>CM069910.1:12488297-12549845 GCA_036172215.1 Camellia granthamiana | reverse complement strand
GTGGCCTTTTTTAGCTTCGTTCTAATAGTTGGGCATTATCTAATCACGAGAAGAATTTTATCTATTTTTTGGCTATCTAAACATTTGATCTAATTTGTCTACCTCAGCAACCGTGCTGTACAAAAAGTTTTTTTTTTTTTTTCTCTTTCTAATGCTACGTTTGGATCTTGGATTTTCTTAACAAAAATATAAGACAAATGAAAATCACTTATTCATATTTACTCGTAGATATTTTAATATTTATGGATAATTAAACAAAACATCAAATCCATCTATTTGTTTTCTTAGCATTTTCCTAACCCAACTAATAAAGAAAAAAAAAAAAAAACTTATTTTACTTTATTTTCTTTTCATATCATTTTGCCTTTATAAATCCAAGATTCGAACACAGTATATAAGAATCACGCAAACGAGACCAAAATAAAATTTAAAAACAAAACAAAACAAACCAAAATAGCTAGAAAGTTCTACAGTTTCAAAATTTATGTAATATATAAAACAAGTATCTCTATGTCTGGCCACCCTACTTTTATTTTGTTACATGCATGCATGTTTGTATATAATAAAAAACAAAGCCTAAACTCATTAAAAGTACAGGTAAAACTACATGCAACGCAAAGCATTTGGATGCATATGGTGATGCAATTAAAAGATTGTACAACTTAAAACTTTTCTATATGAATGTAAAAAGACAAAGTATGACCAGTGCACAAAACATCCGCTAAAGCAAGATCTGGAAACTCTAGGAAAATTGATTTTTTCGAGCAGGGTGGCCTAGGCTCGAGATCACGGTTGATGCAGAGGAGGTAGAAACATGTTTAACAGGGCTGAGGTTTCCAACCATAACAGAGAACCATCACAAAATCTTTCGCTGAGCTGCCCATTGTTGCCTTTATTTCTTCTGATTTTGCTTTTGCTATTGTCTGCAACCACAGATCTATTAAGTTATGCAGTCGCAAGCTGGGGTGCAATGGCTGACCCTTCAATGAGATCTCCACCTGGGGAAAAAAAAAAAAAACTGTAGAAATCAGCCAATTTGCCAATAATGCTTCGACTATCAACTATACTATTGTTGTTGTTGTTGTTAATCAATATGAATTGATTTCTTTAATTGGTGTTTGACAATACATGAGACTAGTCTTGCACAATACTCTAAATAGTGTACTTTGATACTAAGCCAATGTCAAATGTAGAAAATGAAAATTCTACAATGGAAAATACAAGAAGCTAATGAATCAACTATAGACTGGAAAAGACATACTCACCCAAACATACTTGCATAGACATCAGCATATACAAACTTATTTTCATGGAGAAGTGATTAAGATTATGTAAGGTACCTCAGCTTGATGGCAGTTAAGATCCAGCCTATCTACAACAAACTTTTGGATGGATGAAACTGGTACATTTGCATCCCTATGGTGGGAACAAAAGGAAAACATGTCAATAATAACAAGAATTTTGCTTGCCACTAACCAAAACAGTTCTTCTGGTAAACAAAAGTCAAGAGACGGTCATGGATTAGTTCTTCGACAATTTGTTTTGTAACAAAAATCTCATTTCAAGTATAGGGAAAAGTTCGACGGAAGGTTAGATCAAAGAAGTCAGAGAGAAAACTTACATGGAATAAGGCACCCAATATGGGATGCATAAGCTTTTCTTAATGCTATCTGTAAAAGGGACTTCTTTCAAATGCCACACAAATGCAATCGGATGATCTATTTGCACTTAATGTGAACATTCCATGTGTTTTGGATGCTATTTGTACTTTTTTAAATAATTAAGACACCATCATTACTCCAAGAGGACGAAAATAATGCTTAGTGAACGTGTTCACAGTTGTAGCTCAGAGGAAGAAAAATAAGTTAATAGATTACAACACAGACAGGTGTTCTCTAGATCAGGGCAGAGTTTACTCAGTTTCAACTGGACCAAATAGCAATGCAGTATCTCTACACACAGATATCATGACCTAACTGAAGCATATTAAGTCAAACATGTAAGAATTCTATGCATATCTCAAGTACAATATTGTAGCAACGACGTTCTCATTAGAAACAGAAACATGGTGCAAAAAATCATAGTAAGAGTATGAGATTTTCTTCATTAAAAAATAAATAAATAGAGGTATATAAGCAAAGTGGTGGTGCTAAGGGGACTTACTTTATCATCAAGTAGCAGGAGCGTAACTGTGGCAACGGTGCATCTCCTTTCCTAAAATCACTAATCACGAAACATACAATTAACATACATAATATAAACAATACGACATAGTTAACGTTAATCATACTTGTGATTTGTAAATTCAAAAAAAACTAGTAGAACCTAACTGAGCATCAGAAGGAATCAAGGACAACCAAATTGGATGAACTTTTCTATAGCACATAGTGCTTGCAGCATTAACCACAGCTTGTGGTGCAATATTTGTCCCTTCAGTGGCCATAGCTCGTTTTGGTCGACCCCTACGATTCTTTTTAGGTTTTTCTGAACCTGATGGCACGGGCATTGATCGACCCTCATCATTGTTGACTTTAGATTTATTAGCTCGTTCCTTCAATTTGGTAATTTTGTTCGCATTTTCTTCATCTTCATGGACAACGGGCAGTGCTGAATTTGCCACAGATTCTTGCACAATAGACTTGCCAGGCTTTGTTATACCTGCAGTTTCTACAAGACAATTCAAAGGTTTCCACAGAGCAGTCGTACCTTCCAATGGCTCAACAGGGGCCTTTGCACATTCACAAGGCACATTTTGCTTAGATGACTCGCCAGCAAAGAAATTCTGCAGCCATCACAACAATAAGAATAAATTGTTAACCTAGTAAAAGCATAACCATTCTCAATTTAAAGCTTTTCCTTAACTTTTTGAAACAAATTAATCGTTACAAGTGCAAATGAGCAATCTGTAAACTTGTTACCGGCTTTTTATTTTCTGCAATCTTGGTTAGAGTCAAAAGAGGGCTTGAGTTCTCAGGAATGGCTTCCCTGTTCTTCATTAGCTCCTCAACGGATAAAGTGGATCCTCGTGAAGCAACAAACTTTCTTGGCAAGGATTTCTTTCTTCTACTCATTGCAGCCCTTTTTGACGTCTTAGGTTGGCTAACCAAGGAAGTGAGAGATATTTCCTTACTTCTGGAAAGCAATGGAATAGTGGGCATAACTTCAGGTTCCATTGACTCTATTGTAGTAAGCAAAGGATTAGGCTCTCTTCTTTTTAAGGAATCAAAGATTGCAGCCTTAATATGTTGCACACTATGGTCGGCCCTGCAGGTTAACGGAAAACAAAGGAAATTTTGATTAACATGGACCTCTATTCCAACCAAACGCATAAAGTTAGTTTGTATTTCTTGTTTTTCCTTTAAATTTGGTAATTTGGAGTAGAACACAAATTCACATAGCAGAACAGTTACAGAAACAAAGGCACACACAAAAGAAAGAATAAGAGAGGGAGAGTTATAGCTTAAGTATTTCAATCATGTTGTTTATTCTACCTGTGATTTCAACACTTGTCTTTTGCTTAAGCGAAAATTATATCCAACCATCATACTAGTTACTGGTAAAAGTAGAAATCTGAAAATAATCAAGATACATTGTGGTTCTCAAACAGAGATAACACAGAAAAACTCCATATATATAGTCGAAGAAAATTATCATAAGTTCATGTAAGCAGACCACCATTAGGTCATACAGCCCAATTACAGTAGCTGATACAAGCAAATAACTGATATAATGTTGACATTTTGAAACACAATACAATCAAAAATTCAATGGGCCCAAAAAGAAAAGAAAAAAAAATTTTGCTTGTCCACAAGCTTTAGAAATACTATCCATACCTCAGAAGAATTGATCCTCATGGTAGAAAGCATAGTATTATATTTCCTTACCAAGGTTTAGAAGTCCTTAAACACACATTTTACTGGAACTAAATTCGTGTAGTTTCTATGCTTTATCTACTTTGGTTGAAGAATTTATACAAACAGTTAAAAACCTTCCCTTGCCTATCATGTCAGATCTTAGGACATTAATAGCTGATATGTATGACAGTCAATCATGAAAAATGCAAAATTACAATGATCCAACACTGCATTTTAACAGAAACACATTTTGCAAAACCATACACAGTATCTCTCCATTAAACAAGAACTGTACAGTATTAACTATCATGTGGTTTATCCAAATCATGGACACCCGGTTATCCCAAAAAAAAAAAAAAAAACATTTTTATCCAAATCACCACATCATTGTCAAACAAAGAGTCCGATATATGAAAATAGAAATCAGCTATGCTAGGTATCATGAAATTTTTTTCATGAAAACTTTGTGATCCTTGGATTACAATTAGAATAAAGCACCACACACTAATCAAGGTAATCCAAGCATCATAAATTTTTCATGATCATTTTCATGACAAAATTTTCATGATCATTTTCATAACAAAATTTTCATGATCCCTGACTTTTCCCAATAGAAATACAGTTGTGCAATAAACAGATGCATCTTTGCATAGTAACATCATTTTCAGCACTTACAACATAGTTGATTGACAACCTAATTTTACACAACACATAAGGATAGTCTACTAGACAACTCATCACCCATATTGCCCACATACTTCTCAAGTCCATGTTCTTTTAAATCTGAACATGATAGGCACTTCCTTGGTAATACTTATGAATTATCAGCATCATATTTCAGGGTTTGCTATGTACATTTTTAAGCAAACTGTGTCTACACTTCACAAAGTTCAATACATGCAAAAACAACTGATCGATGTATCCAGTTCTAAATAGGAGTGTAACAAGAGTACAAGACCATCATACCTGAGTTTTTTCAATGGAGCGCAACCGAGATATACTTTGCATTCAGGACAGTTTCCCAACCTCTCTTCTGTAATCTTGCCATATATGCACTTCCTGCAAACTATTTCAAAATTACAAAAAATATATATTAGATATTTACATCTTTTATGACTATGAAACACATGCTCAAGTATAGCTACACATGTTATTTTAACTTGCATTCTCAAAAGATATTTGCATGTGATACGTCTTTTGTGCAAATTGAAAATTGACCTACCTAGAAGCTCTTCACCATGCAACTATGCAGCAACTTCTAGAAAACCCCAAATGATTACAATGAAGTTGTCACAAAACCCACAACATAGAGTAGACATCTCACGTCCAAACAGAATTCTAACATTTTGGTGCACTTTCATGTAGTAAAAATATTTAAAAACTATTCAGGTCAATACTTTAATATATATATATATATATAGATAGATAGATAGATAGATAGATAGATATAAAACACCCAAAAAGGAACTCATGCTTATGGCATAGATATGCAAACCAACTAATTATCAATCATTTCCATTAACCCATATTGATTTGACACAACTACCCATAAAAATTATCAAAATTCTCTCTTGATTAACGTAGCACGTATAGTTACTATCAGATAAGTTCAACTCTAGCGTTGCTTACAACCCAAATAACAAGAGAAAACAGTAATCTAGCATTAATTTATTCTATTCATTCTTGTATGTACCCAAATCAAAAAACTGCAAAGTAGACAAGAAGAATCAGATCACAAAACGAAAATTTGAGCATTATTGTATATATCTAGCTAGCTAACAACCATAAGTCAAAAAAAAACGTAAAAGAAGTCTACCCAAATCCCCCCCAAAAAAAAAAAAAAAAAATAAAAGGAAAAATTAAGTTTTCTTGTATCTAGCTAACTGTGAACCAGAAAGTGAAAAATAACGTAAAATGAAGCCGACCCAGATCGAAAAGATGCGAAGCCGACAAGAACCAGATCACAAAAGGAGACATTAAGCGATACCCATATCGGAGATGATGACGTGAACTGAGATAAATCAGATCAGGAAATGCTAAAGTGAGAATCGAATCGATGCGAAAATCAGAACAAGTAAGAGAAAAACAAGATACACAAAAGGAGATTGAGAGAAAGAGAGGACTCACATGTGTGAAGACATTCAGTGATGGTGGTAGCATTTTTGAATAGCTCATTGCAGATGGGACATGTCATGCATGTTGCGATCCGTTCTCTGCGAACTGCGACAGCCTGACTGCTACTCGTCATCATCAACACCACGCCGCCGCCTCAATTCTGTTAAAAAATTCTTCTCACTCACACACGAATAATCTGACGACAGTGACAGCTTCTTATATACGGACGCACACTAGATTGCATTATATATATAGACCTAATTACAGCAACCAAGAAAATTCATGAGATTTTCCGTGATTCTTCACGAGAAAGCAAGAAAAAAGACTAAGAAAACCATCAACCCAGATACCACAGAACCAAAAAAGATAAAGAAAAAGAACCTCTAATCCCCTTACCCCTCTCTCTCTCTCTCTCTCTCTCTCTCTCTCTCTCTCTCTCTATAAATAAATCTTTGTTTTTCTCTCTATATACATCAATCCAGAGAGACAAAGCGGGTTTTAAGGTGAGATTCGGAAATGGGTTGGACTATTCGGAGAGAACCGACGTCGGTTTCATTGGATTTGGACAATGGAGGTTTACGGATGATGATAGACAGTGATGATCTGTTCGGGGCTCGTCTCACCACCATGAACTATATGCTGCGACCGAGTTCGAGTAAATATATACATACATACATACATATTTATTAAGGAGGTGGATTCCTCCGGTCCATCATCTGAATTGGAGAGTACTGTTGGGTTAGAAAGTATAGATATTGAATTGGAGGGTCCTATCCGGTTAGAAAGCATAGATATAAATACAAGTTATAATACAAGAAAATTTTAAAAAAATACAAGATATATATGATTACGATACAAGAAAATTTAAAAAAAAAAAAAATAGAATACTGGTACAATTAAGATACGTTTGTAAAAAAATATTTTTGAAAAAATTATTGGTCATTTACATGAGCTCAAAAATGTTCAAAAATCGAACTCCCATTTTATACTGTAAAATATTAATTTTTAAGAATTAAATATTAATTTGATTTGGTAGCTAATTTATTTCTTTTAATTTTTAATAAGTTTTATAAATATTTCATTTTAATATTAAGTCTAATATTTTTATATTACAATAATAGGACATATTCAACTTAATTTTACTTTGTATTTACTTTCTATGTAGTTATAAGAATAAGTCAATTTGACAAATTATATTATTTTAATTCACCATATTTTTCTCATTAAAAAAATAAGTGAAGTATTGAATTTTTTTTTTTTATATTTATTTTTGCGATTATATTATATTGTAATGCTATGTAAGAAATGTTATAATTCTAATTTCGTAAAGGTAATACGTGATACGATATTTTAAAATTAAGTATCTGGTACTTTAAAATTAATGAAAAATTAATTAAAAAGTATATGATCAATACTTTTTGTTAGTATCCGAAATGTATCTGCAAGTATCTTAGAAATATTGGTATCTGATATGGATACGATACGGATAGATTGTCCTTCTAGAAGTATCCATATTTCATAGTTGTTCGAATTAGTAAGATTCATTACGAGTCCTGTTTTAATGATTTGAATTGTTCATTTTATCAGTCATTTCATACATATTATCTTACAAAAAATTAAATCAATTTCATAATCATAATCTATTTAATTTATCACGTTTATTATCAAAAAAAAAAAAATAGACAATAGTTTTACAAATAGATCATTCATTTTTTTTTTTGTGACAAATGTAATAAATAAAATAGATCACGATTATTGAATCGATATAATTTTTTTAAATAATATATATATATATAAATAAATAATCTGGCAAAATACACTATTCGAATTATTTAAACGAGAGTTGTGATGGTCTAAGCATTGAGGGAATCTACCTTCCATATTGAAGGGGGGCGTAATTAAAATACACCCAGTGCATTCTGTGTTTAACCTATGCATCTGGCTGACACCGAAAAATTGTTTGGCTGATCTTAAGGCATAGATAGGTGGTGGTATCTCAAGAGTGTTGTGGTTAGTGAAGAAATGTGAGGCTTATTCTGTATTAGGACATAAAAAATAAGTTTGTTTTGACAATCGGTGATTGGTCAAGAACACATAAACGTGATGCCCTGAGGCTTCTAATAATTTTTCAGGTGAAACGTGTTATTTCTTTACCACAAACGGGTTTCTTACAGGGTTGTGAACGTGAAGTTAAGGCCCAAGGATAGCTATGCGCACTGTGGCGTATTTTAGTGGCCGGCGCAAGGAGATTAGGTCCTTCACGTGCAATTTGTGCGAAAAAGAAATGAGGAATCTCGGCTAGTCAATCCAATGAGATTATGCCTAGTGGCAATCAGGTGCAGATCCGGTGTGAGTCCATAAGCTGAATTTTTGTTTGTACGTAACAAAAAATTTTAATTGAGACAATTTTTTTGCTTATTGTCTAACTATTTAATAAAAATTAATTATTCGAATATTAAAAGGGGTGATTTTAGATGATCTAAATAAGTATACTTTTTGACTTTTTATGAAATATAGGTTGGGTATGGGTTGAGTTTGAAGTGATGTATTAGAGAGGTGATGTGACTTAAATAAGATGACGTGACTTAAATAGGATAATGACTTTTTGATTTTTTGACTTTTTTAGATCATACCAAACAAGACCTAATTACTAAACAAAAAAGCACTTCAATAACTGATATTTGAACAATTATACATATATATTAGGGAAAAGGGTGGGATTAAAATATACCAGTGCATTCAGTGTTAACTTGCGCACCTAGATGACGTCGAAAAATATTTGGTTGTTCTAAAACATAGTTAGGTGTTGTTTCAAGAATATTACAATTGATGAAGATAGTAAAACTCACAATTTTATATTAGAGATGGTTGAGAACAAAGACACATAATGTCTTTTAGACATAATTTTTCAGGTGACCCATCGCAAACGGGTTTCCTTAGAGTTTTCATTTCAAACAGTGAGGTTAAGGCCCAAGCGTAACTGTACGCACCCTGGCATATTGTAGTGGATGGCACACAGGGATGAGGTCCTTCCAGTACAAATTACAATGTGTGAGAAACAAAAAAAAATGAAAATCTCAGCAAGTCAATCTAATGAGATTATGCCAAGTGACAACCGCGTGCAGATCACACGTGAGTCTTTAAGCAAGCTTCTATTTGTACATCCCAAACATTTTCCATTCAAACAACTTTTTTGTTTATTATCTAACTATTTAATAAAAATCAAATATTCGAATATCAATTATTAAGCAAAAACTTAGTTCAATAATTGATATTTGAACAATTAAATATAAACACATATATATATTAGCAAAAGAGGTGGGATTCAAATATATTCGGTGTTAACATGTGAACCTTGGTGACAGGGAGAAAATATTTTGTAGCCCTGAGGCATAGTCAGGTGGGTGTCACAAAAATGTTGTAATTGGTAAAGATGGTTTGGCAATTGGTGATTACTTCGCAATAAAGACACGTGGTGCTCCTAAGGCATCTAATAATTTTTTGGGTAACACGTGTTATTTCTCATGCTTAACGAGTGATTTTCTTGCGGAAGTTATGGAGACCCCCTCTCCCCACCACCCTCACACACACGTGAGCGTTAGTGATTGGAGGAAAAAAAAAAAAAAAAAAAAAAAAGAATAATGCTTGGGATCTCCTTTTGGGGGTCACCCCCTCACCCCCCTTTGTCACATGGTGGGGGGTGATTGGAGGAGCAGGAAAAAAAAGAAAAAGAAAAAGAAAAAGTAACCAATGAGAGAGAGAGGGGGTCAAAGGGGGTGGGAGGAAAAGGGGGGATGAATCATTATTGAAAAAAAAAAACTAGCCAATCACAGGCCAGAAGGGGTCATGGGAGTGCTCTGCTGTGGGGGTCCAAATCACTTTTCTTTTCCTTGGGGTTTTCATCGTAAATGGTGAGGCTAAGGCCCAAGGATAACTGTGCACACCTTGGCTTATTGTAGTAGAGGGAAAGCATGGAATAAGGGTTTTTTTTTTTTTTAATCAAAAAAACAAACAATATATTAAAAGAAAAAACAGAGTACCAAAAAAAAAAAAAAAACTACAAACTACAAAAAGTCCCAAAAAATAATTACAGTTTGGGAATACCACTGATCTACTCGCAAATGTCGTCCGGGATCCAATCTAAGGATGGAAGGTCTATCTCAAGCATAAAACCACTATCACAGCCGTCACTGAGGATGTCGCCTTTTGTCACCGTTGCTCAAACTCCACCACTACCACTGCTGCACCGGAAATCTATGTAGGAATCGAAGGAAATATCACAAAACTCATATTCCTACCATAAAGAATTCAAATTTCCACTTTAGAAGTATAGATCTACACTTTAAGAGTGTAAAGGAGGTCGCCAAACCGTCGTCAGACTATCGTCGGAGCACAATTGGAAATTACCTAGAGAGAAAAGCACCTGCCTCTCTCTTCCTCTAGAATCAGGCTTTTCATGTGCAATTTGCGGGGAAAAAAATCTTAATTAATTAATCCAATGAAATTAGGCTAAGTAGCAAGTGGGTCAAGAACACATGTGGGTCCTATAAGCGCAACTTTTATTTTTCCATCTCAAAAAATTTTAATTCACAAAAAAAAATTCATTTATTAGCTAACTATTGAATAAAAATTAATTAGAGAGATCTATTCACATTGTCATCTAAGATCTAACCTAAGGATGGAAAATCTGTCTCAAGCATAAAACCACTACCACAATTGTCACTGAGGACGTTGTCCACCATCGCCGTATACCAGAAGGCTGAAACTCAAGAAACCCACAACAACAAAGAAACCATTGGAGATAAGCGAAAACTTCATATAGGCATTGAATGGAATATCACGAAACTCCTATTTCTACCATAAAAAATTTAGATCTACACTTTAGAAGTGTAGATCTACACTCTAAGAGTGTGAAGGCGGTTGTCGAACCATCATCAGACTATCGCCTGAGCATGATCGAAAATTACCTAGAGAGAAAAGCACTTATCTCTCTCCCTCTGGAATAAGGCTTTTCTTGTGCAATTTGCGTCGAACAAACAAATATCAACTAGTTAATCCAATGAAATTAGGCTAAGTAGCAATTGGGTCAAGATCACATGTAGGTCCCATAAGCAAACTTTATTTTTCCGTCTTACAAAACCTCAATTCACAAAAAAAATTCATTTATTACCTAACTATTGAATACAAATCAATTAGAAAGATCTATTTGCAAATGTCGTCTAAGATCCAACCTAAAGATGGAAGGTCTGTCTCAAGCATAAAATCACTACGGCAGCCGTCATTGAGGACGTTGTCCGCCGTTGTCGTTGCTCAAACTCCACCTCTACCGCCACTGTACCAGAAGGCTGAAACTTAAGAAACCTATAACAACAGAAAAATTATTAGAGATAAGCCAAAAATCTATGTAGGAATCAAAGAGAATATCACAAACTCTTATTCTTACCATAAAATATTCAGATCTGCACTTTAAAATGTGAAAGAGTTTGCCGAACCATCGTCTAACTATCGTCAGAGCACGACTAGGAATTACCTTGAGAGAAAAGCACTTGTCTGTCTCCATCTAGAATAAGATTTTTCATGGATAATTTGGGTGGGGAAAAAAAATTTCAACTAGTAAATCCAATGAAAGTATGCTAAGTGGCAATTGGGTCAAGATCACATGTGGGTCCCATAAGCGGAACTTTTATTTTTTCATCTCAAAAAATTTCAATTCACAAAGAAAATTTCATTTATTAGCTAACTATTGAATAAAAATCAATTAAAAATGAATTTATTTTTATATATATACTTTAAATTTTATTTATTTATTAAGTGAACTTATTGGTAAGTAATTTGTTAATTTTGGTCTTAATTATAATATATCACCTGTGTTTTTTAGTATAGAACCATCCGATAGGTGTAATAATACTTGAAGACGTGCACTACCTGATAAAACGCATGCAACGTGATATAATGCAAAACTGAAATACATACACACGTGCACCCTAAAAAATAAATAAATAAATAAAGAAACTGCGTACTTATTAAGCATTAGTTAATTGACTTGGTTGTGTACTGTCTATGAGCAATGCTAGAGATATAAAAATTTTTATTAAATGAATGACCAAATCTCTCACATGGGTGTGGGGTCCACTTTTTTGTGGGCCCCACATCCATGTGAGAGGTTTAATCATTCATTTGGTAGAAAATTTGGGACCTCTAACATTTTCCACTATCTAATAGTCGCACATTGTTTATAAGCATTAGTTATGGATTGCACATTTTATACTAGGGATCTCAAACAAATTACCAAATAAATTATCAAACATTTCACATAGGTGTGGGACCTACACAAATCACATGTGTGTAGGTTCCACACCCATGTGAGAGATTTGGTAATTTATTTGATAATTTGTTTGGGGTCTATAGCATTTTCTTTTTATATAACCATATCTAGCGCATTAATATCAGATAAATTATGGTAATCATTCAAATTCTAAGCACGTTTTGATGATGACAATTTTGTCCCCCCTAACATTAACTGCCATTGTGATGGGCCACTTAATAAAATTGTTATATTTTAATTGAATTGTTGAGAATGTAGTTTACAACCATAGTATGCAACATTCGTTTGGACTAAGTTAAAATGAAATTTTTTAATTAAAATAATCACAAAAAGATAAAATAAATTTTTTAGTTTAATAAGACAAAATATCACATCTAAATTATAATTATTTTTCTTTTAAAAAAAGTCAAAAAAGTTAAAAAAATCAAAAAAAACTATCACAAACGAGGCTTTTTAGTCTCAGACTAAAATAACTAAAAAATCAAAAAATCAACTCACATTTCAAACGAACCCATAATGACAATAATATAGTAATGGGAATTCTGACAATAATGTAGACTTACAATATTTCTTTTTCATTAAATATACTTATTAAAAAATAATTTGTTAACTTAATTGTAATTAAACCTTTTTTTTTTTTTTTTTTTTTTTTGTGGTAGAACCGTCCAGCCACTTTCCAGGACATAGTTGTAATTAGAGATGTTCAAATTACTCAGTAAACCGAATAATTGAACCAAATCAATCTATTTGGGTTGATTTTATTTTATTTTTTAGTGCATTAATTTGGTTCTAGATCTTCAAATCATTAAACTGATAAAAATGACTTGGTTTTTAATTTAGACATTGTATAAATTGAACAAATCCGCGAACCAAACTTATTTATATATATTTATAGTTTTAAAATTTTATTTATATTGACATGGTTTCACCTTATTATGCTATTACAATGGACTTGATTACACCTAATAGTTTTTTATATACAATAATTATTAGATTAATGGAAAAAATTACTAGAAGCTTGAGTCGGATTTCGTAATTGATTTAATTTGTATTAGTTATATTGATAGATTTAATTTATATTAATTATATTTAAGTTTGCGTTGGATTTAATTTTTATTGACTTGTATTAAGCAATATTTTACTATTTGTTTGTGTTATGTTTAAATATTAAAAACTTAAGTATTTTAATTATTTATTATTGTTTGATTTGCTTATTTTTAAAATAGTGGAACCGGTTCTAATCTGAACCAACCCGAGCTACATTGGGTTGAGTTGGTTCTACTGTTTAATTAGTTTGGTTCTCAGTTCAAAAATTAGGGGATTCTATTCTATTTACACCTAAAAAATCATTAGTACGCTAAATTTCTCAATATTCTCTATTAATTATTTAGGGTTATAATTTTCTCTCAATGCACCTTATGTTTTTTTACAAAATATCTTTTAAGATACACCCAAATAATAAATAATAAATAATAAATAAATTAAAATTTTCAAATTGCACTATTTTCAAAAATCCTATGGTGTTTTCAAATTTCAAATTATTTGGAGTGTGCAGTAAGAAAAAATAATAATATTTTATTTTAAAATTTAATATGTATTGTTTTTATTAATAAATTTATATTAGTGTGTAATAGGAATTAAAATTTTATTTGAACATACTGAGTTAATATTTGAGTGCAAATAGAATCACTCTAAAAACTTGGAATCAAAATGTAGGGTCCAAAATTAAGAAATGTAGGGTCCAAAATTATTAATAAGATACTAATAGTAGCACCCTTTTAAAAATCTAGTCATTGACAATCTATAAAAAAAAATTATATTCATTGAGATTTATTAAATAATTTCCATGTTGATCAGGAAATTTTAAAGTACATAATAAATATTTCAAAAAGACAAGTGGGGAAGGAAAGTGCATTCACAATGTTTATTTTTAGTTTTTTGAAAATACTTTTTAAAAAATTTTACTTTCTTGTTTTTCTGTAAATTTTTTTACTAAATTTTTTAATATTTTAAGCAATTTTTTAAATTTTTTGACACACCTAACATACATACACTTAAAAAGTATAATTTTCGTGAAAAAAAATATTTAAAAAATTTACTAAATACCAAAAATATAAAAAAAAATACTAAAATTTTACTTTTTAAAAATATTTTTTCACAAATATTTTACTTTTTAGATACATCTAAGGAAGCTGTATCTAAAAAAATATAAAAATAAATAAAAAATAAAAAATTCAATTTTAAAAAAGTTAAATTTGAAAAAGTAAAACCAATTATTTTTTAGACCGTGTACATAAATTTTAGGATAATTTTTTTTTACATTAAAGTGTACCCTATTGGTTATAAATTTGTTAATTTTTGTCATCATTATGATTCCCTTTTTGCTACAAGGGTGGAGCCATCCTATTGCTTTGACCTATCCTTTCACAAGGAAAAATGTTTGGGAGCCCTAATTTTGTGACTCAAAAGTGACTTAAATGGTCAAAACGACGTCGTTTTGGTCATTTGAATGTTGTTTTGTACTCAAAACGACGTCGTTTTGGCCATTTGAGCCACTTTTGAGCCACAAAATTTGTGCCCCCTACCATTGCCCTTTGACAAGTAAGATAAAAAGTTAGGTTATGTTTGGTAGAGTTTTAGAATTTTAATTTTAATCTTTGGTTTGTATGTGATGTTTATTTACAATTTTTAAAAATTAATTTCACATTCACTTTTGAAAACTTTGTCCAATGTGAGAAAAATTGGACTAACTAGTTGTCCTCCCAGACATCTGGCCGGTTGACCGAAATAGTGCATATTTTTTTTTTTTACAATTACCACCTGTTATTTTTTATATTTTAAATAAAAAAATTTCGGAATTTTTTTAAATTCTTTATGAGTTTTGAATCGAATTTTTAATTATGTGTTTGGTTATGAGTTGTAAGTTTTTGTATCAAATATCATATGTCACATTAAAAATTCTCCACTCAATTCAAAACTCAATCACCAAATAAATTTTCCATACTCAAATTATAATTCCAAAACTCACAAAATCAAAATACAACTACTATTCTCATATCATATTTAGAAAACAGTCGTGATAGAGGCCTCGAAATCTTTGCCTCGAATTTGCCTCGACACCAAAACGACGTCGTTTTGGTGTCGAAATTTTTTTTTTTTTTTTTTTTTTTTCCTCTGTTTGTTGCAGAGAAGGAGAAGGGGAGAAGAAGAGAAAAGGGAGGAAGAAAGGAGGGGGAGGGGGAGGGGGGGAGGAGGGAGGAGGAACTGGAGGGGGCCATCAAAATGGCGGTGGGAGGCGAGGAGCAGCGGCGGAGGCGAGGCAGACGGTAAGCTGCGGCGACGGCGACGAACGAATCTGGCGACGGTCTGAAGCTCCTCCCTCCCTGCGACGATCGACGGTCTGACAAGGACGACGGTCTGACGAGGACGCCGGGCGACGATCGGGCGGCGACCGACGACTGCGAGCCCTCTCTTCTCTCTGTCTCTCTCTCTCTCTCTCGAGGCATTCGAGCCTCGACTTTGTCGAGGCCTCAAACATTTTCCTTTAGAAAACTCTACCAAATACTACCTTAATTTTTTAATTTATATATTACTGTTTTACTTTTTTTAAATATATTTTTAAAAAAAAATTAAAAAATTAACTTTTAACCTACTTATTAAAATATGTCTTTATCAATACAATAATGATTCAGAATATTAATTTTGGTACTCTAATGGAGCACTAATGACATGACAAAAAAATAATAATAATAAACTAAGACAAAACATTACATAATAGTAGGTAAAACTCAAGCAAGGATCCCCTCATTGACTTCCCTACTTAATTTCCTACTTGATGAGTCATTGGGCCAACTTTTGGGTTTAATTTTGATGATCCGAACCGTTCACATTTTAAAATTTGTCATGTATATCATACCTGTAAAAAATCAAGTCAATCGGATATCAAAAACCATGTGATCTAAAAGTTTTATTAAACAATAAAATTGTTTAATAAATGGTTTTTAGTTCTTCCGATATTTAATTAATTTGATTTTTTACAAGTATAATGTACATGACAAATTCTAAAATGTGAACGGTTTGGATCATCAAAATTGGGCCCAAAAATGGACTCAATGGCCCATCAAGTAGAGAGTCAAGTAGGGGAGTCAATGAGGGAATTCTTACTCGGTAAAACTCATGTGATCTAAAAGTTTTATTAAACAATAAAATTGTTTAATAAATGGTTTTTAGTTCTTCCGATATTTAATTAATTTGATTTTTTACAGGTATAATGTACATGACAAATTCTAAAATGTGAACGGTTTGGACCATCGAAATTGGGCCCAAAAATGGACTCAATGGCCCATCAAGTAGAGAGTCAAGTAGGGGAGTCAATGAGGGAATTCTTACTCGGTAAAACTCACTACCAACCTATTAAAGCTGACTTTAAAACCAAAAAATGAGAGCTCAAAGCATTTTTCTTATCAACATAAAGTGACAACGTAATAGCTGAACACGTGCACCACACTGTAACTGTAAAACACACGTTATGAGTTCAAACATAAAACTTCAATTAAAAAAAAAAAAAAAACACTACCTTATCAGACATGTGTACAAAACAAGTGTCCCACCTTAGACCATCTCCAATGGTTCATCAAATTCATTATTAAATTTAAATTTGGTAAAAAAGGACAGCTTTTTTGTCTCCAACAGTTTCATCAAAACGATATCAAATTGAAAATGACCCAAATTTTTCACAAAACTGAGGATGTTGTGGGTCTTTCACCACCGCTGTATTTTCACTACCGAATGATCATCTTTCACAAAATTTTGTACGGATTTTACACTGGGTGGTCGACCCATGGGTCGACCCCCCGGATGACCCCTCAAGCTTGAAAATGAAATCTTGTTCAACTACAGAATTGACACAATGAGATTGGTGAACTTCTGTTTTCTCAGTTGATTGTTGTGCATCTTCAAGTGTTGACGAAGCCAATTTTTCAGTTGACAATTCCGCACTTAGTGGTTGTGCTTGGACCTCATCACAAGCTTCGCCATTAAAATCCATTAAATGGGCTTCACTGCTCTCAGGTACTTCAATTTTTTTTTACTTTTTTTTCTTCCTATATTTCGGGGTTCCAAATTTGCAGTCTTAATCTGGCTTGAATCCTCAGTTACTGGATTTTCAAGGTAGTCAAATCTAGAGTTTCTATGACAACCCCGACTCATGGTTAATGCTAATTCATGATTAAGCATACTAAGTAAATGATTAGGATGAAATTCTAAATTAATTATGTGAGTGTGTTGCTTTAAATGTATTCTTATCTATTTAATATAGAAAGACTTGTTCATGTTTTGACTTCGATTTACGAATTGACAGCCTTATCGGCAACCGATTCAGAAATTGACTTAATGTATATGCTAATTAGAATTTATAGAATTTTATGGTTAGCTTAATTAAAATTCGATTCGGAAGAATTAAATTAGAATAAATAATGTTAAATTACTTTAGTTGAGTTAATTTCATGTTTGCCACCTAGTGGGTTTTCTCAAAACCATTGCTTTATTCTTATTTCATACATGTTTGTCATCATCTACTTTCCACCTTCTTGCCCAAAACATGAGAGAGGGGGAGAATAGGAAGAATTGGATTTCAACTAGGCAATTGCTTGAGATTTAGAGGAAATTGGAGAGGATTTGGAAGATTGAGCTACCACACTTGGAAATTCAAGACTTAAGGTAGGAATCTACCCTTTTAATTGTGAATTGAAGTTGTTTAATACATGGATTCATGGAAATTAGGGGCTAAAGTCAAGAATAGCTTAAAGAGTAGATTTGAGAATTAATTCATGCATGCATGTTCATATCATGGAATTTTGAAGTTGTTTTCATGAAATTCTCTCATGCATGTTCATATTATAGTTATAATCTAAGAATTCATCATGTTTTTGAAAAGAATGGCTCATTTGATCATGTGTTTGAAGATATGAATTCAAATAAACACATGCATGGCATACTTACACCATGTTCTTTCATTTTCAAGTTGATTTGTGCACAATTGGCATACTTTTGGGCTTTGATTTCATGAAATGATCTTTAAACCATAATGTGTTATGAGGTTCTAAGTGTTTTCCAGAATTTTGGCCCAAAAGGATGAGTTTTGGCATGTTAAATCCATGGTTTGGACTTTGGGAGCAAATCTGGAAAACCCAGAATTCTACTTCCTCGCTCGAGCGAATGATTCCACGCTCGAGTGACCACCTGCATTTTCATACTCTCACTCGAGCAACAGAAGGCTGGCTCGAGCGTAAATTGCAAGCTCTCAGAATTTTGCGTGTGCAGAAGCACGCTCGAGCGACAAGACTTGCACTTGAGCGAGGAACTATGTCTCACGCTCGAGTGAGCATCGAGCAGAGATTTCAGGCAACCAGAACTTTTCACATTTTTGCAGACCGCTCGAGCGAAGGAGTCTACACTCGAGTGATCACTCACATTTGGTATGCTCCTCTCGAGCGAAGGAATCTACGCTCGAGCGAGACCCCTGTTTTCAGCAAATTTTGAAAAACATTTTCAAGTACCATTTTGCATCATCTTTCCATCCTAGGCATTCCTAGGCCATGTTTAAGGCATCATAATGAGGAATGATGAACTAGAACTACACTAACGCAAAAAAAGGGGCTAAGTTACCAAAGTTGGATGTGTAATTTAGTATGCGCTCGTTCTGTAACTGTGTAGGTTTTGCACCCAAAGAAGCTGATTGGCCTGCTTATAGCCCTGTGATCTGTGAGTAACAATGTTGTAAAGATATGTTCAAATTGTATTTATTCTCTGAATGATAAATTATATTGCTTCTGAAATGATACTTTTATCGATAGAATGATGATCCTATTTTGAACTGTATTCGTGGCATCCATAGCATATTGCTATTGTTATTGATATTGTTATCATTATTGTTACAGAGATCTCTGTCAGTTCTAAATCTTGGAACTATTGTATGATGGCCATCAATTGATTGTTCGGTCTTTTAAGACCTAGTGTATTGTTGCTATTGGATGTACCACGTATGACCTAATGAATATGATGACTCGAATTGATCGAATTGAATGATTGATTGACAAATGATATTGATTGAAAATGTTCTAATGCTAATCGATTGTTTCAAAGACTGTAAAGGACATCGTTCTTAACCTCTTTACACATTTGTTATTCACTGGACTTTAGCTCACAGTTTATGTATATATATATGTAGGTGGCCAAGCACCGGACCAGAGCAAGAGGCGCCAACTTAAGCTCCTGTTTTGTCAAGCCAACCATCGCGCCTCATATCAAGGTTCTGAACCTGCACGAGTCAAGGTTGTTTTAGGGTGTTTCAGATTCACCCTTTTTGTCCCTGTTAATGTAGTGAATGTTTAAGACTTGATTGTACAGTTATGGTGAAGGTATTAGGTCCCTAACCTGTATGCTACCTTGTATATGTGTTTTTGGTATGTATGTATATATGACTTTGAATGTGGTTGTGTCCATAAAAGTTTTTCCCATTCAGGTTTGCACGGCTCATTGGACGATGTAGATTATTGGATGGCTTCCGCCAGCCCCTTTATATTGTATGATTGTCTTTATTGCTAAATAGGCCTTCGGTAATCACGGATTACTGGCCGGTTACGATGCTAAACCTATAGGGGCGGGTTTGGGTCGTGACAGAGTGGTATCAGAGCACGAGTTATATCGCACACACGTGTCCAAATGAGCTATAGGGTGTCCTAGAAAAGTAATAGAGCAGTTCATGAGTATACGTGAATGTGTGTGGATGTAATATGTGCATATGAAGAACATGTATGAATATGAAACCATCTTTCCTACGTTTATTATTACTATGTTTCCTATAGTGAAATGGAGAATGCAAGAAATACTGATGAATCTGAATCATCTGAAGCAAGAATGTCAAGGTTGGAAAGAATGGTCAAATTATTGACTGAGGCTCTAAGACAACAACAAAGCCAACAACCCCTGCCTTTTCCTCCACAACCAGCGCAGCCAAAACCAAATGCCAATGATGATATGATTGCTTTGACACAAAAGTTTAACAAAATGAAGCCACCGACATTCCAGGGAGGTCTTGAGCCCTTAAAGGCCGAAGCATGGGTCCTAGAAACTGAAAAACTATTTGAAGTATTTCCATGTTCAGAGACACATAAAGTGTTATTGGCTACTTTCACTTTACAAGAAGAAGCTAGACGGTGGTGGATACTTATTCGTGATACAAACAATGCTATGACTTGGGCTCAGTTTAAGGAAGCTTTTTATGAGAAGTACTTTCCTCAATGTGTCAGGGACCGTAAAGTGACTGAATTCGAACAACTGAAGCAGGATACCATGTCAGTAGCTAAATATGAATCTAAGTTCACTGAACTCGCCCGATACACACCACACATAGTGGATACCGACTATAAAAAGGCCAGAAAGTTTGAAGGGAGACTTAATGTGGAAATACTCGATCGAATTAATGTCTTGAAATTACTCAAGTATGTGGATGTTCTCGATCGAGCAATCATAGCCGTGGCAAATGTGGCAGCATTGAAACAGTCTAAGGCACCGGTGACTGAATGGCGGCGTAAGAGGCAAGGTTTTAACTTTAAGAAAGGCCGGAACAGTTCATTGAATAAAAAGCAAAACATAGGGTCAACCAGCAGTTCCAGCCAAGGCAACAACTCTATACCGCCTTGTTCAGAATGCGGCAAAAGACACAAAGGGGTTTGTTATAGAATCTCCGGAGCATGTTACAAATGTGGCAAGGTGGGCCACATAGTTAAAGACTGTCCTCTCTCTTCCCAGAATTTTAGTAGACCCTTAGCAAGTGCTGCAGCATCGACTGTTACACCAAAACCCAATTCCAAAGCTATCGGGAAGGAACCTTTGAGGCAAGGAAAGTGTTTGCACTTGTACCAGAAGACGTGCAGAATACCGAGACAGTTGTGTCAGGTATGCTTTCAATTTGTGCTCAAAATGCTTATATTCTGATTGATTCAGGATTTACACATTCGTTTGTCTCGCATGCTTTTTCACGGAAATTAAATAGACCACTGGAACCCATGAACTATTTGTTAGTTGTATCTTCACCTGTTGGTAGATCTATGACTTGTGCTTATGTGTATCCTGCATGTGAGATTGTTATCGAGGATGTACTTTTGTATGTTGATTTGCTACCTTTGAATCTTGATCATTTTGATGTAATTTTGTGAATGGATTGGTTAACAAAATATCATTCCTCCATTGACTGTGTGACAAAGCAAGTTATTTTCCGTCCACCTAGACTGCCTGAGTTTGTGTTTCACAGAGTTGGTGTCGTACCTCCCCCATACTTGATTTCATCTATGAAAGCATTTAAATTAATTAAAAAGGGGTGTAGAGGATACTTATGTTGTATATTGACCGTGCCTATTGATGCTAAAGCTAATGTGGACAGTATTCCGATAGTTAGAGAATTCCCAGATGTCTTCCCAGATGATTTTCCAGGGGACCTGATTGACAGGGAAATTGAGTTCACCATCGAGGTGTTATCGGGTACACAACCAATTTCCAAAGCTCCATACAAAATGACACCTACGGAATTGAAGGAATTGAAAATCCAGTTGCAGGGATTATTGGACAAAAAATTTATTAGGCCTAGTACATCACCGTGGGACGCTCCAATTTTATTTGTGAAAAAGAATGATGGTTCATTAAGACTTTGTATTGACTACCGTGAACTGAACAAGGTGACAGTGAAAAATAAGTACCCATTGCCTCGCATTGTTGATTTATTTAACCAATTACAAGGTGCTCAAGTCTTTTCCAAAATTGATCTTAGATCCGAGTATCACCAATTGAAAGTCAAAGCTGAAAACATTGAGAAAACCGCCTTCCGAACAAGGTATGGACATTATGAATTTCTTGTTATGCCTTTCGGAGTTACTAATGTGCCCGCTGCATTTATAGACCTTATGAACAGAATTTTCAAACCGTTCCTCGATGAATTTGTGGTTGTCTTTATAGATGATATCTTGATTTATTCCAAAAGTAAGGAGAAACATGAACATCATTTGAGAACTGCCTTACAGACCCTGAGGGAACAGAAACTATATGCAAAACTAACAAAGTGTAAATTGTGACACCCTGGAAATTAACCCTGTTGTTCACATTGGCAACGTAACCATGAAATCCCAAAATGGGTCATCTTTTCCATTGAACTGAGACCTAAGTAATTACAATTCAAAAATTACATTCCCACGATGTTCAAAGTCCTATCCTAGTTCAATGACCTAGATGACTTAACAAAATATCAGCCCTCAAGGCATACAATTTTTACAAAAATACATACAAAAGTTTCATTACAAAATCCTCAAAATACACACAGATAATTAGATGTTATTGATCTTAATTAACGTCCCAAAAGATGCTAGATCTAGCATTTGAACCGATGTTTCATCGAGGCTGAGCTTCCTCAATTCCTAAAAAATAAGTTAGGGTTGAGCGAGATGCCCAGTAGGAATACATTTATCCAGGTATCTAATTCCTTGAACAAAAGTATAGCATCCATGTGAAATAACAATATAACAATAGTGTCTGGCAATTAAACATATATACATATAATTCATAACTCACAAGGACCTTTATACTCTAATTCAGATAAATTTAAGTAAAGGTATCTAGTCAAAGAAGGAAACATTCATAACTTAAGAAATCAATTCACATGCATTCCATCACATGAACCCAATTGAGAACAACCATTACTTTTTATATACAACTCTCGCATTTGCCGGCTACTATACAGCGGGAAGTGGGCACCCAAGAAAATCATCTGTTTTTCCACTTTCGCCGGCTACTATACCGCGGGACTGTGTGGACACCCAAAAACGTTTTCCCACATTCATCCAGCGATAAGCCTAAACAAGGCAATTGGACACCTTTTAGAACTCCCCGCGCGGGTACAACACCACACCACCTTTGCACATTACCAACCCACACATAGACTCATGCATATTCAAACATTGAAACACACTTCAATCCCACAATCAGCATCATGTATCATCACATTTAAACATCACCTAAAACTCATAGGCCAACAGCATTCAAACTATCATTGCTTTAATTACATCAATGCTCATATGTTATCTCCTCACCAAAGTCATGAATTAATTGAGTATTTCACTAACTGGGCAATTTTCTAACCAATTGTGAACATAGGGTTTCTTTAAATTTTGGGGGTTTCTTCCCCTAATCACAAATCTAGTTCTTTAACTACACCTTCACTTATATTAGAGAGAGAAATTTAGGAATTTCAAACAAAATGTTTGAGTGAAAGAGTAATTACATGAAAAGTGGGTTTCATACAACAAAACTTCAATTAGGGTTTCAATCACACATTATACCATGAAATTTCCTCAAGAAATAAGAGATACAAGAATAAAAATATCCCTACCTCAACTGTCAAGCCCCAAATTCGAACTCCTTCACGAATCTATCGTAAATCCCCAACCCAATCGAAAGATAATGCTATCCTTCAAGTGTTCTTCGTCCCCAACCAACAAATTGGGTGGATTTCAATGGGATGGAAGCTATTTGAAGATGAAGATCTAGGGTTTCCAAGAGAAAGGAAAAGGGGAAATCAAGAATAGAAAAAGAAAAGTGTGAAAATGATCTAAGGCTGCTGCGTTTAAAAAGTTGTCATCGCGTTCCCTGCTTGAGCGTGACTTCCCACGCTCGAGCGTCCAAACACGATCAAGAAGGCTCGCTCGAGCGACAACTTTCCCGCTCGAGGGGAGAAAGAGGGGTCTCAAAGGTTTTACAGTACTACAGTGGAATTACTGGGGGCTAGCATTTCACGCTCGAGCGAAACTTTCCACGCTCGAGTGGACACGCCTGCAACAAAATAAGATACTGGGAGTAACAATTCTACACTCGGGCAGCGGTTTCCCCACTCGAGCGGACCTGGAAACAAATTGTCACATGAATTTTGGCTTGATAGCGTTATGTTTTTGGGGCATGTAATTAGTGAGGATGGCATTTCAATTGACCCACAGAAGATTGAAGCAGTGGTGAATTGGCCTAGATCGACTAATGTTACTGAAGTTCGGAGTTTCTTGGGTTTAGCCGGGTACTACCGAAGATTTGTGAAAGACTTCTCCAAAATTGCTTTGCCATTGACTCAGTTGACTCAAAGGGAATACTATTTGACTGGACCGATCAAAGAGAATTAGCTTTCTAAGAATTGAAGACTCGACTTGTGACTGCGCCGATTCTCACCTTACCCTCAGGTACGGATGGATTTACTATTTTTAGTGATGCTTCTCATAAGGGTTTGGGATGTGTATTAATGCAGAATGGTAAAGTTATTGCGTATGCTTCCCGACAACTGAGACCACATGAAAAGAATTACCTAACTCATGACTTGGAACTTACCGCAGTAGTATTTGCATTGAAAATTTGGCGCCACTACTTATATGGGCCAACGTGTGAAGTGTACACGGATCACAAGAGTTTAAAATATTTCTTTACACAGAAAAAGTTGAACATGAGACGGCGGAGATGGTTAGAATTGATAAAAGACTATGACTTGCACATTTTGTACCATCCGGGGAAAGCTAACACCGTTGTTGATGCACTTAGTCGGAAATCAATTGGGAATTTGGCCTGTTTACTCACCGGACAGAAGGAATTGCTACATGACCTTAGGAAATTTGAGGTCGAAATTGTTTTGCAGGAACAAGGTGGAATATTGATTGCTATTTCTACTCAACCGGCACTTATTGAGGAAATTAAAGAGAAGCAAGTTGAGGATGAATTTCTGAGAAAGATTATTGATGAACGGGAAACCAAACCGAGGCCAGGTTTTAGATTTGAAAGCGACGTGTTGAAATTCCAAGGAAGGTTATGTGTACCAAATGACCTTGAATTGAAAAAGTGGGTTTTGCAAGAAGCCCACAGTTCAAACCTTTCTATCCATCCGGGGAATACAAAAATGTATCAAGACTTGAAGTTGAATTTTTGGTGGCCGGGAATGAAGAAAGAAATTGCTAAGTTTGTGTCAAAATACTTACATTGCCAACAAGTCAAAACCGAGCATCAACGAGCCGCGGGACTACTCCAACCACTACCAATACCAGAATGGAAATGGGAGCATATCACTATAGACTTCATTGTTAGACTACCTCGCTCCAATGGAGGTATGGATTCAATTTGGGTTATTGTTGATCAGTTGACTAAGTCTGCTCATTTCTTACCTGTCAAAACAATTTATAATAGAGATAAGTTGGCTACAATTTATATTAATGAGATTGTTAGATTGCACGGAGTGCCTGTGTCCATTGTTTCTGATAGAGACTCGAAGTTTACATCGAGATTTTGGCAAAGTCTGCAAATTGCATTGGGTACTGAATTGAGGTTGAGTAGTGCATACCATCCTCAGACAGATGGCCAATCAGAAAGAACAATCCAAACTCTAGAAGACTTACTGCGTATGTGTACTTGATTTTCAAGGGAATTGGGAAAGTCAGTTCCAAGTCTATCAAAGCCAAGGCTGTCTTTAGGGCGTCTAAACTTGCCCTTTTTGTCTCTATTTGTACTAACTGAATAAGACTTGACTGTACAGTTATGGTGAAGGGATTTGATCCCTAACCTGAATGTTTGTGTATATGATGTCTATATGTTTTGATAATAAATGTGCATATGTCCAGAAAAACCTTTTTGCATACAGACTGTCACAGCTCATTAGACATCTTTTTATTACTGTTTTGGCTTTCGCCAGCCCCTGCACTCTGTATTACTGTTATTACTATTAAGCAGGCCTTCGGTAATTGCAGATTACTGGCCGGTTATGGTGCTAAACCCATAGGGGCGGGTTTGGATCGTGACAGAGTGGTATCAGAGCGATACTAAACCACGAGTTATACCGCACACACGTGTCCAAATGAGCTATAAGATGTCCTAGAAAAGTAATTAGGGCATTTCATGAGCATAATAAGTATGTGTGGCCATGACATGAATATATGTGCTAATGTGTTAAGTATGCAACTGCCTATGTTTATAATGACCATAATTACCTATAGTGAAATGGACAATGCAAGAAATGTTGATGAATCTGAATCATCCGAAGCCAGAATGGCGAGACTAGAAAGGACAGTTGAACTGTTGACTGAGGCCTTGAGGCTACAACAAAACCAACAGCCCACACCTCCTCCAGTACAACCCGAACAGAATGCTAATGATGATATAATTGCTCTAACACAGAAGTTCAGTAAGATGAAACCACCATCCTTTCAGGGAGGCCTTGAACCACTAAAGGCTGAAGTGTGGGTTCTGGAAACTGAGAAATTATTCAAGGTGTTCCCATGTTCCGAAGCACACAAGGTATTACTGGCCACCTTCACCTTACAAGAAGAGGCCAGAAGGTGGTGGATGCTAGTCCGTGACACCAATATTGTTATGATTTGGGCTCAATTTAAAGAAGCCTTCTTTGAAAAGTACTTCCCTCAGTGTGTCAGGGATCGAAAAGTGACTGAGTTTGAGCAACTGAAACAAGGCACCATGTCAGTTGCAGAGTATGAGTCAAAGTTCACCGAACTCGCCAGATACGCACCACATACGGTGGACACTGATTATAAGAAGGCCAGGAAGTTTGAAGGCGGCCTTAATGTTGAAATACTTGACAGAATAAATGTTCTGAAACTGCTGAAATATGTGGATGTTCTTGACCGGGCCATAATAGCCAAGCCAAATATTGAAGCACTGAAACAGACTGAAACACCGACAATTGGTGCGGTAAGAGACGGGGTTTTAAGTTTAAGAAAGGCAGAAACAGCCCATTGAATAAGAAGCAAAACACAGGGTCAACAACCAGTTCTAGTCAGGGAAGTGGTTCCATACCACCCTGCGCTGAATGTGGAAAAAGGCACAAAGGGGTTTGCTATAAGATTTCAGGTGCTTGTTACAGGTGTGACAAGGTGGGCCACATGGTTAAAGATTGCCCTTCCACTCCCCAAGGCAATAGTAAAGCTGCAGCCAGCGCAGTAACATCAACTGCTCCACTAAAACCCAACCCCAAGGCTACTGGAAAGGAGCCTATGAGGCAAGGCCGAGTGTTCGCACTCGTACCGGGAGATGTACAGAATACCAAGACCATTGTGTCAGGTACACTCTCAATTTGTGCTCAAAATGCATATGTTCTGATCGATTCAGGGTCTACACATTCATATGTCTCGCATGCTTTTTCACGGAAACTGAATAGACCACTGGAACCCATGAATTATTTGTTAGCTGTATCTTCACCTGTTGGGGGATCCATGACTTGTGCTTATATGTACCCTGCATGTGAAATTATTGTTAGGGATGTTCATTTGTATATTGATTTACTGCTTTTGAATATCGATCATTTCGATGTGATATTGGGAATGAACTGGTTAACAAAATATCATGCTACCATAGATTGTGTAACGAAACAAGTTGTTTTCCGTCCACCTGGATTACCTGAATTTGTATTTAACAGAATTGTTGTAGTACCTCCCCCATATCTGATTTCATCTATGAAATCATACAAACTGATTAGAAAGGGGTGTAAAGGGTATCTATGTTGTGTATTGACTGTACCTACTGATGATAAAGCTAATGTGAACAGTATTCCTATAGTCAGAGAATTCCCAGATGTTTTTCCAGATGATCTGCCAGGAAATTTGATTGACAGGGAGATTGAGTTCACCATTGATGTGATTCTGGGTACACAGCCAGTATCCAAAGCTCCGTACAGAATAGCACCTACTGAATTGAAGGAACTGAAGGTTCAGCTGCAAGAATTGCTAGATAAGAAATTTATCAGGCCCAATACTTCGCCGTGGGGCGCACCAGTGTTTTTTGTGAAAAAGAAAAATGGCTCACTGAAACTCTGCATCGACTACCGTGAACTGAATAAGGTAACAGTGAAAAATAAGTACCCATTACCTCGTATTGATGATTTATTTGACCAGTTACAGGGTGCTCAAGTGTTCTCTAAGATTGATCTCAGATCCGGATACCATCAATTGAAAGTCAAACCAGAGGACATTGAAAAGACTGCCTTCTGAACGAGGTACGGACATTATGAATTTCTTGTTATGCCTTTCGGAGTCAGTAATGCACCTGCTGCATTTATGGACCTTATGAACAGAATTTTCAAACCGTTCCTCGATGAATTTGTATTCGTTTTCATAGATGACATTTTGATTTATTCCAAGAATAAAGAAAAACATGAACACCATCTGAGATTTGCTTTACAGACCCTAAGAGAATAGAAACTGTATGCAAAACTGACTAAATGTGAATTTTGGCTTGATCATGTTATGTTTTTGGGACATGTTATTAGCAAGGATGGCATTTCAGTTGACCCACAGAAGATTGAAGTAGTAGTGAATTGGCCCAGACCGTCTAATGTTACAGAAGTTCGAAGTTTCTTAGGCCTAGCTAGATACTACAGAAGATTTGTAAAAGACTTCTCCAAAATTGCCTTACTGTTGACTCGATTGACTCAAAAAGGGATACCATTTGATTGGACTGACCAGAGAGAATCAGCTTTCCAAGAGCTGAAAACTCAACTCGTGACTGCACCGGTTCTTACCCTACTCTCAGGTACGGATGGATTTACTATTTTTAGTGATGCTTCTCATAGGGGTTTGGGATGTGTGTTAATGCAGAATGGTAGAGTTATTGCATATGCTTCCCGACAACTGAGACCACATGAAAAGAACTACCCAACCCATGACTTAGAACTTGCTGCAGTAGTGTTTGCATTGAAAATCTGGCGTCACTACCTTTATGGAGCAACATGTGAAGTATATACGGATCACAAGAGCTTGAAATACTTTTTTACACAGAAAGAACTGAACATGAGACAGCGGAGATGGTTAGAACTGATAAATGACTATGATCTGCAAATTTTGTACCATTCGGGAAAAGCTAATACCGTTGCCGATGCACTCAGCCGGAAATCGATTGGAAATTTAGCCTGTTTACTCACCGGGCAGAAAGAATTGCTATGTGACCTTGAAAAATTTGAAGTTAAAATTGTGTTACGAGAACAAGGTGGAGCATTGGCTGCTAAATCTGCCCAACTGGCACTGATTGAAAAGATTAAAGAAAAACAGCATCAAGATGACTTTCTGAGAAAGGTTATTGATGAACGGGAATCCAAACCGAGGCCGGATTTCAAATTTGAAAATGATGTGTTGAAATTTCAGGAAAGACTATGTGTACCGAATGATTCTGAACTGAAGAGACGACTCTTACAAGAAGGCCACAATTCAAAACTGTCTATCCACCCAGGAAATACAAAAATGTACCAAGACTTGAAACTAAATTTTTGGCGGCCGGGAATGAAGAAAGAAATTGCCGACTTTGTGTCGAAATGTCTCCATTGCCAACAAGTTAAAACTGAACATCAACGACCCGCAGGTTTACTACAACCCTTACCAATACCGGAGTGGAAATGGGAACATATCACTATGGATTTTATCGTTGGTTTACCTCGCTCCAGTAAAGGTATGGACTCAATTTGGGTGATTGTTGATAGATTGACTAAATCTGCTCACTTCTTACCTGTCAAAACAATTTATAATGCGGATAAATTGGCTACCATTTATATTGACGAGGTTGTTAGATTGCATGGAGTGCCTGTGTCCATTGTTTCTGATAGGGACTCGAAGTTTACATCGAGATTCTGGCAAAGTCTGCAGACAGCATTGGTATTGAACTGAGACTGAGTAATGCATACCATCCTCAGACGGATGGTCAGTCAGAAAGAACCATCCAGACTCTGGAGGATTTACTACGTATGTGTGTGCTTGATTTCCAAGGAAATTGGGAAAGCCATTTACCGTTAGCTGAATTTGCCTAGAATAACAGTTTTCATTCAAGTATCGGTATGGCGCCTTTCGAGGCTTTGTATGGCAGAAAATGCCGATCTCCTCTCTGTTGAGCAGAAGTTGGAGATGGACCTTTGCTTGGGCCCGAAATTGTACATGAGACTACAGAGAAAGTGAAACTGATTCAACAGAGATTAAAAACCGCACAGAGTCGACAGAAAAGTTATGTGGACGTCCGAAGACAAGACAGAGAATATGAAGTAGGTGATCATGTTTTTGTTAAAGTGACACCAATGAAAGGCCAAACGCGTTTTGGTGCTAAAGGCAAGCTAGCGCCGAGATATGTCGGGCCGTATGAGATCATTGAAAAGATTAATCCGGTGGCGTATCAAGTAGCGCTTCCTCCTTAAATGGAGCATATGCATAATGTGTTCCATATTTCAATGTTGAGGGATTATCTTCGGGACCCCTTCCATGTGATTGAACCTACCCGTGTAGTGCTAAGTGATGACTACACTTATGAAGAACGACCTATTCAGATTGTGAATCGACGAATCAAGAAGTTAAAGAATAAAGAGATTTCGTTAGTAAAAGTGGACTGGAAAAACCACGGTGGCATCTATGCCACTTGGGAAAGAGAAGACGATAACTGTTCCCACTAAATCAAGTATTCTTCCAAAATGAAGGTAATTCGAGTTTGGAGGAGCAAACTCTTTGTAAGGAGGGGAGACTGTGACAACCATCACCTCCAATTACCGCTAAACTGTGACTGAATATGATAAGTAATTGACCATACTGAAATTTCTGAACTGATTGCATATTGTTTTAAATGCATTTCTATCTGTTTGATTTCTGAATGAATCTGTTCATGTTTTAATTCTGAACTATGAATTGAAGGTCTTATCGGCGACCAAAACAGAAATTGATTAGTGTTATATGCTAATTAGAATTTATGTGATTTTATGGTAGGTTTAATTAAAATTTGATTTGGAATGACTAACTTAGATTAAATAAAGCTAAATTACATTAATTTGCAATTACTACCAAATTGCCACCTAGTGGACAATTCTAGGCCATTGTTTATTCTCCTTGTTATATGTTGGCATCATTTTCATCCATCTTCCTAGGCCAAAACCGAAAAAGAGGGAGAGAGATAGGAGAAAACTTGAGTTCATCAAAATTGGCTTGGAAAATTAGAAGGAATTGAAAGGAATTTGCATAATTGAGCTTCCATACCTGAGTTCAAGACCTAAGGTAGGGAGTTCATCCTCTTATTCATGTGTTTAAGTTGTTTCTTGCATGATTCATGGAAATTTGGCGACTAGAGTCAAGAATTGAGTTAAAGAATTGATTTGAGTAGCTAATCCATGCATGCATGCACATACTCTAGCATTTTGAGGTTGTTTTCATAAAAATTTCCACATGCATGTCTACATTTGGGTTGTAGTCCATGAATTCATCATGTTTTGGAGTTCAAACTTGCATTTGGTTATGTTTTGGAATATTGGAATCCATTAGAACACTTGCATGTGATGTTCTTACATTGTTCTTCAAGTTTCCTTTGAATTTGTGCTCAATTGACTTACCTATGGGCTTTGATTTTACAAATTGATCTTTGAAACATGTTATATTATGAGTTTCCAAGAGTTTTCTAGAAAATTAGCCTAAGGGGATTGAATTTGAAGCTTTAAAAGTTGAGTTTTGAGCTTGAGGTTCAATTTGGAAATTCTAGAATTTGGACCCACGCTCGAGCGTAGGACTTCACGCTCGAGCGTACACTCTGAGTCTTGCACTTCCGCTCAAGCGGAGAAAGTCGCGCTCGAGCGAGAAATGTAGGTGCCCAGAAGTTCATGCGTTTTTGCAGTCCGCTCGAGCGAGGAAACTCACGCTCGAGCGAGGACCTGAGTCTTACGCTCGAACGTAGGTTGAGCGCCTGTCGAGCGTAGGTCGAGCGCCCGTCGAGCGTGGATTGCACGCATCCAGTACTTTTCATGTATTTTATGGTCCGCTCGAGCGGAGGAAGTCATGCTCGAGCGGGGCTCCTTTGTCTACATGTCCGCTCGATCGTAGAAAGCCACGCTCGAGCGTGGACCTCTTTCGCAGCAAAATTTGAAAAGTGTTTTGAAATACATCTTTGCATCCTCATTTCATCCTAGGCATTCCTAGGTCATGTTTAAGGCATCTTAATGGGGATATTGATGTAGAACCACACCGAGTCAAGTTAGGGGTTAAGTTCTTAAATCTAAGTGTGCAACTTAGTGTGTGTTCGTTATGTAACTGTAGGGTTGGCATCCGAGGACGCTCATTAGCTGCTTATAGCCCAGTACTCTGTGAGTAACAATATTGTAAAGATATGTTCAACTATGAATATTTTCTAAATGATCAATTGTACTGCTTTCTGAAATGATGTTTCTTACTGAATGAATGTTTGTCCTATTTGTAAACTGTATTCGTGGCATCCATAGCAACTTACTGTTACTGTACTGTTACTGCTACTGTTACAGAGATCTCTGTCGGTTCCCATGTTGAAACCACTACTGTTTACTATTATGATGGCCATCAACTGACTGTTCGGTCTGTTAAGACCTACTGTACTGTTTTGCTATCGGATGTACCACATATGACTAGGGGTGTGCGCGGTGCGGGTCGGGCGGTTTGAGAGTAAATTTACAAACCGAATGGCGGGTTAGCGGATTAGCGGATTGACAAATTGCGGTTTGGGCGGTTTTTGGCGGATTGGCGGATTGAAGAATATTCTAACTAATTATCATACATTTGTATAATATATAACACTAATTTGTATAATGTTTTTTAGATATATAACACAAAGTAATTTTACATAATATGTTTCATATATATAGCCACTAATTTATAATAAATTTCATATCTTAAATATCTCTCACACTCATTTTTACATTGATATTTCATTGGAGGTTAAAAAATATATATATATAAACTATAGCGGAGCGGAGCGGTTCGGTTGGCGGATTATAAATTTTAAAGTTTAAACCGCGGTTAGCGGTTAGAGCGGTGCGGATAGATGCGAATCGGTGCGGTTTTAGCGGATTGGGCGACATTTTGCACAGCCCTACATATGACTATTGTAGTTTCTAAATGACTGTTGTGGCATGAAATATGAGCCACTGACTGAATGACGAATTTACTGATATAAATGACTGTTTTAAATACTAAAAGGACATTCATTTTTAACCTCTTTACGCATATGTTATTCACTGGGTTTTAGCTCACTGTTTATATTTATATGTAGGTGTCTAGGCACCGGATCGGAGTTAAGAGCGTCGGATTAGCTCTGTTTTTGTCAAGCCAACCACCGTGCTTCACTGCGAGGTTCCAAGTCTGTCGAAGCCAAGGCTGTCTTTAGGGCGTCTAAATTTGCCCTTTTTGTCTCTGTTTGTACTGACTGAATAAGACTTGACTGTACAGTTATGGTAAAGGGATTTGATCCCTAACCTGAATGATGTATATATGTTTTGATAATGAATGTGCATATGTCCAGAAAAGCCTTTTTGCATACAGACTGTCACAGCTCATTGGACATCTTTTTATTACTGTTTTGGCTTCCGCCAGCCCCTATACTCTGTATTACTGTTATTACTGTTAAGCAGGCCTTCGGTAATCACAGATTACTGGCCGGTTACGGTGCTAAACCCATAGGGGCGGGTTTGGGTCGTGACAAGTGACCACCTGCATTTTCATACTCTCGCTTGAGCAACAGAAGGCTGGCTCGAGCGTAAATTGCAAGCTCTCAGAATTTTGCGTGTGCAGAAGCACACTCAAGCAACAAGATTTGCGCTCGAGCAATGAACTATGTCTCATGCTCAAGCGAGCATCGAGCAAGCATCGAGCAGAGATTTCAAGCAACCAGAACTTTTCACATTTTTGCAGACCGCTCGAGTGAAGGAGTCTACGCTCGAGCGATCACTCACATTCTGTATGCTCGCTCCAGCAAAGGAATCTACGCTCGAGCGAGACCCTTGTTTTTAGCAAATTTTGAAAAACATTTTCAAGTACATTTTTGCATCATCTTTCCATCCTAGGCATTCCTAGACCATGTTTAAGGCATTATAATGAGGAATGATGAACTAAAACTACACTAAAGCAAGAAAAGGGGCTAAGTTACCAAAGTTGGATGTGTAATTTAGTATGCGCTCGATCTGTAACTGTGTAGGTTTTGCACCCAAAGAAGCTGATTGGCCTGCTTATAGCCCTGTGATCTGTGAGTAACAATGTTGTAAAAATATGTTCAAATTGTATTTATTCTCTGAATGATAAATTATATTGCTTCTGAAATGATACTTTTATCGATAGAATGATGATCCTATTTTGAACTGTATTCGTGGCATCCATAGCATATTGTTATTGTTATTGATATTGTTATCGTTATTGTTACAGAGATCTCTGTCAGTTTCAAATCTTGGAACTATTGTATGATGGCCATCAATTGATTGTTCGGTCTTTTAAGACCTAGTGTATTGTTGCTATTGGATGTACCACGTATGACCTAATGAATATGATTAATCGAATTGATCGAATTGAATGATTGATTAACAAATGATATTGATTGAAAATGTTCTAATGCTAATCGATTGTTTCAAAGACTGTAAAGGACATCATTCTTAACTTCTTTACACATTTGTTATTCACTGGACTTTAGCTCACAGTTTATGTATATATATATGTAGGTGGCCAAGCACTGGACTAGAGCTAGAGGCGCCAACTTAAGCTCCTGTTTTGTCAAGCCAACCATCGCGCCTCATATCGAGGTTCCGAACCTGCACAAGTCAAGGCTGTTTTAGGGTGTTTCAAATTCACCCTTTTTGTCCCTGTTAACGTAGTGAATGTTTAAGACTTGATTGTACAGTTATGGTGAAGGGATTAGGTCCCTAACCTGTATGCTACCTTGTATATGTGTTTTTGGTATGTATGTATATATGACTTTGAATGTGGTTGTGTCCATAAAAGTTTTTCCCATTTAGGTTTGCACGGCTCATTGGACGATATAGATTATTGGATGGCTTCCGCCAGCTCCTTTATATTGTATGATTGTCTTTATTGCTAAATAGGCTTTCGGTAATCACAGATTACTGGCCGGTTACGATACTAAACCTATAGGGGCGGGTTTGGGTCGTGACAGTTTCTATTTGATCTAGTTAAAGATCAGTGAGAATTGAGAAGAGCAGAAAAAGAGATGGGTCTTTCAATGCATCTTTCACTATGGAAGCCAATTTCTCACTGTGCTGCTCTGATCATGGACAAGAAGACCAAAAAAAGAGATGGGTTTAACCATTCAACAGAAGAAATCAAGAGAAACCCATCATTTCTGAGGAAATTATAAGAGCACAAGCTCAGGGAAGCTCTTGAAAGGAAACAAAATTGGGACAGAAATGGAGGGGGGGGAAAAAAAATTCAGTGGCGTAACCGATCGACCAACCGGTCATCCCACCGGACGTCCCCAAGCATTTGATGCAAGCAACAATGTTCACCGTTGGAGCAACTCGTATCAAATAGAAGAAAGAGTCTTTTTTTTCATCAAATTTGATGAAAAAAATAGTTCACCGTTGGAGATGCTCTTACATAAAAAAATGAATAAATTACATTTTGTCTTTGGTTATCTTTTCACTTTAATCTTTAAATTTTTTTCTAATTAGACAAAAAAAAATGATAAATTATTTGCCAAATAATATAAAAAATATATTATTATATTAATATTTAGATTTGTACCAAATGTATGAATCATATTTAATAAAAATATTTTTATGCTACGTGGTTGTTAACTAAATTTTTTTATTTTTTTTTTTGTCGATTTTATTTAATGAATATAGGTTAATGATTTAAATTAAAACAAAATTTAAAAAGTTAAAGTTTAAATTGATAAAATTATAAATTAAGAATTTATTTTGTTATAAGAGTTAAAAAATATGAGAATTTTTTCTAATATCTTCAAAAATATGTATCAAAAAAATCACCCTACAGGAATTAGAGTTGCCCGTGAGACTATAATTTTTATTTTTTATTTTTTTGGCAACCAAAGTTTAATTGACTTGGTTAAGAACCATTTAATATTCAAGATAATTTTTTAAAAAAATTTTGCAACCAAAGTTTAATTGACTTCGTTGAGAACCATAAATAGTCAAGAAATTGTATAATGTACAGGCCTTTTAGTTATCGATTGAAAATACATTATAGTAATCATTCAAATTTTATGCACTTTTTGAATGAAAACAGCTTTTGTTTTTTAAGAAGGATAATCGCCTTTGCCATGTTCTACTCCATAAAGTTGTTATATTTTTAACTTAATTGAAATTGAAGTTTATAAACATAATACATAATGACGATAGAGATTTTGACAAAAATGTAGACTTTTAAAATATTGGGTAAATTACAAATATATCTCCTGAAATTGCTTAAAATAAGAATTACTTCTTGTGGTTTGAAAAATTACAAATGTCTCCCTGTCAAAAATTTTTATTTAACAGAATTAATTGAAAAAACGAAATTTCTAACCGTTCACCTATACAATAATAAAATTATCTAAATTATTAATTGAAATAAAATTTTAACATTATTAAAAACTGTTAATTAACTTGATGATTTATTAATAAAAAGACCTATTTATTATAAAATTAAAAACCTTAAGGGACATAATATAATTTCTAGGAGCACAAAGGATAATTTGTAATTTAAGTAAATCTCAAGAGAGCGTATTTGTAATTTATCCTAAAATATTTGACAACATAGATTTTGACAGAAACGTAGGTTTTTAAATTATTTTTTTCCATTAAATGTAGACTTTACACTATGTTTGGAAACTTAATCGTAACATAACACACACAAGGCCATATAAAACATAGGTAACATGTCAAACAGTAAGTTATTTAATAGATCTGATAATTTGTGAATATAAACATCATAGGCAAAGTTATTTAATAGATGAGTTCAAAATAGAAAGTAAAAATCGATTTTTGCCCATTCGCTACTACAATAATCTTTAAAGATCACTCCAGATAACTGAGGAATAGTCACCAAGCAAGCAATCTTCACACCTGGTAGAAAGACTGAGTAACAAAACTAATGAAAGCATGCAGCTAATTATTTTATTAAATATAATTATTATGACAACAATTGAATTATGGACAATTACAAAGAACTGATAAAATTAAAGGTCCTAGGACTGACCCAACTTCACGTATAAAGAACAATAGTAACTTTAATTAGACACCGGAAGAACAAAATGTAACTTTGTATGCTGATTACAATTCTGTGTTTCACACCCCAAATGGGCTAATCAAGTTGTTAAAATTGTGTGTAGTCTCTGTAAATCTTGAATAACAGTGCTGCTGGAGCTCTGCAATCTGGAATTCTATAGCAAGAAGAGAAAAAAATAGAGAGAGACTCAATTCACATAGCTACATAGGCAGTCTAAAGATCAAATGAATCACTAACTCAATGAGTTGCAAATACTACAGATACTTACCAAACAAGCCGATTCTAACAGGACACAACTTATGAATTTCAAGATCCAACAAGACCCTTGTACCGAGCATAGGAAATGATAAATACAAAAACGATGGCACAAAATGCCCCTGCACAGATGACCACCTGGTGACATCAAGGAAATGAGCATTTAAGTCTAAATTAAAACTAGCAGTTAAACAAATATATTGCCAAATTTAACAGGTGAAATTCCAGGCATACCCATTTGAACATGTAGCCGTAATGATCATTCCATGTATATGGAATATTCATGCCAAATATTCCGGCCACCAAAGAATAGATGGATAAAGAAACAGTTCCTGAACTTAGAAAAAGCTCTAGCTGCAGCCATACAGTAAAAATATGAAAATTTCTATTGTCAAGACATAAACTCCCCGCAAAGTTCAGTTACTTAAAACAGAAAACCAAGAAAATAATCAAGACTATCAATATCATAAAAAGCAGGCATAATAAAATACCTGAATCAACTGGTTTCGATGATTGTCAAGCTACAAAAAGGGAACATGAAGTGTATTTAGACTAACATAGGTAAATCCCAACCAATTTAACTCAATCAATTAATTCAAATTTTATGTCCCAGTTTACCTGAATATTAATGTAATCCTCTGTATCATCAATATACTCACGCAGCTGCAAAATTTGTGAGCATGGGTTTTAGCGGTTTTTCTATGTGCAATAAACAAATAATAAATAGGGAGTTTGACAATTTCTATGTGCAATAAACAACTGAATAGGGAGTTTGACAGTTTCGATGAAGATTGCCAGAATCTAGCTACCTTTAATAGACACTAATCAGGATATTACTTGTGCAGAAGACACATTTTTCCTCAGAATGACGCAGACCATACAATACCATTAAACCCAGCTTGGAAACAAAAAGGTTATCCTCAGAAAGAAAGAGACCAATGAAGAACTACGCAAAAGCCAAGATTGAGCAGTGACAGATTACTAAGGTTTGACTTGCGCCCAAATAAGCTTCCTGCCTAAAGTTACTTTTTCCTTTCTTTTTTTTTGTTTGTTTTGATCAGCAACATTTAGGCTCCAATTGGATATGTGGATTTGAAATGAAGGGATTTGATGTTCAACTTTATAAAATTATAAGAAAGTTGATTAATGGATATAGATTGATAATTCTAATGTGAAGGATGCATAGAGATAGGAAAGATGAATTTTGTTAATATTTTTCACAAGTACAATCATTCATTAAAGGATTTCAAATAACCATATTCACTTAGTTATTTCAAATCCATTAATCTAATAAAACTCTCAAATCCATTGTTGAAATCCATACCTAGAATATCACATTGAACTAAACCTTATACTCCTTGAATAAGTGATATTAAATCCATTCATTTCAAATCCACGTATCCAAATGGAGCCTTAAATTTTATTAAAAATGAAAGAGAAAAGGATACAAAGTATTTAAGGGAGGACAAGAAGTCCTCCAAAATGAAACAGCACAATCAAACTGTCACATGAAGATTACTTGAATCACTATCCCCTATACAAATCACTATCAAACACATCATACAAATTAGCCATTGAAAATGAAACAGCGCAACCTGTCATATGAAGATTTAAATGAGCATACACAAATCATCCAATCATCAAAGGCAGCCAAATATCGTCCCATTCACTGAAACGCCCGACACCACATTAACAGAGATGAAGAATGGAATCAAGAATCCCAATTACATAAACATTATACTGAACAAGAGTAATATGGAAGCATTATATTCCATTTTGTCAAGCAAATATGAATATATATATATATCCTAGTGTTTCCGCTGTACATCAGATTTTTATCCATAGAGGTCTTGGCAAAAGAGAAATAATCAAAAGGAGATGCGGGAGGAGGGGGGGACATGGGTCATATAGCTCTTGGAATCTACAAGATGACCTTAATTTCACAACCAACTTAGTTAGAGGTGAATGATGAATAGGTCATGAAAATTCCACAAACAAAGAAAAAATTAACAAGAAATGGAACATGTATACATTTTTAATTGATAATTCTGTGTATCTAAAAATTATCCTCATAATAGAATTAAAAGATATATACTTTTATTTTTTCAAATGAAATTAAAATACAAATTATCGCCATTCTAATAACAGAGAAGTAAATAATGTGAACTCAAAAACCTTCATATTCAAGCTTTCAGTCACTTGATTTTCAAATAGATTGATGTCAAGACAGTTTAGGTTTGGTTTGAAGGGAAAAACTGTCACCAAAACTCAGCAAAAGAAAAGGAAGACCAAAACCCTCTTACCTTTCTTTGTTCACTCTAAAATAAATTACAAGATTTACAAGTACATCCTTCATAGTTTTAGTGCCACACTATTTTACCAGAATCATACTGCCACAATTATTTATCAAGTATGTGCATCGGTGAAGTAGGATCAATCGAAGGAATTCAATATAACATACCGTAGTCAATTTGTTCAATGTTCCATCAATTTGCATGAAGTAAGCCTGCAATATACCAGCACTTTCATGACACATTAACTTTGAGAGGAATAACAAACCAAAAAGCAAGTTAATGTTATAAGTTTATAACCTCAAGTAACATTTCAAGCTCCTCAACATCATCCTCATCTCCACGAACTGTTGCCACACTTGCCCTACTCGCTCTAGATATCTTTGAACCTATGGTAGGCGACATAGGAAACCAATTGGCAGCACCTGAGCCACTTACAGGTGAAGATGCACCAGCCAACTTTCTAGACAAGTAAAGATCAGCCATATCATCATCATCATCAAGTAATTGTTCAAGCTCATCTCTCACCTGCAACCACCAATCAATGGAGTTTAATAATATGCAGACTACACTTCATCTTTAGAAAATAAATAAATAAACAATCTGGATGCTAATTCATATAATATAATTAAACAATCTGACCACCAATAAATGAATCATTTTTCTTCCTAACAATAAAACCAAGTCCATCTCTCAACTAATTTGCTATTCACCCTTAGTATGCCAGACTATGTTCATCTATGTTTTTTTTTTTTTGATAAATAAACAAATCTTATTAGAAAAACATCAAGATGATGCAACGAATACAAAACGACATCCCCATGTTGGGGAAACCAAAAACAAACTAGCCAATCACATCATCTAGAAAATCTAAAAAAACAAACAAGTCCAGATCAACCTTCCTCTCCAACCAACTGTACATAACGACAAGTAAACGACTTTGTAACCAAGCAACCCCATGAGAAATGTCTAAGAAGGTACGCTGATTCCGCTCCAACCAAACAAGCCACATCAAATAAAACGGCGCCAACAACCACATCCGCCGACGCCCAATCCGGACACCCCGCCATGCCCATAACATATCCAACACCCCCTTTGGTTGGACCCAAGCAATCCCAAAGAGAGAACATATAAAACCCCACAACCGAGAAGCCACCAAACAATGAGGAAACAAATGGTCCACCAACTTGGCAGCAACACAACATATGCAACACCGGTTCACGAAAACATGACCATGTCGCATTAAGTTGTCCAAAGTGAGATTCCTCCCTAAAGCTGTTGTCCACATGAAGAACGCCACCTTAGACGGAACACCTGGCACCCAAACACTTTTCCAAGGAAAGGCGTCTCCACCATCCCCCATCAAAGCCCAATATAAGGATGCAACTATAAACCTTCCCTTAGCCCCCACCCCATTCTACACCACCCCTGTAATTCCCAACCCGTATAAGAAACCCCATAGCTCCACCAACTAATCAACCTCTCAATCCTGCACCTCACACCGTAACTGAATATCCCAAACCACCACATCCCCAACCCCTAAATAAGATACCACCGTCGCCTCCCGATCAACCACAATATTAAAAATCAACGGAAAACGGGCCCCTAGTGACTCCCCACCACACCAGTTATCCTGCCAAAACCTCACCCTCAACCCATCTCCCACCCTAAACCCTATCCACTTCCAAAACTCCTCCCAACCCAACCAAATCCCTTTCCAAAGCCCACAACCATGCATGGTAATCACGGCCCCAAAGTTCCAATTCCCCTTTCCCACTCCATACTTAGAAGCTACCACCCTTTGCCAAAACCTATCCTCCTCCAAAGCAAACTGCCATAACCATTTCCCTAACAAGACTTTATTAAAAGTCACCAACCGCCTCACCCCAAAACCCCCTACTTGCTTAGATTGACAAATCCGCCCCCAATCAACCAGGTTATACCTAAATTCATCACCCCCACTACCCTATAAAAAATCCCTTTAAAGCTTCTCCAACCGGTGTGCCACTGACACTGGAATAACATGAACCGACATGAAGTAGGTTGGAATGCTGCTCAACACACTCTTAATCAACGTCAACCGCCCGCCTTTCGACAAATATTGCCTCTTCTATCCCTCCAGACGACGCTGGACTCATTCCACCACTCCATCCCATACCCCTTTCGCCTTACATGAAGCTCCTAACAACAAATCCAAATAAGATACCAGCAAAACGAACACCCTGCAACCCAAGACTGCAGCTAGAACTGGTAGCTTGTCCACCTCCCCAACTGGAATGAGGTCTGACTTCCCCAAGCTAACCTAGAGGCCCGACACTGCCTCAAAACACAACAAAGCACCTCTCAAATGTCTCACCTGCTCCACTTCAGCCCCACAGAAAATCAAAGCATCATCTGCATATAATAGATGAGATACACCAACAGAAGCCCCAAACAACGATCCGACCACAAAGCCCTCCAATAGACCCCCACGCACAACTCTGTCCAACAACTTGCTCAACGCCTCCATCACTAAAATAAATAACAAAGGTGACAAAGGGTCCCCCTACAAAAGGCCACAATGCATCGAAAAAAACCCCGCTGGAGTCCCATTAATCATAACAAACATCCGTACAGTCGATACACAAAACTTGATCCATTGGCACCAAATCTTCCCAAATCCCATACGGTCCAACACATACAAGAGGAAATCCCAATTAACGTTGTCATATGCCTTCTCAATATCCAATTTGCATATTAAACCTAGGCGCTTTTTCCGAATCCGGAAATCCACACTCAATGGCAGCCAATATTGCATCCAAAATCTGCCTACCCCCTACAACACGCTCTGAGACTCAGACACCACAGCTGGCAAAACTCATCTTAAGTCTATTTGCTAGAACTTTAGCCAATAATTTATAAACACTTCCCAGCAAGCTAATAGGCCTAAAGTTCCGAACATCCTCAGCCCCCTTTTTCTTAGGGATCAAAACCAAAAAAGTCACATTAAAAGTTTTCTCAAATTGACCATACACAAAAAAAAAAAAACCTCCAATGGCGCCATCACATCACCGTTAACCACACTCCAACAGTGCTGAAAGAAAGCCATTGAGAAACCATCCGAACCTGGGGCTTTATCACCACTCATGGCCTACAGAGCCCCATACACCACCTCCTCCTCCGTAAAAGCTCGCACCAAACTCTCCATATCCTCCCCCAATATCATATCAAACTGAACCCCTGCCAAGCTTGGGTGCCAAGCCCCCTCTTGATGCCGGAACAAATGTTGGTATAAACCCACAACCCCTTCCCTAATCTCCACATCCGTACATAGCTCTCAACCATCCACCCACATCCTACTAATCTGATTAACCCGCCAATGTGCATTCGCCATCCGATGAAAGAATTTCGTGTTTCAATCCTCATCCTTCAACCACAAGCATCTAGATTTTTGTCTGAAGGACACCTCCTCCATTCAAGCAATACCAACGAAGTCATGTCTTGTCGCCTCCTTCCGAACACTATCATCACTAGATAAACCCCCTTATACCTCTAACTCATCTAAAGTTTGGAGTAAAGACACCACCTCCACCTTTTGGCTCTCCAACCGACCAAACACATCCTTGTTCCATCTCTTCAAATCTCCCTTAATCATTTTCAATTTATAGGCCAGCATACCACTAGGAGTACCAAAAATGACATGACTACTCCACCATCCACGCACCAAGTCCAGAAAACCTTTTGTTTGCAGCCACATATTCTCAAAACGTAATGGCATAGGGCCACGACAAATCCACCCACTATCAAGCATAACGGGCCAATGATCAGATACTAGGCGAGGAAGACATATCTAGACAACCTCCGAAAAATGCTCCTCCCATTCCCCAATCATCAGAAAACAATCAATTCGAGACAACCTCTGCCCATTGGACCAAGTGAAGCTTTCCCCCTGAATAGGTAAATCAACCAATTGCAGATTATCTATGAAAGAGCAAAAGGACCTCATAGCACCCGAGACCCGATTGCTCCCCATCTTCTCTGATAGCCATTTGATAACATTAAAATCACCCCCAACACACCATGGAACATCCCATCGGAACGCAATATTCTCCAGTTCCTCCAAGAACCCTACCAGCTCCGAATTCTGCACTGGACCATATACCTCGGTAAAGGCCCACCGAAAGCCATCCTCTACACATCGAAACAAACAAGATACAGAAAAACCCCCAACCTCCTCCCCCTCTCTCACCACCATTCTCTTATCCCAGCAAAGAAGAACCCCACCCGCCGTTCCAGCTGACAGCAAAAATGCCCACTCCACAAAGCGCCCCCCCCCCCCAAATACTTCCCGAATCAACTCTAGGCCCAACTCCTCCATCTTTGTTTCTTGTAGACACGCAACATCCGCTTTTGCACCCCACATCACGGCCTTCACCACCACCCTTTTATCCTTGTCATGCAAACCTCGCGCATTCCAAGATATAATTTTTAACTTTATTTTAACAACAATCGACCCCCACGATCTATTCTAGCACCCCATCCCACATTCTACCTCCCATGATCATAATTAATAGTGCATTCCAAATTCTTGAGCTCCTTGTTCCTTTTACCAGGAGTAACAAACGTCGTACCTACTTCCCTACTTGGAGCCCCTTGCCGCCAGGATGCCTCTACTGCCACAAATAATTGCATAGCCTCCTCTTCATGGCCTTCAAACGACAAACCCAGATAGCAACTAACCGCCCCGATGCGTTCCAACACCCATTCGGAGACTACCTCAGACAATGGGACCTCAACCCCATCCAACCCGCCACTAGTCTGAAACCTGTCTTAGTTTTGTCCCAAGAAATCCTCTGGTTCTCTTTCCTCCGTAGCTAATGGATGCAATACCAGGGGCAAACCCTCTCCACTACTATTATCACTCTGCCCACCTCTATTATCCCAGGAGACACCTCTGTGCACCTCCTCATCTAGATAGCCCTCACTGTCTTTAGCTTCCGAACTCCCCGACCAAGAACTGTTTCCACCAGTATCCATCACCAGCTGCGACCTAAGATCGTCGCCACCAAAGGCGCAATGGGCCACCAACTCCCATCCCAACTTCGTTTCTGACCGGCGATGTTGATTATCTACATCAGCCAACTCTGCCCGACCCATATCGCCTGGGTTCACGTCGTCCAATTCATAACTACCAGTACTCGTTTCAACCTGACCCACATAAGTAGAATCAAAGTTGACTTGGGTTAACACAGGTTAGCCCAATTCAGTCCCTTTTGGGCTTGAGTTACGAACTGAAGATCCCCCTACATTAGTATCATAGGCCCATCCTTGATCCCCTCTATTTTTTACCACAACCCAAGCCTTGCGGCCCACAATTCCATTCCCAGCTTCTTGGGCCTTTGCAAAGCCCAACTGTCCCCTTTGGGGCCCCCTTGGATAGCCCACACCAGGACCCACCGGTTGAGATTTGCCCCGTATACCCAAGGACCCCCTTTCCACCCTAGACTATGTTGATCTATGTTACATGATCTATGTTGAAAGTTGAACACTTGACTCTTTACTATGGATATGTATCTAATAGTGTTTACTAACTACACATAATGGGAGTCATATCATATGTATCTGACATGCCTATTTACATGCACCCAACAAATATGTTTTAGTAGTAGAATTTACTATGAAACAATGCATATGACTCCCATTATGTGTAGTTAATAAACACTATTTACTCTAAATAAATGAAAGAAGTACTTTAAAAATATGAAATTTTGACTAGTCCTATAGTCCTGCACATGAGAATAGATCTATGCACCAATAGACACATCTCTGCGACCCCTAACACCTATACTCAAGTCCATGTAACATGGGTCTTGAATCTTGATTGAAGAGCAATGAATAGAAAATGGAACTTTGTGATGTAGCATTTGTTCACTTCATCAAATCGATGAAATAAAGCTTCAATGGGGCATAAAAGGATGATACGCCAACTTCGAAGTTGCCCCAACTAATGTTACAAAATACTTGATCTTCCTTTTCTTCTTGAAGACAGTTAATCTTTACGTAGAGACATGTATAGTATATGCAAATCTTTGTACACACACACACACACACAAAAAAAAAAAAAAAAAACAGCCTCATCTTTCTCTACTTATACTGGAGAAGCCCGATAAGAACATTAAAAATAAATAATACAATGCAAACATGGCCATGTTTAGAAAAGAAAGGATTTTGATTATACAAAAGCTTCCACGCTCTGACAGGAAGTACCCATACCTTTTGAACCCGTGCAGTTAACCGCGTCATTGCACTTTTCAATTTACGAACCCGATCCAAATTACGGCTACTAATCTGCAAATCAAAGTTGTCATTTGCAAAACATTGAAATGGTGAAACAAGTAAAAAGTGCACGCAAAGAGACTAATAAAAGCATCCCAACTAAAAATACTTATAAAGATTAATACTAATAGAATACATGTAGATACAAATATCATCTTTATAGAAGTACAATTTTGTAAACTTTGGTTAAGGAATTAGTCTAAAGCAGAAATGTTTTTTTCTGTTCTGACCTAAGCACAGGAGTTGAATATGAACTTCAAAGCAAAAGTTGTGAAATCTTAGCACAATAAATGATGCTCGAGACTGGTCCAGCACAGAGTGATTGTTTATAATGTAGAGTAACTGAGCTCAGAGACCACAAAACTTTGCTGCAGATAGGATACGCAAAAATGGCCAATGGGTATGCTAAGGAGAGAATATATGTCATGTATTAATTTTGCCCCCGCCTTGGCTATAGTAAAGTTAAGCATTTCTACTGGTAGGAGGTTTCTTCTAGTTCTGTTGATAGTGTATGAACTCTATGCGCACAAAACTCATAAGGCTTTCAGAAAAAACATTCATCTGGTGAATTCTTAGGAAACCCACACAATGCAACTATGAAGCACGGATAAAGCTATAGTGTGATATTGATACAACTTAAAAAGTATGATACGAGTATGGCTATTGGCTAGGATACGCTTGTAAAAATTCAACATAAATAATAAATATTTTTTTTATTAGTTCCCATAAGCTAAGAATATTCACTCGTTGAACCTACACTTCCTGAACTCATTTTCCAACAATTATGGATTTTGTAAACAAAGGCAACAACACAATGTTAGCTTTCCAACAACCATCACTATTCGATCACCATCATCAACAATTTCTAGCAATCATCAAACAGAGTACTACTATACTACCACTTAAACAGAGCTGGGTTCCTGGAGCAAAGGAGGAAGACAAGTGCGATTTACATTCGATTGTTAGGTATTCAATTGCTTTCTTTGGTTGTGGAGGAATTTTCTAGGGCTACAATCATTTGAAAAAACCAAGAGGGCAAAAGAGAAGCCCTAAAATCATTTAGCTCATCTTCTTTAGTTAAAGCCAAAATTGGGCTTTAATTTTTAATATTTCCAATAAGACCCTTCATATTAGTAATTTAAACAAAAACCCCTATTTTATTTGCTCCAACACCCTTTTTGCATCCTTCCTATGTTCGAGTTGTATCCTCTGTATCCGAGCCATATCTGAATCGTATCCGAAAAGGTTTTTTAAAAAAATTAAATGATTTTTGGATCTGAGCCATTTTTGAGAGAAAAATAACGAGGATGGAACTCATAACCCCCCAGAAGCAATCCCAATACATCAAGAATATTACTAATCATAAAACTAAAAAATAAAATTAATGAAATTTCATAATATAACAGAAAAAATTAATCAAACTAGCTTTGAGGCCAAAATCCTAAGTCCACAAATTCCTTAAATACAAGGAGTGGAGTGAAGGAACAAATACATCTGAACAATATACAAATTTAGTAAAGCAATTAACTTTATTTTTAAATCACGATTAGAGCTTGAAAGCAATCCTAGACTAGAAGTACAATCCAAAACCCCCAACATACACATTAATGTTCAAAGATATGAAAAATACACACCTTAGATGTGAGTTCATCTAAAGCGGGATAAGCAGCAGTCTCCAGTTCTGTTGTGCGAGCAGCAAGAAAACTACAAATGGCTTCCAAAGCCACCTCCAAGGCCCGGAATTCAAAAGGAGATTCTATGTAACATTACTCAGATCATTAGAACATCAAATATAGCCAGACAAAGCAAAATTATAGAAAACGTAATTCCGAAAACATAAAATTGAAAGAAAAAAAAATTAAACATTTTAGAGAGAAAAATACATCTTTAGGAGAGCCCAAAACAGGGAATTCATTTTGTTATTCTAGTTATCTTTCCTTCAAACTTAAAGATCACTATGTCAATAGGGCATACCATCTTCTTCACCCGTATCAACTTCATTCTGCCCACCTAACTCCTTTCCATCTGATTGAACTTCACGAATGGCATTTATAGGAGGCAATCTCCTTCGTAGTTCCTCAACAACAGGGATAACATTATCATCTAATGGATCTCGAAGCAATACCTATTCAAAACATAAAATCAATATCATAATTTGCTGATTGACTCGGCCTCATTTGGGAATAGATTATTTTAGTAACTTTTTCGCTTTTTACGAAAAGATGTGCAGAAAAGTAAAGAGAGTGATGTGAAAATTTATAGTGACTTTTTGACTAAAATGTTTAGTCCCCAAACGAGGCCAACTAAAATTCTTCCTTCCTTCAAAATAAATTAAATGCTAGCTCCCACATATTGAAAAGGTCCAATTCACTTGCAATACTTTGGGGAGGGGAAAGGGGGCCAACACTGGCACCACATGTACACAGGGTCATAAATAAGCCTATTCAATTTAAAACTAAGCTTGTATTCCTGCTTGAGGTTTGTAACAAGGACCTGACCACATGCCTATTCGATAGATAACCAAAATAACCCAATTCACAAGAACATTGATTTGACCTAGGTTACATGGACTCGGGTACGAGTATCGGGTGCAGGTGTGGGTGTGGGTGTGGGTGTGGGTGTGGGTGTGGAGGCCGGACTCATCAAATCTTAAATTCAACGGTATGCAAACTCATGAAAAAAGTGTCATATTTTTATATTTTTCATCTATTATGTAAGTTAAAATGGTACTATATGTAACATACAACATCAAAAAAGTATTTTATAACAATTACAGAACACATGATACATGTAAAATAATGTTAAATACAAATATATGTGACACGGGTATTTGATCTATTTTGAAAAGTCCATGTAACATGGGATTTGACTATACTATTATCCACAATAAGTAGTTGATGTACAGCTAAAGCTAAAATATAAGCCATGTAAATTAGTCAGCAAAAATTGACCTTTTTTGCCCCCACATTTTGTAAGTTACATCAGAAGTAATGGACAAAATAAAATAATAATTAAAAAAAAAATCGTAACGCTGACTTTAAGAACAGAAATTGAAAGAGCAAAGAAGCAGAAAATTCTTGATGAGCACAAGGCTCTCCTAGCATCCAAGTCAAAGCTTTAGCCTTGGACCATAACCCCAGACCAAGTTTGCTTCGGAACTTTAATATACCCATAAAGCATAATCTCTAATTATAACCCCAAAGTTGACCTTTTTGTTTATTAAGATTAAGACAATAAGATATACAATCCATGAGTCTAGTTTAAAATCATCACTCTGACTAAAATCATCACTCCATACCCTTTATAGTAAATTCCCAAATAATAAAATTACGCAACTTTTTCTTGTTTTAGCTTAAACCCTTTCAAGAACTAACCAAAAATTCAACTTTACACATATTCACACCCAATATATATATATATATATATATTCAAATAACAATAACAATTAAAGCTTACCTCTTCGGCAGTGATGATCGCCTTAATGTGCTGCGAATCCAAAACCCAAATTAAACGAAATTAGCCCAAACAAAACCCATCAAACACGATTGAATATACAAACAGGGTTACAAATAAAATGCAAAAATTCACCTCCAAATTGAGAACGATGGCCTTTTCACGGCCAAGAATCGTAGAAGGGTAGGACAAGAGAGGATCGAGAATGCGAAGATCACGAGCGTGAATCTGGACACGATGCATGATTGCGTACTTGTCGACATCCAAGACAGTGCCTTCCCCAGTGGCGTCCATCAAAATCCAGCTCCTCGAACTGGCCGTCTTCTTCTTCGGCCCCACCTGTGGATCCACCGGCACGATGTACCCGTCTCGACCCATCTCTAACCATCCCCAATGTATACGTATCTATATGTATAATTGTTGTATATGTGTATGTATATATGTAATTGTACGTATATATCGCATATAGAGAGAGAATGAATGAAAGCCCTAATCAAAGATTGGCAGTGTGGACCAAATTAGGGTTTCTGTAGAGAGAGAAGACTCGCTTCGCTCGGAGATCACATAGCGAAAGCGTGGAGATTAGGCAGAGAGAGAGAGAGAGAGAGAGACAGGGGGGGGGGGGGGGGGGGGGGCGCTGCGAAATGGACTGGTGTTTAATATTCGTTTTTCTTTTTCTTTTTTTCTTTTTTTTTTTACGTGCGTTGTATAAAAATAGAGGAACTATTTATTTTTATTTTTATTTTTTGGGTAAATTATACTATGAACACTATGTTTTATACCAAATTTTATACCAAATTTAGTAATCGTTGTCTTTTTATACCAAATTTTAGTAATCGTTGTCTTTTTATTTTTGTTTTTGTTTTGGTTTTTTTTTTTTTTTTTTTGTAAATTTATACTATGAACCCTATATTTTATACCAAATTTTACTTAATCCTTATTTTTTAAAGATAAATTATAAATATATCTCTAAAATTTGCTTAAAATGTGGAATTGTTTCTTATAGTTTTCAAAATTACATTCCGTCCTTAAATTTTATAATTTTATAGCAAATGAATCATTTTATTAATAAATTTATTAAGTCAATTATAATTTTTTATGATATTAAAAATATATTTCAATTAATAATTTATATAATTTTATTATTATATAAGAGTATGATTATCAATTTTATTTTTTTCATTCATTCTGTTAAATAAAATTTTGACAATCAAATATTTATTGTAGGGACATAAATTTTGAATGACGACACGTGGCCGAGATATCACCGAAGTGCCAGCCGGAGTGCACGTGTCCTGGTCATGATGCCGAGATTATCTGCGAGAATACCGAAATCTGGGATAAGCAGATTAGGGACAAGAGTCGCTAGAATGGGAAAGGACTTCAGTTTGGATAAAGATAAGCCTCTTAGAGAGTTTATCTCAATCTTACTGGGAGTTCAAGATTAGCAGTAATCTTAAGTCCATTGAAGCTAGTCTTATATTGGATTTAGGTAAGTGTTGGCTATAAAAGAGAGGCAACCTCATGGGTCTAAGGTACGCTTTTGATATTCTAAATAGTGAGTTAAGCACTTTTGCTATCTTTGAGAGATAACTGACTGATCGTCGGAGTGCCCCCAGGTGGATGAACCACCGCCGGAATCTCATCTTTCTATTACAGGTCATTCAGGCGCCATCTATTCTGTCAGTACTCTCCAGTTGAATACTTGTTTGGCAGTGTGGTCAGAAATCGACACACACAATTTGGCACGGTCTGTGGGAAAGAGAGGAGAATAAATGGCCAATAACGGACAAAAAGAGAAGATTGGGGACGACACTCTTAGTGGGAGTGGGGAAACCTATAGACCTTGACATTGAAGAAGACAACTGCAACAAAAAGACTCAAGATAAGAATCGTGGAGAAAAAGACGTTGGCCAGGAGGGCGACACGTCAAAGAAGTCAGACCGAAGCGGGTATTATACGAGGACGACCTCCAGGTGTGGAAAGAAAGATGCCTGCGAAGAGATGACGAGATGAAAGGAATGGCAAACAAATTGGCAGACTTGCAAACGGTCGTCAACTTCAAGATGCAGAATAATGTCATGCAGCCACCGTTCCTGTTGCAAGATACGCCGATTCTAGCGGCCAAGAAGATACCCGAAAAAATAGCAGAAAACAATCCTTATAGTCCCCTAGGACACCAGGAGCAAAAAACACTCTCACCGGCCTTCAAGGAGGTCGGGCGAGGAGAGTCAAGAAGGGAAAAATCTAGGAGGACGCATCGCACCAAGGAAGCTGACCACAAAGAACATCAGCATGTTCAAGGGCAGGAGTTGTGCGTCGACGCAACTAATGAAGAAAGGTCGAAGAGGGCTCACAACGAAGCTAGGAGTAGTGCACCGAAAAGGCTGAAGTCAGGAGATAGCTGAGCTCCTAGACGAATCAAGGAGGATCTAAGGGATTACCTACAGAAGAAGCAACAAGATGCCGAGGTAACCTCCCCGGTCAAGCCGAGGGAGACGCCGTTCTTAATAGAATTGGACAAATTCGAAGCCCCAAAGAGGTTTAGCATGCCGAGATTCCAGATCTACGACGGTAAGTTGGACCCCAACTTTCACGTCAGTTTGTACCTAAACTCGATGGCGTTATACACCGGGAACGAGCCGTTGCTTTGCAAGGTGTTCCCCTCATCCTTCGGAGAAATTGCATCGGACTAGTTTCACAAGTTGCCGAAGGAACTGTGAAAACCTGGGAAGGCCTGGCCGAGATATTTGTGGCCAGGTTCGTGACAAACAAGCTGCAGCCATTGAGGGTGGATGCCCTGATGGGCCTGAGAATTAGCGAGGACGAAAGTCTTAGGGCCTATGCCAAAAGGTATTATGAGGTATTTAACCAAATACCAGGATGCAACCAAGAGGTGGCAGTTGTGTCGTTTAAAAACGGTCTGAAAGATGACGGCCTGCTTCGGAAATCACTACAAAGACATTGCCAAAAAGCATGGAAGAGCTTATGGCCAGGATAGAAAAGTATGCCAAGGCTGAGGAGGATACGTCGTAGACAAATACGCCGAAACCAGAGAAGAAAAACGGCTCGCCGAAGTTAGGCCGACGTGATGGTGGCTACAACAAACCAAAAATAGAATTAAGGGTTGCCCAGGCAGTCACAACCGTATTCTGAATTCCGATTTACAAAGTCTTGGAGAAAATCGAAATCAACCCTATTACAGAGCACCAGCAAGGGTACCAGGCGAATTCATGGAAAGAAGCCTTGGCAAACACTGTGCTTACCACAATGAGGCTGGATATCTGACTCAGGGGTGTAAAGCCCTGAAGACACATCTAGAAAACCTGGTAAGACAAGGCCATTTAAGAGACCTGGTGGACGAGGCCATGACAAGGGAAAAGCATGCAAGATTGCTCCAGGCACCAACAACACCACCCTCACCAGCACCACAACCACAGGCAGAAGGACCTCGAGTGATCAACGTGATTCACTTGAAGGTGAATGAGAATGAGATAAAGGGCGAAACCCAGAAAGTAAAACACCTACAATATGTATATCAGGTCGGGAAGAAGAGACCTAGGGTAGACAAGAGCCAGGAACCAGTGGTGTCCTTTATTGAGGAAGACCTGGAGATGATGCAGCATCCATACAATGATGCCTTGGTAATATCCCTCCAGATTGGAGAGTACCAAGTGAAGTGCTTCTTAGTTGACCGAGGCAGCTCTTGTGACATTATGTATGTCAGGTGTTACAAGGAGCTTGGCATTCACCAAGATGACTTAGAGCAGTCCAATGGCCCAATGGTTGGGTTCAATGGGACGTCGACGTGGCCCTTGGGAGCAACAAGTTTGGAGGTGCAGGCTGGCACCAAGAAACTAAAAACAGATTTCACCATAATAGACACCCCTTTCCCTTAGAATGCTATCCTGGGAAGGCCATGGCTACATGCAATGGGGGCTGTTCCCTCAACATTGCATCAGCTATTGTGGTTCCCAACAGAGTATGGAATAGAGGAGATCAGAGGGGATCAGTTGCAGGTAAAGAATTATCCATGGCAGCAATAAAGTCTACCTACAACATACGAGAAGTAGAAACAACAGAGATCGAGGCCGAGAATGTGGAAATCCTGGATGACGTCGGCAAAGAGCCAGCCGAGAAGAGTGAAGAAGCCTTGAAGAAAATCCTTGTCCAGCAAGGGGATGAAGAATGTTTCTTTCTTCTCGGCTCGGACTTAGCCGAAGAAGAGGAAAATGAGCTAGAGGCATTCTTGAGAGCAAACCTTGAGGTGTTTGCATGGACACCATATGAGATGCCAGGCATTGACCCCGAGGTCACTTGTCACATACTGAATATAGACAGGTCGGTCAAACCTGTCATCCAGCGAGCAAGGAGGCCGACACTAATACATGTTGATGCAGTAAAAGAGGAAGTAGATAGACTTCTGGAGGCCAGAGCCATTCGAGAGGTAAATTACTAGACATGGCTATCAAACACAGTGGTTGTGAAGAAAAAGAACGGTAAGTGGAGGGTCTGCGTGAACTTCACCAGCCTGAACAAGGCTTGTCCCAAAGACAGTTTCCCATTACCCAAGATTGACCAATTGATGGATGCCACTTTAGGGCATGGAAGGATGAGCTTCCTGGATGTCTACAGGGGGTACCATCAGATAGCTATGTACCTCCCAGATAAGGAAAAGACTGCATTCAGCACTCCAAAAGGGCTATACTGCTACAGGGTAATGCCTTTTGGATTGAAAAATGCATGAGCAACTTACCAGAGATTGGTAACCAAGATGTTCAGACATCTAATTGGCAGAACAGTAAAGGTATACATAGATGACATGGTCATGAAGACCAAGGAGCCTAAGGATCATCTGGAAGACTTAAAGGCAGTTTTGACATCCTTAAAATATATCAGCTCTGACTCAATGCATCAAAGTGTGCATTTGGAGTTGGGTCTGGTAAATTCTTAGGATATTTGGTAACCAGAAAGGGCATTGAGGCAAGCCCAGATCAGATCAAGGCTATCTTAGAACTGAAGAGCTCAACATCAACAAAACAAGTGCAGATGTTGACTGGAAGGGCTGTAGCACTGAACAGATTTATAAGCAGAAGTTCTAATAAGTGTAAGCCTTTCTTCAGCTTAGTAAAGAAAGCCACAGACTTCTTATAAACTGAAGAATGCGAAGCCGCCTTGGACGACTTAAAGAAGTATTTGACCACAGCTCCAATTCTCTCAAATCTAGTACCTGGAGAGGAGCTGTTCTTATACTTGGCAGTTTCAGAGCACGCAGTAAGTGCAGTAGTAGTCAGGGAAGAAAAAGGAGAGCAAAAGGCAGTTTACTACGTGAGTTAAACCCTGGCAGACGCAGAGACCAGATACTTACCCTTGGAGAAGTTAACACTGGCTTTAGTAATGGCTTCCAAGAAGCTGAATCATTAATTTTAAGCCCACAAAATTGTGGTGTTAACTGAACATCCTTTAAGGTCCCTGTTGCAACAAGGAGATTTGATAGGCAGAATAGCCAGATGGGCAGTGGCCTTCGGCCAATATGACTTGGAATTCAGACCCAAGACAGCAATCAAAGGCCAAGTCTTAGCCAACTTCGTGGTTGAGTTCACACCAAATGCCGTCATACATCGGGCTCCGTTGAGCCGAGGTATATAACGTCCAACTGGGCAAGAAAAAACCTAGCGGGGGACAACAGAACAAAGGAACAAAGAGAAACTCAGGCCCTGCAGTATTTACATCGGCGACTCTTTCCGGTTGTTTGTTGATGGGAGTTCAAACCGACAAGGAGCGGGGGCAGGAGTAGTACTAGTATCACCAGATGGCAAATACTGGAACAATCTATTCGTTTGGGGTTTAAGGCCTTAAACAATGAAACAGAATATGAAGTACTAATCACAAGGTTAAAGCTGGCAGCAACCATGGAAGCCGACGAGGGTAATAGTCTTCTGTGACTCCTAACTTATAGTCAACCAGGCAACAGGCGAATATGGAGCCCGAGATGAAAGGATGTCAGCTCATGCAAAGGAAGTGGGCAGGCTGGTAGCCTTATTTCAAAATTGCCGACTATAGTAGGTAAGCCGAGATGACAACAACCGTGCCGATGCTCTGGCCAACCTGGCTAGTGCAATGAAGCCTGGAGAGGCAAGAACGATAATGGTTGACTACTTGTCAGGTCCAAGCATAGAACCACTGAACACAGAGCGTGAAGTAATGTTTGTGGAGATGGGGCCAAGTTGGATGGATGCAATAATAGTATTCCTTAGAGATGGAAAGCTGCCAGATGACCGAAAATAAGCGCACAAGATCAGACTAAGTCGGTAAGATTTAGTTTGATCGCAGAAGGACATCTCTACAGAAAATCTTTTACTGGACCCCTTCTGAGGTGTGTGCATCCTGCACAGGTTGAAGACTTTCTGTACGAGATACATGAAGGAGTATGTGGAAGCCACGCTGGGGGCAGGGTCATTTGCTCATAGGGCCATTACTCAGGGGTACTGGTGGCCCTACATGCAAAAGATACTGAAGCCTATGTTAAGAAGTGTGAGAAGTGCCAGAGGTTTGCACCTTTAATACATTAACCAGCAGCAGACTTGAACCCGGTGTCCAGCCCTTGGCCATTTACCCAATGGGGCATGGATCTTGTTGAAAACTGCCTCAAGCAACTGGACAAAGGAAGTACCTGCTAGTAGCAACAGATTACTTCACCAAGTGGGTAGAAGCTGAAACCCCTTGTGTAGACGTCCCCGAACGCATCCCGGGGAAAAGGAGTGCGAGTCCCCCCCCCCCATTCTGGTTCGATATTGGGTCACTACAGTTCGAAGGACTCAAATGTCACGGTTCTTAATCTTGAACCAAAGAGTCCAAATCCGGCAAATCGTTTTGAGAAAAAAAACAGATTTTTGAAAGAAATGCCAAATATGGACTGCTTTGCCAGATGACAGAGTCGCCACCTAAATATTTTTTAAATGGGAAATTTAGGAAACCCTAACTCGGTGCCAAAGGCCACGTGTCCGTCATCACCAAAGTTGGCTCGGGAACTTGGGTACGATTGGGGAAGGTCACATCGTGAGCACCCCCCGCTCGCCCGGTCAAATACCGGCCTCTACTAACCATGATATCTGTTTTTGAAAACTTTTGTGCGTTCTTATTCCGGTTATTTGCCTAGGTTACTATGTGATGCGCACAGCATACAAGTATAGACTGAATCGCCTGAATTGGAACAAAACATTTCATGTTTGTTTGTTTGAAAATGGTGTGATGGTGCTACCCGCAGGTAGGCTAAAATGCGGATTTGCCACCCTCAGGTGGGCTTAGAAAATAGTGATGTTGCCACTATCTAATGGGCTTAAAACAAACAGTTGATGAATTGTCCCAATCCAAGTAACCTAACCTTCACCCACAGGCATTCAAGGCAGTTATATCACATAAGCATTTAGCCTCATGGTAAGCATGCTTTTCATGGCAACACTCACACGCATGCAAGGATGCTAAAGCATAACCACTTACCGAGTACTCCAAGCCAAAACAGAAACTACATTAGAAATCATGCATGATCCTAAGTATACAGAAATGCCTAATGCAACACATGCAAAAATGCAACTATAGCAGGCTCGGCTATTCTAAACATGGCATATGGAATGTTACAACTAACATGTATTCAACTTGGAATTGAAATACAAACGCAGTTTGTATGATGCGCCGAGCCCGGTGCGTGCAAAACAGATGAATGAATGCAAACATGCTATCATACTGTATGCTAATTGAAATATGCCCTAATCTAACCATCATAAGCAGGTAAATAAAAGGGAAGAAAGACGTGGGGTTGGAAGACATACAACACACTCACGCACACTTATTACAACATTGCCCTCGCACAGAGGGTCCGAATAAAATAATACAGTCCGAACGTCCGAATAAAAGAATAGTACAGTCCAAAATATTACAGTCCCAAATAATATACAAATTCCTAATTAATTATCAAATTAAATAAGAAAGCTGTAAAACTGGCATGCAAGCCAGGGACTGCCTTGCCTCCGCCCTGAATAATGAAATGATGCATGTTGGGCTGCCTTGCGCGGAAATCCACTGGGATGCCCCCCAAATAGCCTCTGTTTGCAATGTTTCTCGAAATGCGTGCCAGACTCCGAAAAGTTGCTGATTCTTCATTTTGCTGCAACAGAGAGCAGGAAAAGGGCATAGCAATGTATTTCACAAATATATGCATGCCTCGATCCTCGTGCCACCAATCACGCATCTCGATGCATGATGGCCGATGAGTCGAATTGCACAACTCAATATAGGATGAATGAATGTGAATGCTACAACAAAACCTAACTCCATCATGGGTAATCCGGAGTATCGGTGACTTGGGAATTGAGAACACGTTCCGTTACTCGGAGTACGAAACCCCGCCTCGTTTCCCGTGCCCGGGCTAACTCCTATCCCAAACACGATGCAATATGCATGAAATGCAGCTAATATACAATCCTAACATACACAATGCTATGAAAATGAGATGCCTCGAAATGCGTGCACGCGGGCACGCAAATCGAGGCAATGATCCTAAGGCATGAAATGACAATACGCAATGCAAATTGGACTTACACTAACACGAGTGGACCTCAGCCACACTTACATAAGAGGCCGATAGATGAAAATGAAGTGCCTCGAAATGCGTGCACACGGGCACGCAAACTGAGGCAATGACATAAAGCATGAAACGGCCTGAAATATGATATACAATGAGGCTAAAATGAGATGTCTCGAAATGCGTGCCCACGGGCACGCAAACCGAGAAAATGGCATACGGAATGCAACAGGACTAAAATGAGATATGTGATGCAGCGTGGGCCTTATACCAACATGAGTGAGCCTCAGCTACACTCACACAGGAGGCCAATAGATGAAAAGTGAAGTGCCTCGAAATGCGTGCACACGGACACGTAAACCGAGGCAATAGCATTCGGAATGCAATGATGCGAAAATGACATACAGAATGCAAAAGGGACTTACACTAACATGGGTGAGCCTCAGCCACACTCATATAAGAAGCCATCGGATGAAAATGAAGTGCCTCGAAATGCGTGCACACGGGCACGCAAACCGAGGCAATGGCCCTAAGGCATGAAATGGTATGCAAATGCAATGATGGGCTTATACCAACATGAGTGAGGCCTCAGCCACACTCACATAGGATGCCGGCAGGTAAAAATGAAGTGCCTTGAAATACGTGCCTACGGGCACGCAAACCGAGGCATGGCATAAAGGCATGAAATGATGCACAAAATTAGACATGGCATATGGCACACGGAAAATACGAATTTCAACAGCCGAAATGATGCAAAATAACCCCCGAATTATAGCAAAATTACACCCAATGCCCGAAATACTATGCTATGCGCCCGAAATGACTTGCAGCTATGCCAAATATGCAGAAAATGGGCATGAAGTGTAAAGACATATGCTAGGCAGTCCCTAAACTAGCATTTTTTCAGTACAAAGTATGGCCAAACAACAATCACAAGTATGGCAAAAATAGCATGCAAAAAAGGGGGAAAAGAGGGGAATAATGAAGCAAGTGATATATGCAATGCTCAAACTGAAAAATACAGTTCTACAACATTGAAGAGAGACAAAAAATATGCACATTTACAAGAAATGACATTCCCCAATTCAGTATGTAGATATGTTCAAATAGCATGCAAAATATGAGCCAACAAAGGCTATAACATGAGGTACCCCAAACATTCTTCAAACCAGCAAAGATCCTTAATGAAATATGACAAGAAGGCCAAAATATGGATATTTTCAGTACTGATGATGGCTGAAAACAGAAGCTAGATAAGCTTAAAAAAGCATGCAAAATGGGGTCAAAGATGAGATATAAAGGCAAGTATAACATGAAGACCCCAAAAAAGATTGATCCCTTCTACAATGTTGTAGAGGGACATAAAATAAGCTTACTCACAGTTCATGACATGTTCCAAAACAGACTGTATGTAGGTCAAACAAATCATGCAAGTTTACAGTAAATATGAGAAATTATGAAGCAAGTGCATGATAGAGAGGCCAAACAGGGTTGAGCCCTTCTTCAATATTTAAGAGGGGCTCAAAATAGGCCTACTCACAGTTTACATTATGCTCGAAAACAGATCACTCATAAGCTAGAAAAAGCATGCAAAAACAAAGGCGAAACATGGATTCAAAGCAACTTGCATATGGAGCATGAAAACAAGGTTGATCCCTTCTTCAATGTTGAAGAGGGGCTCAAATAAGCACAATAGCAGTTCATGAGATGCTCCAAATCAGATCACACATAGGCCAAATATTCAATGCAAAATAATGGCATATAAGAGGATATTGAAAGAAGTGCAAGATGGAGGGCTCAAACAGAGTTGAGCCCTTGAACAAACATCAAGAATAGCTCAAAAGAGGGACCACTTTTAGTATTGGTCGGAGCTCAAAACAGTGAGCAAATAGGGTTAAGAAAAGAAGCAAGAAAATGGTGTAAAAGAGGGAATTTGAGACTTACCCTTGAAGACCTCACTTTTGCTACCTCTTGGCTTGATGAAAGTTGCTTCTAAGCCTCTCAAGAATCCTTCCTTGCTGCTGGAAATGGATTGGTGATGGTGATGCTTGATGATGCTCAAGAAATGGCACTAAACTTGAAGATTTTGGAGCTTTTGGAGAGGGAAATGGAGGCAATGGGAGATGAAGTCTTGAGAAGAAATTTGCTAACCCTAACAAAGAAGGAGGTCAGCCCCTTAAATGGGCAAGAAAGGGGTGTAAAAGGGAGGGGAATGCATCCAAGCTTTCCCTCCCAAAATATCCCTCGGAGGCAAAAGATATTTGGAAAAAACAGCTGGACAGCTGTAAAGTGGTCAAAAGCAGGAAGCAGGCCGGCCAGGTGCTTTTCTTGAAGATGGCCGGCCGGCCACCCCACTGGTCGGCTAGCCACTCCCCATGGCCCGGCCGGCCATGGCCAAAAATGAAGTGAACAATTAATAGCCGGCCACCATATTTTGGTGTCCTCCCAGGTGTGTAGAACAAGACCCCATGGTTGGAATTTGGCAACTCTAAAACAGGAGGCATAACATTCAACTTGAAAGAGAGGCTCAAAAATGAAAATAACAATTACTGGCCGACCACCATTTTTTAGGGTCCTCCCATGTCCCCTCATCACAAATATGTAGTCTCGGCTCGAAGAAAATATCCCTAGGGTGTTCAACATTAGCCCGGAAGTGAGCAAAACGGACGCCGGAGGAGCGAAACTGGTTTTCTGAGACAATTGCTATCCTTCCACCTTCCAGTGATCTTCTTGGTGCTAAAACAGAGGTACCTGCCAAAATTGAACAAAAACTAATGCAAAATGAATGCTCGGGGCCCAAATCACGCAGTTCGGGGTCCCGAAAATAGGCTGTAGGCACCAAAAGTGGTGTTCGGCCACGAAGTGGGTATCTGAGACCCCAGTGTCCCTTGTTATGATAAAACAGAGGCACTTGTCAAAATTGAACAGAAACCGGTGCAAAATGAATGCTCGGGGCCCAAATCACGCAGTTCGGGGTCCCGAAAATAGGCGGTAAAGCACCGAAAGTGGTGTTCGGCCACGAAGTGGGTATCTAAGACCCCAGTGTTCCTCGAAAGGGAGTAAATGAGATGTATTCCAGAAATCGGAGAAATCGGAGATGGTTGGGTGGTCCCGAACCGAGGCACACGGCCTGACGGCTCCGAAAACCGGGAACCGGGCTCCGAAACGGGCAAAATGGCCTACGACCACGAAATGTAGCCCACGGCCACTGAGAGATAGTCTACGGGACCTCTCCCTCCCCTCAGGAAAGAAAACAGAGAAAACCGAGTCTGGTTCGTAAACCGAGACA
>CM069910.1:11972492-12488097 GCA_036172215.1 Camellia granthamiana | reverse complement strand
TCAAGGAAACTATCACACTACTTTCACGCTCACACCATTGTTGTCCTCACAGCCTTCCCACTAAAGGCTTTGTTTGAAAGGGCGAACTTCTCTGGGCGAATTCTGAAGTGGGCAGTAGAGTTGGGACAATACGACATCAAGTTCCAACCTAGAACCGCAATAAAAGCTCAAGCATTGGCGGATTTTGTCGCAGAGTTCACTCCTGGGAGTCATCATATCTGCCCAGTCGACCTGACTGACTCAACCGAACTAGGGACGGAAGTTGACGTCGGAATAACGCAACCCCTGGTATTGGTTACTCAGCCAAGTCCTAAGGCAGACCGGAGTAATACAAACAAGGAAGAAGTAAACCATGCTATACCAAGTCCAGACTCGCCAACAAAGAAAAACTTGGTGCAACAAGATGACAAGGGGCAGGCAGCAGGCCTGGACTTAGAAGAAGAAATCAGCAACATGGAAGATCCCAAGGCATCATCCGATCCCTCCACTTGTTGGAAGTTGTTCGTTGGGGAGATGTGGAAGCTCTTCGTGGATGGAGCATCCAACCGACATGGAGCAGGACTTGGCATAGTCCTCATCTCTCCAGACGGCCTGGTAGTGGAGCAGGCAATCAACCTTGGCTTCCCAGCATCAAACAACGAAGCGGAGTATGAAGCGCTTCTTGCAGGTCTCAAATCGGCATTCTACATGAAGGCCACCGAGCTAATGGTTTACAGCGACTCACAGCTGGTGGTAAACCAAATATCTGGTGACTATGAGGCAAAGGATGACAGAATGGCTAAGTACCAAGAGCTGATCAGAACCGAAATCAAAAAGTTTGAGGTGGTGAGGATAGAACAGATCGGCAGGGAGGAGAACAGCAGAGCAGACGAACTAGCGGGTTTCGCTTCAATGGCAGATACCTCCATCCCACATCCTCTATTGATCGACTACCTGCCTAGACCAAGTATCGAAGACCCAGAAGCAGAAGAAGTATGCTGCGCCGATCTAGGTCCTTCTTGGATGGATCCTATCATCTTGTTCCTGAAAGACGGCATCTTACCAGAAGACAAGAAAGAAGCCAACAGAATCAGAGCAAAGTCGCAGCGATTTTGGCTCTCTCCATCCTTGGCATTATACAAGAAGTCGTTCACAGGACCTTACTTAAAGTGTGTGCACCCCAGCAAAGTGGAAGCATTCCTGTTCGAAATACATGAGGGTGTATGCGGCAGCCATCAAGGAGGACGATCATTGGCATACCGAGCTATTTCACAAGGATACTGGTGGCCGTACATGCAAGCGGATTCAGAGAAGTATGTCAAAAAATGCGAAAAGTGTCAGAAGTTTGCGCATCAAATACACCAACCGGCCAGAGAACTTCTACCTCTCACTAGTCCATGGCCTTTCGCAATGTGGGGCTTAGACATAGTGGGACCGCTCCCAACAGCACCAGGCAACAGGAAGTTCTTTCTTGCGGCAACAGACTACTTCACAAAATGGGTGGAAGCAGAAGCCTTGGCGTCAATCAAGGAAAAAGATGTGAAGAAGTTTGTCTGGCAGAACATCATCACTCGCTTCGGCATACCAAAAGCACTGATCTCAGACAACGGCACGCAGTTCGACGGTAAAATTTTCAGAGGCTTTTGTGAGGAGTACAAGATAGAATTCTACAATTCTACACCGGCGTATCCCCAAGCGAATGGACAAGCAGAAGCTTCAAACAAGGTAGTCTTGGATGGACTGAAGAAAAGACTAGAGAAAGCTAAAGGCAAGTGGGCAGAAGAACTCCCTCATGTTTTATGGGCTTACCGCACCACGCCTCGGCGATCAACAGGAGAAACGCCATTCTCCTTAGCTTACGGCATGGAAGCAGTCATCCCATTAGAAGTTGGTCTCCCCACAATTCGGAGTGAAAACTTTGATCCAGACTTAAACGCCGAAGCAATAGCATTAGAACTTGATCTCGCGGAAGAAAGAAGAGACAGAGCATTGGTTCACATCGCCTCCTACCAACAAGAGTTGTCTAGAAAGTACAACAAAACGGTGCATCCAACACAGTTCAAGATCGGTGATTAGGTACTTCGCAAAGTGATGGGAAACACCCTGGTTCCAGGAGATGGCAAGTTGGGACCGAATTGGGAAGGACCTTACAAAGTGGTCGGCTTAGCAGGCAAAGGGGCATACCACTTGAAAGACAAGGACGGCAAAGCAATCCCAAGGCCATGGAACACTGCCAATCTTAAATTATTTTATTTTTAGCTTTTTTCCTTTCAAGCATGTGTAATTTTTTTTTCCTTTCTCAATAAAACAAGTCGATTCTTTTCAGCATGGTTGTTCGTTTTTCTGTAAAAGATAGTTTTGATAAGTTAGGTGCAGTGTAAACTATATTCTAAGTTGGCTGGAAAAACCAACTTAGAGGTTGGCTGGATTAAACCAACACCCTTCCTAAGCCCAGGATAAGGATCCAGGCTGCAGGACGTTTGGCCGGAATAACCAAACACTTTATTCTGAGTTGGCTGGAAAAACCAACTTAGAGGTTGGCTGGATTAAACCAACACTGTATACTCTTCAGCCGAAGTATGAGCAGGGCTGAAGAGTGGTTGGCTGGATTAAACCAACACTGTGCACTCTTCAGCCGAAGTATGAGCACGGCTGAAGAGTGGTTGGCTGGATTAAACCAACACTCTGTACTTTTCAGCCGAAGTATAGGCACGGCTGAAGAGTGGTTGGCTGGATTAAACCAACACTCTGTACTCTTCAGCCGAAGTATGGGCACGGCTGAAGAGTGGTTGGCTGGATTAAACCAACACTGTGTACTCTTCAGCCGAAGTATGAGCACGGCTGAAGAGTGGTTGGCTGGATTAAACCAACACTGTGTACTCTTCAGCCGGAGTATGGGCACGGCTGAAGAGTGGTTGGCTGGATTAAACCAACACTCTATACTCTTCAGCCGGAGTATGGGCACGGCTGAAGAGTGGTTGGCTGGATTAAACCAACACTCTGTACTCTTCAGCCGAAGTATGGGCATGGCTGAAGAAGTGGTTGGCTGGATTAAACCAACACTCTGTACTCTTCAGCCGAAGTAATTATATCGGCTGAAGAGTGGTTGGCTAGTAAGGTAGATAGCTAAAACCGAGATCACAGCTGAGCAAATGAGTTCATGAAAAATTCACTACAAGTGCAAGCATACAACCGGAATAAGAGTAGAGACTTTTTCATTGAAATACAGAGCAAGTACAATTGAGGGGCCGTAGCCCGATTACAAAAGTTTAGAATAAAAGAAAGAAAAAAGAAAATCAGCGGAGGATCGCATCAAGTTCGGCATCAAAATCATCATCAGCATTTGGGCGGAGTCCGGTGTCAGATGGGAGAACGGTTTGGGATGGGAGCTCGGTTTCAGCCTCAACTTCGGTCTCAGTTGGCAGCGTTTGGTCGGTTAGCAGGTCGTCAGTTAAGTCTTCAATTACTAGCTCTGACCGAGCTGCCTGATTGCTGGGTTGTTCGCTGACGACCGGGGTGAGGGTTGGCTCCTCATCCTCTTCAGAATCATCGTCATCATCGTCATCATCTCCAGACCCTTCCAGAAACTACCTTTGGAGATCGGCAGCGTACTGCGATAGTGAAGCCGGAATACCGTATGAAGGTGGGTTGAAGACCTCGGTTTCAGGCCCGCAGCCGAGCTTCTCCACCGCACTCCTCCAGCCGCACTTGAAGAATAAGTCTTTGGCGGCATCACACTGGAGGGTGTATGCGTCCTCTGCATCCTTGAAGCCTTGTTTCTTCGCATCCTTTACGCTCTTTTTCAGCTGCGTTATTTCGGCGTCTTTCTTTTTCTCAATCCTGGCCAGAAGGCGCAGGTACTTGTCCTTCGCTTCGGCAGCAACCTTCTTCTTTTCGACTTCAACCGAATTTGCAACTTCGGTCAGCCGATCATTTTCTGCTTGGAGTTCGGCCAGTTGCTTTTTGGCCTCCTCCAGCTCGGCCCTTTTTGCTTCGGCCTCCGCCATGGCCTCCCTGGTGTTCCTCCTCAGCTCCAGCACTTTCCTGTGTGTGATGTGGTTTTTCTGGATGGCCTGCAAAGAGGAAGTAAGGTTAGCCGGACTGAAAGTTGGAACAAATTTCGCAGAAAAGGACTGTGCTACTTACCAGAATCATGGACTTTGTTGAAGACCGGATTGCCTTCAGCTCGGTGTTTAGCTGCTTTTGGTGGTGCTCCATGTCTTTGGGAAGACAGACACTCTTGGCAAGGTTGAATGCCAACAAGTGGTCTTTCTCAGAGACGACTGAGTCAGTTTCTTGGATATCTCGGTCGGCAAAAGTAAGATTGGGAGCCTATTTGGAGGATGCAGCTCGGTTGGAGTGCTCCGGTTGGTTGCTTGGTTGAGGACTTTGAGGCAGGATTGGTGGCAGAGCGGTCTCGTCCTCATCAACGAGTTGTTGCTCGGTTTGGCTAGTCCGGGCACGCTTGCGTTGACGGGATGAGGGTGGCTGTTGGGATGGAAGAGCTACCACGGTCTCAGTCGTTCGTCCGGTTTGTGGCACCTCGGCTGGTGTCGTTGCGGTCAGCATGGCCTTCAGTCTGTTCTTCTTTGCCATTTCTTGTTCGGTAGTAAGGGGCACGAGATTTACCTGGGGCAAGGATGGGTCCGGTTCTGGTGCTTCTTCAAGCAGGAAGTCCGTCACCCTTACTTTTCGGCGACCGGAGTATCGGTAAGTCGGTTCGAAGTTGAGAAGTTTAGCCCAACTTCTTTCCCGAACTCGTAGTGCGGCGCGGAGAAGACCGAGGTTGGGGTAGTTATAGTTTGAGAGGAGATGGGCTTTATCTGCAAAGAGAAAACAGGTGTTAGTTCGATTCAGAGTAGAAAGCCGAAGTAAAGAGAAGAGAAAAAATATGAAATGCAACCGAAGTATGTATACCGGGCTCTCCGAATTTCCAGTTTATTCTCCAGCCAGGAATCTGGGCTTGAAGGTCTTCAAAATTCCCAGAGACCCAAAGGAAGTCGTCGTCATTCAAGTCTTTGTCCGGTGTGTGTTTAATTATTTTTTCTCGGCCTCGGCGTATTCTAAAGTAATAACACCAGCCTTCATTCTTGGATCTTAGTGAGTACTGATGGAATATTTCGGCTAAGCCTAGGTTGAGACCGGTTTGGCGGTTTAGGGCGTCTATGCCCATTATTATACGGTATGTGTTGGTGGACAGCTGGGTGGGGCAGAGTCTGGTTTGCCTGAGAAACTCACAAATTAAAGGCTGGACTGGGAATCGTAGTCCGGTCTCTACTATTGACTGAATGGTAAAGGGGACAAAGCCCTCATTATCCCATGGGTCGACATCTCGGTCGGCTAGGGTAAGGTGTACATCGGCTGGTATGTTGAAGTCTTGGCGGAATTCGGCCAGACCGCCTGGGGTTTCTACCAAAAATCTGTACTTCCCCATTTAATTGTATAAGTTAAGTATAATTTACTTCGGTTTGGAGAGTGTGCTCAGTAGCTCGGTTGAGCGCGAAGTGGAGTGCCTGGGCAACCTAAGTCTGCAAAGTGGAAAACAAAGGTGTTAAGCACAGACCATTGGACCGTGCTACAAAAGCAAAAGCAAGAAAGGGGAAGTCTTACTTCGGTTATATACGGTGCTACGGGATCTACCTCGGTTTCAATAAGGAGCACGTTATCTCGGTTCAGCAGGATGTTTTCGTTAGCTCGGTTCTACCTACAAGGTTGGTTATTCCGGCTGAGCATCAAGGGGCAGTTTTCTGAGTTCGGTTTAGAAACTCAGAAAGCTGGCTTGGCCCCGAAGGCTTAGCTCGGTTGATGATCGAGTTGCTGGTTATCTAGGTTCGCACTTATTTCGGTTCGTTTATGTCGGCTATGGTACATCAGAAGATTCTACTGAGACTACAGTTGTGTACAAGTGCTAGTTCGGTCCTAGTCCGCCTAAATCTATGTGTAGCAAAAACAGTTTCCTAGTTCGGTTGGACGTGTTTTTGGATCAAATAAGTGTTCTACTAGTTATTTCTTGATGTTCATAACGTTCCTATGAAGTTTTTCCATGAAAATGTGCAAAAATGGTAGCAAGAAGCATTTTGTGAAAACACATTACAAACGGATTGAACAAAAGCAGAAAAGGAAAAGAGGAAACAGATTCGAGATGTTTACCAGATAGAAAGGAAGAGACAGGAAGAGACAGGAAGAGGAAGCAACGGCAACAATGGGAATCACGAACACAGTGAGCTCAAGAACAAGAGAGAGAAAGCAAAGGAATTGGATGGTGAGTAAATCGGAAGTGAAGAGGTTTTTGTTTTGGTGATGGAACCATAAGGCGGGAACTGTTCAAATTTTTCGGAGTACGAGGGCGGCGCGACAGCTGGGATTGGCCAATAAGAGCCTGCCACGTGTCATGGGAAGGACGATCGATTCAGTTTCTGTAAACTGAAGAGACGTTTTAACCGGACGCGCACAGTACGGCTCAAGTTTAGCGCGGCTGGATAAGCTAAATGGTTTTTAGCTCGGCCGGATAAGTTAACTGGGTCTTAGCTCGGCTGGAGAGGCGTAAAGTTTTAGCTCGGCTGCAGTGATTGAAACTGAAGCTCGGCCGGAAGACGAGTAATCCCTATCATGCTTTGCAGATGGAATTAAGGGGCAATTGAGAGGGTAATTTATACTTAAATTGGGCCGAGCTGGGTAAATGGGCTGTAGTATGAAAGGATGAGCAGATGGGCTTTGAAGTTAGTCCGGTTCGAGAAACCGCAGCGCGTAGTCCGGCCCTAGAAGCCATGGTTAGTCCGGTCCAAGGTTGATGTTGTTATCTCGGTTCAAAGGAAGCTACGGTTAGCCCGGTTGAGTCTTCTGACCGAAGTATGAGACATCTTTATGACTGTTCTGTGGTAGTTCGGCAACTGTCTTCTATGGATAGCTCGGCCTTTGTATGTGGAGCCGAGATAGGAGCCAGTATGGAAGAGCCGAACTGGGATCAACGACAGTTAAGCTTTTAGCTCGGTGTTGCAATGTTACTTCGGTCGAAGCGTGTGGAAAACCGAGGTAAGCCATGGTGCTGAGTGTAGTTCGGCTTAACTCCCTTATGGATAGCTCGGTCTTAGTATGGGAAAGCCGAGGTAGGGGAGAGTATAGCGAGAGCCGAACTAGCAGTCACTCCGGTCAGCTTGGAGCCCGACCATGGAAAACCATCTCACTTGGTTTAAGCAGTGAGGGGGGTGTTGAAGGATAAGCATTATCCTTTAGGAATGTGAGTCCTAAGAGGACTCTACATGGAAGAGTTAGAGTCCTACTAGGATTGTGCCACACGAAACCTATATAAGCTCACCAATATCACCTAAGAAGAGGTAATGCAACTTTTGCTCCCTGACTACATTGAGCTTTTGCCTATTTCTTGCTGACTTAGGCATCGGAGAGGTTTCCGGCATTCACCCGCCGGCCAGCTCACTTTGTGTTTTCAGGTGTTAGAACGACGACGTGCAGAGGAACATAGGCTTGATCAACAGGATTATACGTGAAGGTGAATCTCTTTCCCGTACAATACTGATGTAACATATTGAAGTTGCAACAATGAAGCTAATCCCATCTTTAGCCTTATTTGCCTCGTTTTTGTGTAGAAAAAAGAAAGAAGAAAAACGAATTCAGAATGGGATTTTTAATTACACAGATTTAGTGAAAATATTTCAACATTAATAATACAAGGTTCATCCAATTGGCATCAGTTCTCTCCTTTAGTCCCATAGCAACACAAAGCGCAATTCTGTTTTCTGGTTTTATTTTTCAAGAACAACACAAATATTTGTTTGGTGAATCAAAAACAATTTTCAAAACATCATTTATGAAAACAGCCTCTACATATTAAGAAAGATAAAAAAAATAAAAACTAAAAAAAATGATGGATATTTTCGAACTTTCATTTGTTACTGTTTTCGAGAACACAAAACCAAAGCCCAAAACGAAAAATCCCTCTGTTTTTGTGTTTTTAGTATTATTATATTTTTTTTTTTGTTGGCCAAACAATTTATGTGTTTTCTAAAAAGCGAAAACAAAAAATAGGAAAATGAAAACATAACCAAATGGATAGTACTTCATAGTTCAAACACCATTCATCCAAAAAAAAAACAAAAAACAAAAAAATGCTCTTCTAAAAGTCATGAATGTGGATTGCCTGTAATAACTAACTAATAATACCAACATATATCTCTCTCTACCCACTAAAATACTGGGAGTGGTATCTTTGGAAGAACAAATGGGATCAAAATCATAGGAGTCAATATTAGGTATGACATTTCGATCCTTTCAATCAGATTTACCTCCTCGCTGACAAAATTGTATGACATGATCCACTTATGTGGGAATGCCAGAAACACCATTTCTGGATTTGAACATTGGAGAGCCAAAGGCCTGACATTAGTAAAGTCATCAATCATCCAATATTTATCAGACAAAGATTTTGCAATTGTGTCAATAGGAACCATCTTCACAAGTTCCCATTCCCCAGCTTGAAGATCCCATAAACACACCATCCTAGAATCACTCGCCAAGTACCGGAGCACGCCATTGAACTCACCCAAACATGGAGTGTTGATCAACCCAGAAAATATCTTGAAATTCGGCTGCTTTATGAAACAAAATTTCTTCTCTACGTTACAACACACTACGACATCCCTTGTAGCTACCCAACACAGCAATCCTCTCATTTGAACCGCTGGCCCTGTGAACACAACACTAGAAAAGAAAACAGCCGGACTAGGGTTTTCGTGTGAACGAGGATGAAATTCAAAGCATTCAGTTCTCCAAGTACGCGACAAAGATGAGTACGAATCAACCATTGCAAAACCCTCTTTGGCGATGGGGTCTGCATAAAAATTAACCGGGATTTGCATGACTTGGTAGTGCCCGCTTTCTTGATCAACAAGAAAACCAGTTTTCACAGTCTGATGAGGGTACTCAGGAGGCTTTGGAAGCCAAATGAATTTCTTGGTGATGGGGTTGCAAACATAGTGCCTATCAACCTGACAATTTCGCAATTTACATTGCTTACATGGCTTGGGGTGAGAACACAAAAGCAGGCCATGGCAACATGCCTCGATGTAAAAATTAAATGGAATTAAAGGCATGTTCTCATCTACTGCATACAAACCCCTCTCAATCAACTCACCTACTTCTAGTTCCAATCTAGATCCTAATGTGATGAACTCAACTTTTATGTCCTTATCAGCACTAAAAAAACAAGGCTCAGTAGAATTGAAATTCTGATAAAACACACCAGCAAACAGGTCTGGTTCTTTGTTGTTAGTACTAAATAGAGACGATCTGAAGGGTGAGGGAGCCATAGTTTTAGAGTTGATGAGAGAATACCAGTACATGCTCACACATTTGAGTCTGCATATGGAACTCCATGGCATTCGAGATATAACATAAGACAATATATCTTCTGGTATATGGGCAATGTAGTGAGGCTGATCATGTTGATCTGGTTCAAGCTTTGGCTCCATGTTTCTCAATTTCTTGGGATGGTCACGGTTGTATTGTGTAAGACTCTTGTCATCATCGCCCATGGAAGCAGCCACTGTTAGACCTCCCTAAAAGTTAGAACCCTAAATTTATTTTTTATTTTTCACGATATCCTTTCAATCTTGAAAGTTGCTACTTCATACGCAATGGCTTATATTTATTATGGGTGTGTGATCCACCTTATTAACTTTAAATTTATATCATACACCCCATTTTAGGATAAAATTTCAAGTAAATAGTATTTTTATAAGCCTAGAAGTCGTGTTACAGTACAACTCAAATATATGTGATGTGACCCGCTTTTCATGGGTGACCCGACACCTTCCACTCCCCAGTAAAACATAATTATTTTTTATTTTTATTTATTTTAAAATATTTGTATACACAAAATAAATTTAATTTTGGTATCATTAAAAAAAAAGAAAAAAGAAAAAAGATAACATCGTTATTAAACCACTACTCAACTTCTCGTGGACAGTTGATTACAACTTTGTGGTATAAAAAGAAAGGGTAAGTTACACCCCCACCCCCACATTTCTTGAAATTTGCTGATTGTTGATTTATTCAATTGACATTTAACACTAATTTTTTTTTCCTTTTCTTTTTCTTTTTTTTATATGTAAAATAGTCACCTGTCTATTTCTTAAGGGTAATATTGACTATTCATATTCACGCACTTTTTAACAAATTAGAAATCACCCCTCTCTTACTATTTTCTTCCCCTCGCTCTTCTTGCCCATTAATGATATAATCAGAATTATATAGGGGAAGAAGTTTGAACTTTGAAGATTCAAAAAATGAGGAAAACAATGATGATGTTGCTTAATACATGCTTTTATTTTAAGATACATAATGAATTCCAAATAAAAAAATTTATACATAATGATATGGTAAGTTGTGTGGACTTATCACCTCAAAATATAAAGCCATAAAGATCTGAAAGATAATAATCACTTTGTTTGATTCCATTTTCAGAAAACAATTTTCAAAAAATTCAACTTTTTTTTTTTTTTTTTTTTCATATTCTAATGTTTTCAATGAGTTTTTTTAAAATATTTTAAGCATTTTTTTTAAAATTTTTAGACATATCTAATATAAATACACTTAAAAAGTATAATATTTGAGAAAAAAAAATCTTTAGAAAATACACTAAATACCAAAAAATAAAAAATAAAAAAATTAATACATTTTTTGTATTTTTATTTATTAATTAATTTTTAAAAAATATTTTTTTACAAATATTTTACTATTTAGATACATCCAAGTAAGGTGCATCTAAAAAAGTGAAAAAATTGCGTAAAATTTAAAAAATATTCACTAAAAAAAAATTACGAAAAACAAAAAACTCAATTTTCAGAAAACTGAAATCAAACACACCGAATAGCATTTTCTTTTATTTTATTCTTGGCAGAACAAATGGCTGTTTTGATTATGATTGAACAAGTAGAGGCTGAAGCTACTGTTACATGAGTGTAAAGAAATTCAGTACAGGGACTAATGAGTTTCTAATTGGGATATCAATTTGTTGTTTTGTTGAAGATGTCAAGGCATTAGAGCAATGCAGATTCAAAGTTGATGAATGTGTGAGTAGTGTAGTAGCAAGTTGTTGGGCATAGATTTTATGATGTTCTGGTTTGTTGTTGCAGAGCCTGTTTAAATTTGGAGCAAACAAATCTAACCATTGAGTTCTCTAATGGAACAATCTTAGCTACAAACCATAGACAAGACAATTTCAAAAGCCATAAAATGTAATATAGATATATGGGGATACAAAGCCATTTCTTGAGTAGTGGAAATTGTATTTTTAGTAAGAGAGATACACAAAAATATTTTGTTTCAGAAGTTTAGTTGATACCACTCTATCACTAAGTGGCGCCCCTGCTCAGCTTCCTTTTCCTCTTCTTTGTTTTATTCAATATATCCTACTCCTATGCCAAAGATAAGGCTATAGGGAAATCAAATAGTGCTCAACTGAGTTTTGTTTTTCTTCTAAAAGGTTCAGACGAAGATAGATTCTATAGGTTCAAATGCAATCCTTCTGATTTTTTAATTTTCTTTTTAGGACATAGGACGTCGTAGCCTAAGTGAGGGGGAGTCTTGTCACTTGGACCCATGACCTTCCTACTGAAGTGCAAGAGTTCTGACCAACTACGCCTAATTGGTTTGAGAGTCAGGTACTATATCAGCACATCTAAAAATTGAACCAGAGGCAAACCAAGTAAATCAAGAAATGCAGGGAAGCAACAAAAAAAAACAATTAGGCTGTCAACACCCTTCATCCAAATGATCTATATGAAAACTTATAAACCCTAATAAATTATATTCATTTAATATGTCAACCATAAAAACAGAATATCAGCATTCTATGATGAAAATTCATTAACAAATGCGAATAAATACATATTTTAGGGGAAAAGAAACATGAAAAGTCATGGACATCCTCTCCAAAAGTAACATAATACTGCTCTACAAAAAAAATGAACCAAACAACTATGGTACTATCTTTGGTCAGTTAAAAAATAATACCTCCAAAGGTTGTGCTTGAATGTTCCATGCCAATAGACTTCTTCAACGTTGTCCTTCAGATCTGTAGATAATTGTGTGATTCTTGATGCGGTAAGGCCTGGACAATGGACATACTATTTTCTACAGAATTGCCTTCAGCATTTCAGCTAATGAGACTTGAGTTTCTACGTGATCCTTCATGTCAAAACATATCTTCCTCTACTTTCCATTGTGTATGCTTGCAATGCATCACAATCATATGTTGATACTTGATTCTTAAAATTTTGGGTAAATTAAATTACCCTAACCTCCTTTGAGGTTTGAGAAAATACACCAAACTCCACAATTTTAACATAATTATACTGTGCTCCCTTAAGATTTTAATTCACATAACACTTTCCCCCATTTTCATCAGTTATTCGTTCATCGTATTGATGGAAACATAATGCCTTCATCTCTTTTACACTAAAATATATATTTTTACCTTAGAGTAAAGTGTCTACACACCATGTGCATTAATTTCAATCATTGTAGCCTTACTAGAAAGGAAGTCAGTGTAATTATGCCAGATTTGTAGGGTTTATTATATTTTTTCCAAACCTCATGGGCGGTTAGTGTAATTTATCCTAAAAATGTTTAGTAATTCTTCAGCAAACTCTGCGAATTTATTTGGGTTTGTATACAAGTTTTTAGACAGCATGTCTGTTGGCACATAAATTTCAACTAAATTTATGACACATATAGAGCCTATGATAGGAAAGTTGTAGGTAATCACTTCCTAAAAAGATCAATATAATCCGTTGAAGTGCATAAATAAAACGACATTGTATCTCAACGACGTTATTCAAGATGCTCAAGTGACACATGGAGCCTACAAAAGATGACACCTGTAGAGCCTACAGTAAGGACACCACACATGATGAAACCCCAAAGATCAATCCGGTTAATTAGATATACAATTAATCAGATAGCGCTATTATTCAAAATTCAAATGGCGCTATCATTCAATTTGAAACTCAAATTGAAGATGAGGCATTTCTATCACCTAATGGCCCTTTATAAATATGAGAACCATCGCACAAGACGGGGGATTAGGAAATCAGAAGTGAAAAGATGAGAGAGAGAGAGAGAGAGAGAGAGAGAGAGAGAGAGAGAGAAATTGAGAGCTAAAGAAGTCGTGAGAGCTAAAGAAGTCGTTACAAGAAAGAAGAAGAGAAGCTTAGAGAACTCAAGAGCCTACACTAATGGCGATGACTAAGTAAAGGGTTCCAAACCCAAGAATTGTATTTTGTATTCGAGGGTTCAAAGCCCATAATAATTTCAATAAAATATTTATTTTTCTTAAATTGTCTTTTGTTGTTTATTTTGTTCTTCATTAATCGGAGGTTTCATTTGTATAAAATGTGTAATTAACGATTTGAAATACAAATCGGAAATAAGAACCTGCTATTCAAATAATCAACATTGTTTAGTCCAATAACTAAACAGTGGACATTTGTAACATAAAATTTTGAAATGTGTTGAAACACTTCATATTTTAAAATTTGTGTCTACAAATTCTGGCACATCTAGTGGGACTTATTTCTCCTCCCATCTTTTGAAGAACAAAAAAAATATATATATAGTTGAAACTTACTGACATATTCTTTTGTTATAGGAATGCTGAAGCAACTGTCAAGAGACAAACCTACACTCCAGTGGTTCTGAAATCACCAAGGGTGGAGATAGCACCCATCACCCAAGGGGCTCCGGAGCGAATGCTCTTGGCTGTCCCAAAGGTAGAAGCAGCGAAATCTTGGAAAGATGTACTTCTTTCCCCTATCACCCAAGGGGCTTCGGAGCGAAAGCTCTTGGCTATCCCGAAGGTAACTGGCGTGACGAAGAAAGTCACACTTCTCCAGAAAGCTGAAAGTTTGAGAAAGCTTACTGAAGATTATGTGAAAGCGTCGAAACAGTACGCAACCGTGAGGGCCACAGCCCGAACGAAGAGCTTTCTAATTTAGGCAAAGTAGGCTAATCAGTTTGCAACTACGACTTTTGTTGTAGCTTCAACGGGGACAACAAAAAATGTTGTGGCCCAACTACTCAATAGGGTAGAAGACTCCATTAAAATGGTGGAGTTTGCCTAGAAGAAAGCCTCTGTTGAAAACATGGCCATCATTAGGGCCATTGGGAGGAGGGTAATAACCCAAACTCCTGTTGATGGAAAAAAGGCCCCTGTTGTTGAAAAAACAGTTGCGGCCTACGAACCAATAGTTCTGTTCAGAGCACAAAATTGGTGAAACCAAATTTCAATCAACTCTTAGGAGCCAAAGGAACACTCGTTGGCTCGACAGGGTTCGAATAAGGAATACCCATTGGCCCAACAGGGTTCGAATAAAGAACACCCGTAGTTCGAATAAGGAACACTTGTTGGCCGACAAGATTTGAATCAATATCAATTGGTCCACCCTAGAAATGTAGGAACTGTTTTGAAAATTCATGAGGAATTTGCAAAAACGCAAACGATTCCTTCTATGCCCCTAGGGGCTCGACTTGATATGTCATCAAATGGTCCCATTTCGAAAAGACAAAGGCGAAGAAGAAATAAGGCCTTAAAGAAACTAGAACTAAGAACAGTGGCAACAAATGTTATAGGAGTTATTGAAAGGGCTCTCTCAAAAGATGAATGCCAAAAACAAATTGGAAGTCCTGTCTTCGTTAGAAGGTCAAAGGTGGAGGAGGGTAAGTAACCCTGGGGAAGTATTTCTACTTTGATTGAACTATCTATGGAGGGAATAAGAAAATGGCATGTAACAAGGTCCATAACCCGTGAGGCTCAAAACAAAGCATTGCAGTCAGATGCTTCAAATATGAGTAATGTTGTGGGGGTTGATAATCCTTTGTATAAACAAGATGATTCTATCTCGTTTGTTTCAACGGATATTAGAAACAATGAATTGAGAGATATCAACAAAGTCGCAGTTATGATGACTGAGGTTCAGAAAGAAGGTGAAAATTCGTAGGTCCAACAAGACCAAGGTCTCAAGGAAAAAGTGGTGGCCCTACAAGAACAACTTGAGAGAAGAGAATGGGAAATGGCTACTATGTTGGAGCAAATGCAACAGTTGCAAGCGCAAATGACAGGACCAGGAAGTGCACCCAAACAAATGACACAACCTGTTGTGGGGACATCCGTAGGCATACAAAGCACACTAGCCCCAGAGGGCAATGGTCCTTGTTACTCTGATCTAACCAGTGGTGGTATGAATCCAATGCTTATGGCCATGATTGATGATATGGTGAGGAGACAAGTAAAGAAAGTCAAAGAAAAAGATGATGAGAACTTTCGAATAATTACAAAACCTTACCCAGGATGGGTAGATGCTGTTCCATTCCCTTCTGGTTTTTCCCAACCAGATTTCAAAATGCTTGATGGAACAAGAGATCCAAGACAACATGTGGCTCATTTTCTTTTAAGATGCGGGCCAATAACCTAGAATGAGGCCCTGTGCCTGCAGCTATTTGTCCAATCACTTGAAAGTTCTGCATTTACTTGGTATGCTAATCTTCCTGAGGGATCAATCCCAAATTGGGATTCCATGGTGAAGGAGTTCCTTAAACAGTTCTGCAACACACAAAGGCGAGTTGAAGTACCAGAACTGATTGAGACCAAGCAACGTGACAATGAGTCTGTTACAGATTTCATTGCAAGATGGCGAGCTTTGACGTTTGCCTGTCCTCAAAAGTTTACGCAATTAGAGTTAATTCGGATGTGCCTTAACAACTTCCGACATGAGCTCTCTACGGCTCTTATGACTCAAACTTTTGAAGGATTCAACGATTGATGCACCAAAGCTCATGATATGGAGCTGCATCTAGCTAAACGAAGGAGGCCTAGGGCTGTTGAAAGGGTTGAGTCCTCAATTGCAGCTATAATTGAAACTAGAAAGAAGGGTCCTGTTGTAGTAGGGGCTAAAAAGCCCAAGGAATTTAAAAAGGTGATTATGAAAGAGAGGTTGGAGAAGAAATATTCTTTCACAGATGATCTGGTCGAAGACCTATTTGAAGATCTGTTGGAGCAAAAGTTGATTGCTCTCCCTGAGGTGAAAAGACCACATGAGCTAGGAAAGACCAATGATCCAAAGTATTGCCCCTACCATCGTTTGATTACCCATCCGATAAAAGAGTGCTTTGTTCTGAAGGATAAAATTCAGAAACTTTTGGACTCTAAGATTATCGAGCTCCCTCCTCAAGAGAAAGCATCTGCTAACCCAATCACTATCGACAATGATAATGAAGGTGAATGGGTTGTTTATCAGTCAAAAAGCATGAAGAAAAAACAAAATGCCACAGTGAAAGCTAGAAATGTGGTTGATTCAACAACACAAAGGCCAAAAGTTTCCAAAAAACAAAAACCAAAAGTTTACAGGAAACAGAAAAAAGCCAAAGTAAGTAACAGAAAATGAAAGAAGAACCCAAAGAAGGAAAAATGAGAGAAATTGGTCCCTGATGAGCAGTTAGAGCAATGTCCCCTTGTCCCAGTCACATTGGTGGAATTTCTACCTTCAAAATTTCAATTTGTGGAGTTACAGACATACTTTGATAAAAGGAGGGAGGAAAAGTTTACTTTGGCCCCTTGTCTAACCATCATTGTTTTAAGTGATGACGAGGAAGATGAGGGTGAAGTTGGTTCAAAAGTTAGGGAAGGAGATTGCATTACATCTCCTATCTGCATACCTGACTCATTAGAGTATACACCAACTTCTCCAGGATACACACCAGCCTCACCAGAGTATACACCAGTTTCTCCAAAGTACACAACAGAAGCCTTTTCTCCAAAATATTCGCCAATACCACCAATGTACTATCAAAGCACTCCAGAATATGTAAGGGGAACAGAACAAGAAGACACCCAGTGTAAGTCCGACTCTGAGCTTGTGAAAAAGGCGAAAAAACGACTACACTTCAAGGATGATGAGGTGAATAACAGGTGTATGTCGGATGATGAAGTATGGAGGCATTCAAGTAAACAAGCAAAGTCATCTCAAGTTGAGGATCCTAATGAAGATTGGGAACTTGACTTTTCTCCTGATGGTTCACCATACACATCCCTAGCTAGGACATACGATGGAGAAAGTGTATCATGTGACCACTTTGACTTTCCTTGTAATGTCATCACCGTTAATGTAAATTTTGAAGAGTGAGAAATACATATCATTCGCAATCCAAGTGATGATGAGAAAGCAAAAATTGAAGCTACAAGGGAAGCGGAACATCAGGCAAAAGTAACAATCTCTTTGAAAGATGAGGGTTTTGACGACCATCAAAATTTGATTATTGAAAGAAATCAAATTTCTGGACACCCTTTCCCTAATTAGATCGAATGGGTTCAATTCCCACGAGGATATGCAGTATCTTGTTTTCCTTTATATAATCGGACAGGTTGTCCAAGGCGCCATTTGGTTCGTTTCCTTGCACAATGTGGAAACACAGTAAAAAGCCAGGTGTTACTTCTACGGCAGTTCGTTCTTTCTTTGGAAGGATGGGCAGCAGATTAGTACTTTAGCCTGCCACCTAATTCAATCCCAGATTGGGACACCATGGCTGATCGATTCTATAGGACATTTTATAAACCATGGCCAATAGAAATTGAGATGTCAGAACATTTGGATGACGAAGGTATATCTTCTCAAACATATGATTTCATAAAAGGCACAATTGATGAGAAGATTGAAATTGCCCTTGATCTTCGAGAGATGGGCACTTATCGCCCAAGGGATTTGTTCCCTTTATGGGTAGAGCAAACACCATTTCCTGAAGGATACGAACTTTCGAATTTTGTCCTATATGAGGGGTATGGAGATCTTCAAAAATATATTAGGCGTTTTTTGAAACAGTGTGGGGAAACAGCTCAAAATCAAGCACTTTGCCTAAAACAATTCCCCTTTTCTTTGGAGGGGATCGCCTTTGATTGGTATTGCTCCATCGAAGGGGTGGTGGTGCCTAGTTGGGAGGCCATGAAGAAAGATTTTGTAGAATCCTAATGCTTTTATAGGTGTGACTCCCGGTACCTAAGAAATGGGAGAAGAATGTAGCTCCAGGAAGATGGAGAAGTGACTGATGATGATGATCACCCTGCAGTTGGACCAGTTAACATGGTCCAAACAAGTGAGGGAACAAAAGAGGTTGAGGTCGACAAAAAGGCGGTTGCTGAAGTATGCCAGACTTACTTGACCTACAGGAGGAAATTACAAAATCCTCAGGACCCTCAAATGTCAAAAGTTCCACAGGTTTTGTTAGAGGAAAAGTAAGTGAAATATGATGTATTAGCTCATCTAAAGAAAATTCCAGCATTGTTGAGCGTATATGATGCACTGAAAATGTCTCCAGAGCTTCGAAAGTCTTTAATATATGCCCTGTCCAAGCCAGAGGATTTCCACAAAGAAATCGAGGGTAGAAATCAAGAGAATACAACTACATGCATGGCTATGGTAACCTTTGGTAACAAAGACGTGTGCTGAAATGACAGACCATAATCGGCCTTTGTTTATCATTGGGCTTATCCATGATGTGAAAATTTCTCAAATTCTGGTTGATGGAGGATCTGCGGTAAACCTCCTGTCTCAGAGGGCCTTAAACTTATTAGCGGTTCGAATTTCACAACTTTGCCCAAGTCATTTGGTCATTCAAAGGTTTAATCAGAATGAACAACGCCTAATGGGAAAGATTGAATTGTGAACCAAGTTTGGGGATATTGAAGAAAGCACTGAGTTCTTGGTCATTAATGTAGACACCTCCTACAACGCTTTGCTTGGGAGACCATGGATGCACAATCATCATGCAGTGCCATCAATTTATCACCAATGTATCAAATACCCGTTGCCTTCAGCCAAAAAAGAGGGGACAATTGTGGCTGACAATGATCCATTTAGAGAAGTAGAGGCCTATTATGCTGATACTCGTTTCTATACAAAGACTTCACAAAGAAAGGGAAAAGATGTGAAAAAGTTTGAAGATACTCCGAATGTCAAAGACGCTCTAGAGTTTACTCTAGTTTCAACAAAAAGAACTTTTCGATATATGCCAAAGTCCGAAAGGAAACTGGGGGCAAAGGCTCTAGCCCCAATAAATCCAATTTTGGATCTCAAGGGTGAGTTCACGTTGCCATTAAGGAGGACAGAATGCACATATGTGGAGAAATATAATAAGACTATAGTCCCTTCTAAAGGAAAAGGGTCGAAACCCATCATATTCCACACTTGGAGATGTTGAACAGAAAGTGAAAGTTGAACAAGTGCCAGAAGAAAACATCTGGAGTTTTGAGAAGCCTACCTTCAATACAGAAATTACACAGATGTTGGTAAAAGTTGGTTTAGATCTTGAAAAAATACCAGAAACAATGACACTTTTTGACTTTGCATTAACACCTTCGCAGAGGCAGGCTATCCAGCAAGGCGGTATTATCACCGCTAGGACAGAAGGGTTAGGCTATCAGGGGGATGAGGAAAAATTTCTAATAAACATGACTATCACTCAAGATGTGTTGGAAGATGTTGATCAAGATGAAGTTCAACCTGCACCAATGGAATTTGAAGCAGGAGGCCAAGCCACTGTGGATGACCTTCGTGAAGTAAATCTGGGTGATGAAGGAGAAAACAAACCAACCTTCATTAGTGCAAATTTAAAGGAAGAAGAAGCTTGGCAATATATTTCCTTCTTAAGGGAGTATCGTGACATATTTGCATGGAACTACAGTGAGATGCCTGGTCTTAATCCAGAGATTGCAGTCCATAAGCTTGCAATTCACCCTGAGAAATGGCTAGTTAAACAACCTCAGAGGCGAACTCGACCAGAGCTTACAGCCCAAATTGAAGCTGAAGTCGACAAGCTTATCAATGCAGGATTCATCAAGGAAGTCAAATATCCAACCTGGCTAGCAAACATAGTGCCGGTCAAGAAAAAGAATGGTCAAATCAGGGTTTGCATTGATTTTCGTGATCTCAATGAGGCTTGTCCTAAAGATGAAACCTTGTCTTTTATAGATGGATATTTAGGATACAATCAAATCCGAATGGCACCTGAAGATGAAGAAATGACTGCATTCAGGACTCCGAGAGGAGTCTTTTGCTATAAGGTAATGCCTTTTGGCCTGAAAAATGCTGGGGCCACGTATCAAAGGGCGATGACTGTAATTTTCGGTGATATGCTCTATGACACCATTGTATGCTATGTTGATGATCTTGTCGTCAAGACAAAGGAGAAAGAAAACCATGTGGAAGATTTGAGAAGAATCTTCGAACGTTTGAGGAGATACAAACTCAAAATGAACCCACTAAAATGTGCATTTGGAGTTTCCTCAGGAAAATTTCTAGGGTTTGTGGTTTGAAACAAAGGGATTGAAATTGACCCTACTAAGATTAAAGCCATTGCTGAAATGCCTCCTCTGCGAAATTTAAGGGAATTGAAGGGGCTACAAGGGAGATTGGCTTATATCAGAAGATTTATTTCGAACTTGGCTGGTCGATGCTTGGCATCCTCAAGATTGATGAAAAAGGGTGTTCCATTTGAATGGGATCAGTAGTGCCAAAATGTTTTTAATAGTATTAAGGAGTATCTTTTGAAGCCTCCAGTACTCATGAGCCCAATATAAGGGAAACCACTCTTGTTGTACATAACAGCCCTGGATGGTTCGTCAGGGGTACTGTTGGCACAACACAATGAGTATGGGAAAGAAAATGCCTTGTATTACTTGAGTCGTACTCTGGTTGGGGCAGAAGTCAATTATTCTCCTATCGAAAAGACATGTCTTGCCTTGGTGTTCGCCTTGCAAAAACTAAAGCACTATGTCCTGGAATAGGAAGTCAAGTTGATATCAAGAGCAGACCCCTTGAAATATATACTTTCACGGCCCATACTTTTAAGGAAAATTACAAAGTGGGCTGTAATTCTCCAACAATTCGCAATTGAATATGTTCCCCAAAGAGCTGTAAAGGGGCAAGCTCTAGCAGATTTTTTGGCAACACATCCTATACTTGATGACTCACCTCTAGTAATTGATTTACTAGATGAAGAGGTTATGCAAATAGAAATCCAGAAAGGATGGGAGATGTATTTCGATGGAGCTTTAAGGAGTCCAGATGGCAAGAAGCAAGAAAATCCTAAAAACAATAAAGCTGGAATTGGAATTGTGTTTGTGACTCCAAATAATGCTATAATCACCAATTCTTTCGCCCTAAATGAAGGATGATCCAATAATGAGGCAGAATATGAAGCTATAATTGCTGGATTAGAATTGGCATTACAAATTCCTATTGAAAAACTCTCAATTTATGGAGATTCAGAACTGGTGGTGAAGCAACTTCGTGGAGAGTACATTGTTAAGAAAACAAGTCTCATCCCTTATCATGAAAAGGCTGATGAATTGATTTCACAATTCAGGAAAACACGTATTTTCCATGTGAAGAGAAAAACAAATGCTCAAGCTGATTCACTTGCAAGTTTGGCTGCATCATTGACCCTACCAGATAGCAAAACAATTACTATCATGGTAGGTGAAAGAAGGGTGTTACAACCTTTAAAAGAAGTTTCTGACTTGGTTCCAATCTTGGTCGTCACCACGAAAGGAGAAAGCGAGGAGGATTGGTGGGAACCATTCATAGCTTACCTTCAACATGGTAGGCTACCTGAAGATAAAGTAAAAAGAATTGAAGTGACACGTAGGGCTACCATATTCGTCTTGTGGAAAGATGGGTTATACAAAAGGTCTTTGGATGGAATGTACATGCGGTGTATAGCCAATGAGCGTATTCAAAAGGTAATAGCAGAAATACACGTAGGTGTATGTGGGGCACACCAAAGTGGTCCTAAATTACATATGTAGCTAAAACGATTGGGATACTATTGGCCGACTATGATTGCAGATTGCATAGATTATGCTCGAAGATGCCAAGTCTGCCAATTCCATAGGAACTTTCTCCACCAACCCCCAGAGCCTTTACATTTAACAACTTGTTCTTGGCCATTTGTAGCATGGGGTATGGACATTATTGGTACTTTTGTACCTTCATCTTCAGCAAGATATCGATACATCCTAGTTGCAACTGACTATTTCTCAAAATAGACAGAGGCCGTGGCTTTAAAGGATATAAAAAGCAAAGTTGTCTCTGAGTTCATCCGAACCCATATTATTTACAGGTTCGGGATTCCAGAAAGTATCATCATGGATAATGGACAGCCATTCAGGAGTGATGCTTTGAACAAGTTATTTGCCAAGTACAAAATCAAAAACAACCATTCATCAAAATATCATGCACCTGCCAATGGTTTAGCAGAAGCTTTCAACAAGACATTGTGCAAAATTCTCAAGAAGATGGTGGATAAGAACAAAAGAGCTTGGCACGAAAAGTTACAAGAAGCTTTGTGGGCTTATCGGACTTCGCACAGAACTCCTACTCAAGCAACTCCTTATTCATTGGTTTTTGAAGGAGAAGCAGTGTTACCACTTGAGGTTCAAATACCATCATTGCGAGTGGTAATACAAGAGTCCTTAACAGAAGATGAAAGTACAAGAGTGAGGTTGGCTGAGCTCGAGACCCTAGATGAAAGAAGGTTGTATGCTCAACAGAATTTGGAGATCTACCAACAAAGGATGGCAAATGTGTTCAATAAAAGGGTGAGGCATCACTCCTTTAAAAAAGGAGACTTGGTACTAATGGTTAGAACACCCATAGTAGTCTCATGAAGAACCAAAGGAAGGCTAGAGCCCAAATGAGAAGAACCTTATGTGATTGAAAAGGTTTATTCTAATGGGGCCTATTTGTTGATAACGATGGATAGTGACAGAATCATTCCCCCAACTAATGCAAGGTTCTTGAAGAGATATTTCCCTTAAGAAAGCCTGCTAGGTTGAAAACCCGAAAAGGCGGCCTAAGCAAAAGTTACGGCCTAGAAAAAAAAAAAGAAAAAAAAAAGAAAAAAAAAAGGTATTGTATATGGTTAAACTGCTAAAATATCCCACCGAAATCTAAGGTAGTAAAACATTGGATACTCTTGACTCGCAAGAGTATAAACTGTGTACGGCCAAACAAAAGTCGAATCCCACCAACGGTATTGTATGTGGTTAAACTGCTAAAATATCCCACCGAAATCTAAGGTGGTAAAACATTGGATACTCCTGATCCGCAAGAGTATAAACTGTGTACGGCCAAACAAAAGTCGAATCCCACCAACGGTATTGTATGTGGTTAAACTGCTAAAATATTCCACCGAAATCTAAGGTGGTAAAACATTGGATACTCCTGACCCGCAAGAGTATAAACTGTATACGGCCAAACAAAAGTCGAATACTACCAACAGTATTATATGTGGTTAAACTGCTAAAATATCCCACCGAAATCTAAGGTGGTAAAACATTGGATACTCCTGGCCCGTAAGAGTATAAACTGTGTACGGCCAAACAAAAGTCGAATACCACCAACGGTATTGTATATGGTCAAACTGCTAAAATACCTTATCGAAATCTAAGGTGATAAAACATTGGATACTCCTGGCCCGCAAGAGTATAAACTATGAACGGTTAAAATAAGACAAATTAATGTATTGTATTAAGAAATTTCATATAACAAATAAATCTTTCACTGAGCGAAATTTCATAAATACATTATGTTTGGATGAATAACAAAATAAAAGTGCATTCATTCGTTAAGAGAAGCCTTAGCCCTTTCAAAAGCACGTTCCACAACACTGTGTTGTCTATTCTTCTTCTTGTGTTGGCTCAAAACATTCAAAGCAGTTTGCACGTCTTCTTCTGATTTAGAAACACTCTCGGAAGCTTGTGCAAAATCACACATAAAGGATGCATGTTCCGCTTGGGTGGATGACAATTCCTCTTCAAGTTGTTTGAGTAACTCTTTGGTTTGAATAATCCTTTGATTAAGACCCGCAATGTGCTCATCCGACTTGATAATTGAAGCAGACAACTGTTCATGTTCTCCAGGAACTTTGTCAAAATGAAGCTTCTTCTCATAGTATTGGGCCTCAAATTCTGCAGTAGACAAGTTTGAAGAATCTGCAAGTTGGGTTTTCAAAGCAAAGCACCCAAGGAATATCTTCACTTTCTCGTAAAAGGAGGTGAAGTCTACACCCAAACTCTTCAAAATCATGAAAACGTTATTTGCTACAGCAATCATGCCATTAACATCTGCCATTGATTGGAGAGAAATAGTAAAACCTTTCTGAATATAGGTGGCTGATTCGTTAGAGGAAGTTCCCAAAAAAAGGCTAGATGGAGCAAAGGGTGCTTCAAGTTTGTCAAATAATTTGTTAACCTCATTTGCTTCAAGTAAGTCTGCAAGAATTTAGGCCTCTTCCGAGATATCAGAAGTAATTTCATCTGTCTCTTCCAATGTGTCAGAAGTAATTTATGTGAAAATAGAAGGAGATACTCAATGAAAACATAGAAGGTAAAAACAATATATATATATATAGATGAATGAAGTATGCCTTGATGTACGGCTTGAAGAGACTTAGGTGGGGGAGGAGACAAGTTGTGATTCCCTCAAGTGGACCACGAATTTTGTAATATGGCATGATCTAAAGAGAAAAGAGTTCCTTGAGTATATATACATGATGAAATAAAATGAGGTACAAGAAATGAATAAGAATACCCTTAAAGGTAGCCAATGGCATATGCGAGGCAGCTGGGGAAGTCCGAGGTGCAGTGCCTAAGAAAATGAAAGGTATTAAAAAAAAAAGAATTATATCTTTCTCTAATAACTTGGATGGCTTGTTCGAAGAAGGAGAAGAAAAAGCTGCATTTGCTGGGGGCAATTTACTCATCTTAGTTAGTGTGCCATATAAAAGAGGGGTATAGTAATAAAACTCATCTTTACTCTCGCTACTCCCATTAAGAGAACGATCAAAAGATTTGGTGGGAGAAGAAATTTCAACACTCTTAATGTGAATACGACCCAAGGCAGTTAATTCATACCAATCTCCCTCAAAGAGTTCTTGAATCATATTCTCATCTTTATCTTCAAGAAAAGAGTACAGGTATGTGCGAAATTGGTCCATTGGGGTTTTGGTCGATACTGTTGGTTGGGAAGTTCCTGTACAATCACTGATAGACATAGTCTCTGGAAAAAGCTTTGCTAGACTAGAAAATTGAGGGACAGAATCTACTTGCTCAAAGCTAAATCTCATTTTAAATTGAGAATTACACATATCCTCGAAAAGATGAAGGAGATCTGAAATCGAGTAACTAGATCGGGAAGGAGCAATAAGTGGTCGACTATTATCCATTCTCTGAGGTGATGACGCTTCCAGAGCAATAGGTGAAGATGATGACCTAGCTCTAGAGTAAGAAGGATTCTTCATCTTTCGGTCTTTAATTGACATATCCAGTTTTCTCTTGCGTGAAGATTTCGACTAGGTATGAGTAACATATTGAAGCACGGTAAAGGAAGTTCCCAACCATCAATTGGCATAAGGCATGGTTACGTGAGAAGTAGATCGGGAGCCTGGTAACTCCAATGAGACTTTTGTACCGCAGCGTAGCATATGGCGTCAGTTGTAATAAAATTTAGACCACTCAGAGGGCTGCCAACAAGATACATTAAGCGGTGTAGGGCACGTTTGAGCAAACCCAAATTGATGACCGTATCGGTTAGGGGAGTACGGTTCAGAAATTAAATTAAATCCCATTTTAACAGTTAAAATCCCTTGCCTTAAAGATATAAGATAGCCAAGGTAGAAAGGTGATATCCTTTCAGAGTCGACCAGAATGCCTGAAGGTTCACCTTCATGGGTAAGAGCCCTAAACTGACACTCCGTACGATAAGTTAGGAGAGAGTCCACAAATGGAAATTTATCAATAAAAAATTGGGCAGCCGATTGGTTTCCAATAAACCCAAGATATGGCATGAAATGAATATCAGGAATCGGACAAATCGACTGAGGATCCCCATGAGAGTAAGTCTTAACAAAATATAGTGAAATCCATCCAAAAAGGTAATGCAAAGGACCATGAATATTTTCCTTCCCAGGTGAAGGTGATGATGCCATTTTACCAAGAGAATGATAGAGGTACGCAAAGACGGAGATGGCCAAGCTAAATAAGGTTCCACCGGCCATTTTGGTGGCTACATGAAACGTAGTCGGATGAATTTCCCCGGAAGAGTGAGGGAAGACAAATCCGCTAAGCCAGCTCACCAAAAAACCAGAAAGATACACATCATCAGGGATTCTATCTTTTCGTTGAAAACCACTAATCAAAGTTGGGGATTCGTCAATGAATTTGAAAGTCCAGCAGTGGTTAAACTTCTTGGATTGAAAAGAGCTGGCATAAATGTTGAAAAGCCCACGACACGCCTTGGATGTCTGGGACGAATATAAAATGTCATTGGAGGGAGTGAACTCTTCATAAAACTCGCCACGTATGGGGAGCCCGCTAATGTGATAAAGGTCCCATAAAGAGATCCCAAGTTCGCCATAAATGGAGTGGAAAGTGTTGGTGTCGGGTGACCACCGCTCTAAGAATCCTTTGAGCAGGGAGACATTCCTAGCATAAGCAAATTGGGATACATAGATTGCAGCATAAATCTCACACTTCTTCAAAATAGGGACAAATATGGAAAGAACATCATTCAACCAAAAAATCCATATAGGGGATTGCAAATTGGTAGAAATGGCGCAGACATTAAAAGAATTATCCCACTTCAATTTTTTATGTTTCATTCTCTTAAGAATAGTATTAAATTCAGAGCAGTCAAGGTCTTCAGAAAATGGACAGAGGATTGAGACAGGGAATGAACCGATTGATTTGGAGTGCCCGTTCTTGAGAATCTCACAGCAGTTTCGAATTCCTATATAAACCAAGTCTTCGGAAGCCATATGTAAAGGGATATAGGGGTCCAACTTGGTAGGTGATAATAAAGCAGTGATAGGTTTGTGCCAAATTATTTTTGGACCAGATTTATCCAATACATCCCTCTCGTCACGTCGAAGATATTCAAGTGTCTTTTCCATGCTTCCTTAAAAAAAAAAAATGCTAGTGAAGGCAAAAGGTCATAATATAAAGAAATTGACGAAAGCCCTTTGCCAAGGAATCAAGCCGTTGGGGTGACAGACACAATCACTGCCAAGGACTCAAGCCGTTGGGGTGACGGACATAATCACTGCCAAGGATTCAAGCCGTTGGGGTGAAGGACACAATCACTTCCAAGGATTCAAGCCGTTGGGGTGACGGACACAATCACTGCCAAGGATTCAACTGTTGGGTTGCAGGGCATAATCACTGCCAAGGATTCAAGCCATTGGGGTGAAGGACACAATCACTGCCAATGATTCAAGCCATTGGGGGTGAAGGACACATTCACTGCCAAGGTTTCAAGCCATTGGGGTGAAAAGACACAATCACTGCCAAGGATTCAAGCCTTGGGGTGAAGGACACATTTTTTTTGGGTGAATATGAAGGACACATTCACTACTAAGGATTCAAGCCATTAGGGTGAAAGGACACAATCACTGCCAAGGATTCAAGCCACTCATTGCCATTAGGTTGGAAAGGGCAATGATACCTGCAAACAAACTTTGACGCCTTGCGTGTTGCCTGCAAAAGAGGAAAACAGACGTGAAATAATTGCCAAAAAATAAAAAAATAATAAAAAATCGTAATTCGTACAATTAAAATTTACTTGCACGAATCACGAGGGGCAGGCTTTGATTAGATTAGATTCAAAAAAAAAAAAAAAGTTTTTGTTCCAATCAGATTTTTTTTCCTGCCTTATGCTTGAAAGTCTTTCTCCAATGGACTTGTCTAGTAACGATCTAAAAGTGATCAAAGGGGAGATTGAATGGTGGAATTCATTAAAGTAGCTTGAATCTGATTGAAGCAGCAGACAGAAAGATTATATGGCTAATGTCTTTGTCGAACTAAGAAGGGATGCAAGTTTGATGGATAAATTAGCAGAAAGTGGAAATTTAATGTAAGGAAAGATTTGTAGCTGTCATAATGGCCAGTTGAAAGACCTTCATGGAAGAAGATCAAAACAGTCTTATGAAGCCAAGCACCAATTGTACAAGGGGCTGCTACTAATACAAAATAAAATAAAAGGCAGCAGGCTTTAAAATAAAAAATAAAAAAATTTAAAAAAATAAATAAAAAGTATGTTCATATTTTTTTAGCAAAATCTACTAAATAAACAAATATATGCTGTTACACAAAAGGGTATAGCAGGTTTTTTCTTTTTTTAAACAAGAAAGGTCTTTGTTTGGGCTCATAAAAAAAGGGGCAGTAGCAGAAAAAAATAATAATAATAATAATTTAAAAAAATCTGCTTACTTGATTCTACTGTGAGTAAAAAAAATATATAAAAATACAAACCAAACAGGTTGTTGCTTAAAATTCTGATAAAGTGAGTAAAAAAAAGAAAACCAGATAGATTGTTGCTTTAAAAAAATATATGGTAGCAGCAGCAGAGAAGAAAAAAAAAAGTGCTACGGATAGAAGGCATATTGCATAGCTTCATAAAAGAACTTGTTCTTTCTTGAAGAAAAGAAATCTTATGCCTTAAAAACATGCAGAGATAGAAGTTTTGTTAGGCCAAGGGATGCCACTCCATGCAAAATTTATGAGCGTGACATCCATGAAGTTGGTATGGGTGTTAAAACTTTCTTCTGGCAACAGCAAAAAAACTGGCAGTAGTAAAAACAAGGGGTGGAAAGAAAGCAACAAATATTATGATGAAAGTATACCTGATTAAAAGGAATTTGAAGGAATACTTTTGTGCCTTCTTTTGGGAAAAGAAGAAAGACAATGGCCAGACAACTTTTGAAGGATGAAGACCTAATATACACTACAAAATTTGCAGAATGAAAAAAAAAGGGCTGCTAAAAAATTGCTGGAAACAAAAAAAAATTCTGCTGGAAGAACAAAATTGTAGGAGAAAAATATCTATTGTCCACATGCATGGATAGGTGTTATATAAGCAAAAAAAAATTTGCTTAAGAAAGGAGGTAGTGGTCTCCTAAAATACTTCAAAGAAGCAAGAGTTTAGGTAAGATTTGAAATACTCCATATAAGTAAGAGTTTGTGCAGGATTAGAAATCCTTCCAATGTCAATCCATCATGTTCTATTTAGACAAACTCCTAAAATATATATGTATATATATATATATATCTCCTAAAAATAAAAATAAAAATAAAAATAAGTGGCAAGTTGGAGGCCTACAAAAGAAAAGGCCCAATTTAAAAAAATGGTGGCCTAGAAAAGGAAAGGTCCATGATGGCCTAGAAAAAAAAAAAAATCTGCTGTAAAAAAAAAAGAAAAGAAAAAAGTGGCAAGTTGGAGGCCTGCAAAAGAAAAGGCCCAATTAAAAATGGTGGTCTAGAAAAGGAAAGGTCCATGATGGTTTAGAAAAATCCATGATGACCTAGAAAAAAATCTACTGTAAAAAAATGGTGGCAAGTTAGAGGCCCACAAAAGGAAATGTCCAATTAAATCTTTGGACCTTACCCATGACTCTTACGGAAAAAAAAAAGGCCGCAGTCCATAAAAAAGGGGCCCGTGCCCTAAATAATAATAATAATAATAATAATAAAAGGCCCATGGACTATAAGGAACAATCAACCCATTAAAAAAAAAATACAAAGCCTGAAAAGTGGCAGAAAGGGACCAAGGCCAAGAAATAATTCCATCCAAGACCTAAAGAGCATCCAGATAAAAGTGCCAAATTGTCGTGACTTGTACAGTTAAAAAAATTCACTGGTGCAAGTCACGAGGGGCATTTGTTGGCACATAAATTTCAACTAAATTTATGACATGTATAGAGCCTATGATAGGAAAGTTGTAAGTAATCACTTCCTAAAAAGATTAATATGATCCGTTGAAGTGCATAAATAAAACGATATTGTATCTTAACGACGTTATTCAAGATGCTCAAGTGACACGTGGAGCCTACGAAAGATGACACTTGTAGAGCCTACAGCAAGGACACCACACATGATGAAACCCCAAAGATCAATCCGGTAAATCAGATATACGATTAATCAGATAGTGCTATTATTCAAAATTCAAATGACACTATCATTCAATTTGAAATTCAAATTGAAGATGAGGCATTCCTATCACCTGATGGCCCTCTATAAATATGAGGACCATCACACAAGACGGGGGAATCAGGAAATCAGAAGTGAAAAGATCAGAGAGAGAGAGAGAAAGAAATTATGAGCTAAAGAAGTCGTTACAAGAAAGAAGAAGAGAAGCCTAGAGAACTCAAGAGCCTACGCTAATGAAGATGAATAGGTAAAGGGTTCCAAACCCAAGAATTGTATTTTGCATTCGAGGGTTCAAAGCCCATAACAATTTCAATAAAATATTTATTTTTCTTAAATTGTCTTTTGTTGTTTATTTTGTTCTTCATTAATCGGACGTTTCATTTGTATAAAATGTGTAATTAACGATCTGAAATACATATCAGAAATAAGAACCTGCTATTCAAATAATCAACATTGTTTAGTCCAAAAACTAAACAGTGAACCTTTGTAACATAAAATTTTGAAATGTGTTGAAACACTTTCATGTTTTAAAATTTGTGTCTACAGACATGCAGGTTCATGCATATGTATCCACAAATCTTTCAATTCGTATGGACATGGACCACTGAAGCTAGAGGAAAAGATCCCATCTAGTTTGATTTCCAAGCTAGTTATATCTAGATCTCTATATATAAATAGTGATATACATGCGTGTGTTGTAAAACATAACAAGACTTCATAGTTCAAGCTCCATGGATCCAAATAAAGAAAAAACCTTCCAAATGTTATAAATGTGGATGCATGTAATAATACCAAGTACCAACATATTCTCTGACCACTAAAACACAGGGAGTGGCATCTTTGGAAGTTGATATGGGAACTGTCATGACCCAAACCCGCCCCTATGAGTTTAGCACCGTAACCGGCCAGTAATCCGAGAATTACCGAAGGCCTGCTTAACAGTAATACAGTAAAACAGAGTACAGGGGCATGGCGGAAGCCAATACAGTAAATAAACAATGTCCAATGAGCTGTGACAGTCTGTATGCAAAAAGACCTTTTATACATAGACATATAAACACAGTACAGAACAGTATGCACAATATTTACAGTCATTCTGATCAGGGACTTAATCCCTATTAACACAGTACAGTACAGTCTATACAGTAAACAAAACGGTTACAGAGACAGACTGGGGAATTTAAAACACTCCTAAGCCGTAGCTTGACAGGCTTGGAACCTCACAGTGAGGCACAGTGGTTGGCTTGACAAAAAGGGAAATCTACCCCACACTCCTAGCTCCGGTCTGGTGCCTGTACACCTACATATATATATGAGCAGTGAGCTAAAGCCCAGTGAATAACATAATGCGTAAAAGGGTTAGAATGAAAGTCCATACAGTAATAAAAACAGTTCATTGATTCAGTATATCAGTCATTCAGTCGTAACAGTCATATGTGGTACATCCATTAGCATAGCGGTACAGAAAACAGTAGGTCTTAAAAGACCGAACAGTAAATGATGGCCATCAATCAGTAAACAGTAATGGTTCCAACAAGGAAACCGACAGAGATCTCTGTAACAGTAGCAGTAAACAGTAGTTGCTAAGGATGCCACAATACAGTTCAGAATATAGGACATACATTCATTCAGTTAACAATATCAGTTTAGAAAGCAGTACAGTTTAGTTGTTCAGAAGATAGTCATTATTGAACGTATCTTTACACAATTTTACTCACAGAGTTCTGGGCTACAATTAGGCTAGAGCGTGTCTCCAGTCGCCAACCCTACACAGTTTACAGAACGAACACACACTAAGCTACACAGTTGGGAAAGATGATAACTTAACCCCTAATTTGCCTCGGTGTGTTCTACATCTATATCCTCTTTAAGATGCCTTAAATATGCCCTAGGAATGCTTAGGATGGAAAGAGGATGCAAAGATGCACTTAGAAACACTTTACAAAATTTTCAGAAAAACAGAGTTCCGCTCCAGCGTGGATTACTCCGCTTGAGCGGACATGCAGACAACGGTTCCCGCTCGAGCGTCACTTTACCCGCTCGAGCGGACTGTAAAACAGTCAAAAGTACTAGATACTCAAAAATCATGCTCGATGGGCGCTCAACACCCGCTCGAGCGTAAGACACAAGGTGCCGCTCGAGCGCCAAGTACCCCGCTCGAGCGGACTACCAAACAGTGCAAAGTACTGGGAGCACGAATTTCCCGCTCGAGCGCCACTTTCCCCGCTCGAGCGGGAGTCCAAAATCTGGAATTTCCAGATTCGAACCTCAAGCTCAAATTCAACTTTCAATGTACCAAATTCGATTCCTTTGGGCCCATTTTTTTGGAAAACATTTGTAAATACATAGAATAACATGATTTAAGGCTCAATTTGTAAAATCAATGCCCAAAGGTAGTTCAAACAAACTCAAATTTCAAATCAATTTTCATGGCAACAATTCAAATGAACATGCATGAGTTTTAAATCAATTCAAAGCTTCAATACATGCTCTAATGAGCCAAATCTTTCAAAAACATGAGGGTTTCATGAACCTTAGCTTGAACTTGTACATGCATGCAACAATTATCCATGAAATCAACTTAAAACTCAACAATACCAACATGCATGCATGGAATGAGCTCCAATTCAACATTATTAGACTAAGACATGACTTAGCTCTCTAGAGGTTCAAGAACCATGAAAGAACAATCTTAAATACATCAATGAAAAGGTGAAATCCTTACCTAAGTCTTGAATTGTAAGGTGTAGGAGCTCAAATTCACAATTATCTTCTAAAATCTCCAAGTCTACAAGCAATTATCAAGGAGGAACTCACTTTCTTTCACTCTAACTCTCTTGGTCGGCAAGAACAAGGGAAATGAGCTGAGCAAATGTTTGATCTAGGTGTAATGAGGCTCAAAGGTGGTCTTAGATAGTGGCCACTCACAATGGCAACATAGTACTTAAGTCAACAATGCAATTTAACCCATTTTAATCTAATCAAAACATACCAAATCAATTTTCAGATAATTACACCATAAAATCACATAAATTATGACAATCATAAAACAATAATCGATTTCAGGTTCGGCCGCCGATAAGGCCTTCAATTAGCAAGTTAAACACAAAGACATGAACAGATAATTTGGCAAGCAAACAGATAGAATGAAATTTAACTAACGTATACTCAATCAATCAGTTTCAGATTTCAGTCAGTCAGTTCAGTATTTCGATTACTTCAGTTATCAATCATAATCAGTCTCGGTTTAACAGTAATCAGTGGTCATTCGGTAAACAGTGGTGAGGGTTATTACAGGAACACAATCTTAGGCATGAATGTTTTGCTTGAGTGCAAGAATTTAATCATCGTTACCTTGTTGCTGACAAAATTATATAAGATTATCATCTCTGGGATTGTCAGAAACACCATTTCTGGGTCTGAACAATGGAGGGCCAAAGGCTTGACATGAAAATATTCAGTAGTTATCCCATAACTAGACAATGATTTTGTAATTGTGTAAATACAAACGGTGTTCACAAGTTCCTAGTCCCCGGCTTGAAGATCCCATAAACATACCCTGTTAGAATTACCCGCCATGTAGCGGAGCATGCCATTGAATTCACACAAAGATGGAATGCTCCTATTTCCAAAATATCCCTTAAACTCCAGTTGCTTTATGAATCTACTTTCCTTCTCAATATTGCAACACACTACAACTTTATTTGCGGCTGCCCAATACAGTGATCCTCCTATTTGAACTGTTAACCCTTCTAACGCACCACCACAATAGAAATTAGGTCTACCATTTTCTTCTTCATGAAATTTGAACTGTTCAGTTCTCCAACCCTGCGACAAAGATGAGTACAAATCAACAATTACCAAACCCTCTTTGGCAATGGGATCTTCCCACAAATTTACCGGGAATTGTATTATTTGGTAGTGCCCACTTTCTTTATTAACAAGAAAACCAGTTTTCACATACTGATGAGGAGGGGATTCTGGAGGGTTTGGGAGCCAAATGAATTTCTTGGTGATGGGGTTGCAAACATAGTGCCTATCAATATGACCATAATTAAATTGAAATTGCTTCAAGCGAGAGCACAAAAGCAGTCCATGGCGACACACCTCGATGTAAAAATTGAATGGAATTAAGGCATGGTTTCATCTACAGCATACAAACCCCTCTCAATCAACTCATCTACTTGTTCCTTTTGAGACCCAAATGTGAAGAACTTTTTATGTCCTTTTCGGCATTAAAATTACCTTGAGTACTATAAATGCCTAGCTTTATAGCACTGAATTTCTGATAAAATATGCCAGCTAAGAGCTCTGGTTCTTTGCTACATAAAGAATAAATGGGAAGTGATAGAGATTTAGAGTTTAGGAGACCATACCAGTACAAGCTCACACATTGGAGTCTGGAAATGGACTTCCAAGGGATTCAAGATAGAATCGCAGACATGATATCATCTGGTACGTGAGCCATGTAGTGATGAGGCTGACTAGGCTCGGGTTCAAGCTCTTGCTTTTTTGGCTCTGGCTTTGCCAATATCTTGGTATCGTCGTCGTCCTCATCATCAGAGAAGACGATGAAGCTAGGGTTTCTTCGATTCCGATCACTGGGGGTTGAACCCATCTGGTTGTGTTTGATTGGTGGTGCTGAAGCAGTGGAATCAAGTGAGTACAGAAGAGCCTTGTGCTGCCGCCACCGCTCGCGGTGGCCGGAATCCCAGACATCCGCCAGCGTCCGCAGCCTCTTCAGACGGTAGTTATTATTATCATCCATGGAAGCAACCACTGAAAATGACGAGCATATCCCTAATCTTGAGAGGGGCTTTGAAGTAATCTCCAAACCTTCTTCATCTTTGTTTATCAAATTATAGTTTAATAATAATTACAAAAATAATATATATATTATATCTATATAATATAGAAGAAAGGTTTTTGAAAATGTCCCAAATGTATCATACATTTGGTTTTAATGGCCAAGATGAATCCTAAGTTCATATACATTTAGATCAATGGTCTATATACATTTAGTTCCCATCTGTTTGAGCTCATCTCTCCCTCTCTCCCACATCCCCAAACACGTTCTCTTCAGCTTCCTCGCTCTTACGTTCTCTGTCACATTGTCTCTCATCACCACAGGCATTGAAGACCCTTCGAACCCTTCGATACCCACCATCCCTCTTCGCTACGCTACTCCTCCTTCCCTTACAACCCTTCGAACCCGGCTCCCTTCGCTATCCACGCTACCGACGCTGCTCTCGCAAGGTAAGATTGAGCCTTTTCACTCGATTTCTGCCTCTCCCCTTCTCTCTCTGTTTTTTTTTTTTTTTTTTGACTAATTTCCCTTATTGCCATTTGGCTTGCTGCAGTTCAAACCCCACTCTCTCTGTTCTTTGGGTTTGATTGGTGTGATTTATTTTTTACCCTTCTCTCTCTGTTTATTTTTTACAGGCTTCACAATTGTATATTAAAGTTTTGTTTATTAATTACATGTTTTGTATTGAATTTTGCAGATTGATTTACAGTTTCCTAGTTATAGACGTTATACCCACAATTGTTTTGTGTTTGTTTTTAAGTACCATGTTTTCAAGAATTAGTCAACACATGGATTTCAGATTTGGGGGTATTTATAGATGTTATAAATATGGTTAGATTTCTCAAGTTTACTGCTAATCGATGGATTTGGTATTTATAGATGGATTTCATATTTCTCAAGTTATAAATATGGTATTTATAGATGGATTTCAGATTTGTGGGTATTTGTGGATATTTATAGATGTTATAAATATGGTTAAATATTTACAGAATCTGTTGGTTTCAGATTCTAAGAATTTTTTAAACTGAAATGGAGTACTTGGGTTTTTTAACTACTTTCATGTTGTTGCTCTATAAAATATTCTCACTCTCTTTATGGGAGCTTGCATTTTAAGATTAGTATCCAGAGTTTGGTAATGAGGTGCGGTGTTGAAGAGAATGAAAGAGTAGAGAAAAAATGTTGATTTTTGTAGCACCTAATTTTTTTGCTTTGTTGAAGAGAATGAAAGAGTAGAGAAAAAATTTAAAGCTGAATTTTGATGGTTGCTGCAACTGCTGAATAAGATGTTTTACCAAAGGTCTTTCACCATGCTGTTTTGTTTCAAAACAAAAACAGGACAAATTGAATCTCATAACAATAGTGCATTGTCCAAGTTTTGTACCAATATAAAAACCTCAAACATCAAATGTCAATTCACAATGAAAGGCATTATTTATCAACCAAAAAAAAAAAAAAAAATCACACAAAGGCATTATTGTTGTTTCTGATGCATTCTAATTCTAAACACTTATGAGTTTGCTAAATACTTTTGAAATACTGATATAAAGTTTTTCTATATTTATTGGGTTTTTTTTTTGTGTTTTTCTATTGTTTTTTCTTTCTTTCTTTGGGAGTGAGGATTGGTAAGCTGTGATAAATTTTGTTTTTGTTGTGGCAAGGGGTTGGTTGGATATTTTGCTTATGGTCATGTATTGCTTAACAAATATTCCAATTTTATTTAGAATTTTCAGAAGTATTCAGAATTTTCAGTTCAAGCTTGGAAGCAAAATGAATCTGAATGGGTGATTTTGGTTTTTGGACAAAGTAAATGGGGGTTTTGGGGCTATATTGATTTGTAAATCATGGGGGAATTAAGTTAGTTAGAGTTTGTTGTTGAATTGCCAAGCAAAGAGTTTGCTTTTTGAAGTTAATCACATAATGTAATGAAATCTCTTCTTTGTATACCAAAGACCTTAGGAACACTTATTTCTTAAATTTTCCCTCTAACATTATGTGATCAATTAAGGGAAGTTACAAAAAGTAAGAGTTGAAAAAAATAAAACCCAAACAAAATATTGATTGATTTTTGTAACTTAATGTTTTTATCAGTCATTAATTTGTATCTGTGTTGACAATGTGTTTTGTTTTTTGGTAGTGCTTGCATTGGGTAATCTATTATTATTGTGCAACATTATTTGTGTTTAGTTTGAATTGGGTGGTCTATGAAAAACCTTTTAATAGTGTGACAATGCATGTGTTTGTTTTGAATTGGGTAGTCTCTTTTAATTATCATATTGGCTCTTTTCTATATTTTACAAGTGAATGAAGACCAGAAGCGAATGGTAATATTGGCTCTCTTTTATAGGTCTACATTTTTTTAAGGTTAAGTTTTTCTTATCTCTCTAATGATTTTGTATTTATTGTTCTGGGAGTTACAATATTAAACTAAACGTGCACTTCTTTGATTGATAAGTGTTAAAAGAGTGGCAATCTCGAGTGAGTAACAATTTGTGCATACTTCGTTCAATTTGTTTGAAAAGATATGACAATCTCTTTCATCTTTATCCTAAATGGCATCCAAAGTGGTAAACTCATATGAATTTTATAAAGTTTTATGTTCCACAGTTCTCTTAGTAGTGAAAATGGATTTTTTTTTAAATATATATTTTTGGAAGGGTGACACTTTTACGAAGTAAATTTTAAATTTTCTACTTTTTTCCTCGGTATGTACTACGAAAAGATGTCATATTCCTAAATACTCTCCTATTTAGACTTTATGTTCCTAAATAATTTTTTGAAATATGTCACGTTCCTAAGTACTTTTGCTTTTTTGATCTTCTTCCTTATTCATGCTAAATACTCTACCACTGTTGGTTGGATATAAATCTATAGGAATTGGATGAGATGAAGAAGCTTTTGAAAGAGTCAGGGGTTGTTCATTGATAAAAGGAAACAAACCAATGGCACCCTTGAACTCTCCAATTAAGGTAATCTCTTCAAACTTCTATGTTGTATGATTTATTTTTTATTTTTTTATTTTTTATAGAGAAAAGATTCAACCATTTAAGTTGTTTATATGGGAGTGCCTTTAGGCACGAGTGATATGATAGCAATTCATATTAGACATTTTTTTTTCTCTGAATAACATTCCTTTAATCCATTTGATTTGATTTTTTTATTATTTATTTCATATATAGTTACTAAAATGACTATTGGACCACTTTAAAGTCCTTTTATTATAGTTATTTTTTAATGTAACAATTTCAATTTTAAAATTATCGTAGTTGATGTAATTAATGACTGTCAAATTAATCATCTGTGTAATTACTCTTATTTAAAGTACTTTTTCATTTGCATGATTAGTTTAGTCACATTAGGACATTATATGAATGCAATGATTTTGTAAATTCAACCAATGGACTCTTAACAGAATTATAGAATTAATGAGTTAATTTGTTTTAAAGCTATAAAGCTGAGTTCGAGTTTTTATTTACTAAGATTCAAATTCATGGTCAAATGCATGGCTTCTTTGTGTTAATGATTAGGATTTGAATTTTTCAATTAATTGCTTTTGAAATTAATATCTTAATTGGTTTGAATTTGTAGTGTCATTACCAAAAGTCTTCTTATTTTTTTAGAATTTCTTATTGGTTGTTGAGAATTTCATCATGCTATTCGAGTCATTTAGAATGTTTCAAATTTTAAGCAATTTGTTAAGTTTTATATATTCCAAACCTTCTATCTTTAAGCAATTTGTTAAGTCTTATAGATTTTTTATTTGTGAGTAAATTTTTATTTTATTTGAGATAATGCAGAAGAATCTGGATTAGTTTTGGATATAGATTGTATAGATTTTATTTGGATATAGATTGTATAGATTTTTTTATTTATATGTAGATTTTTTACAAAGAATCTGGATATAGATTTTTTATAGATTTTTTCCAAACATTACAAAGAATTGTATAGAATTTTTATATATATTATCTTTGTGAGTATATTTTTATTTTATTTGAGTGTGTATATATATCATATTAAATTCAGAAAGAAAAAATTATGCAATTGAATATATAAATAAATAAATAAAAATGAATGAGGATATATTAAAATTTTTATCAATTGAGTTTCCAAATGAGTTTGCATTCACAACGATCAAACATATATCCAGATTACACTCATATTAATACAGAATCACAACGATCAAACATAATTCTCAGGTAAGATTCCCTTACATCATATATCTAGAAGAGTTGGGGCTTTGATTATATAATAGAGTAACAGAGTACTCATTTTGATTTTGATTTTTGTTTTTCTAAACCTTAAATTGATTTGTTAATTAGGTATTTTCTGGATATCACCACCACCACAGCCACCGTCATCATCTTTGCTTCGAACCCCCTCCGGTACCTCTCTCCCTCTCTCTCAAACCCTATATTCCTTGAGGCCAGAAAACCTGTGTCTCTATGGTTTAAATTGATGTTCTTTGTGGCTGTGTCTGTTCAAACCCGTGAGAAAGAATGTCTTTGCTATAGTGACAAATCTCTTTGATCCGTGTTTAAGAATTCAATATTTATTGGATCTTAAAGTATACATGGTGATTAAAAAAGAAGATTTTACCCATACTCAAAATAATGAACACCTACATGACAGTGGCTAACCAACCTAACTGGGGACAAACTTAAAAAAGGAAAAGAAGAAAGAAAAAAGGAAAAGGCAACATATAATAATTCTTGCAAAATAAAATTATGAAAGGGTTGGATAGTGCATGAAAAAGAAATAAGTGTTGTACTAAGCAAGAAACACATTTACATAAAGCATGGAACCGCACACAAGCCAATTTTGGTTTAGATATAAAGACAAACCAAAACTAATTTTACCTTTCCAATACTGGAGGCTCATATCACATCTCTTCTGTAATTGGTGGTATAAGAGATTCCGGAACCCATTCATCACATAGCTCATATATTTCCAATAAAAACTAAGCAAACACTTGAAAAATGTTAGGTTGTCAAATTGTTTATGGTACAAGAGCTACTATCTTGAAACAACAGTTGTTTGGGCCCTTCAACTGACTTTCTTACCTAATTTTCAGGAAAATACCAATACCTAGGTTAGTTTTTTTTGGTTTAATATTTAAATGGAAAAGTATTTGTAAATGGAAAAGCATTCAAACTTAGAATCTGTTGGGTGTTTGTTCCATTGGATTTTATTATTTTTATTTTTATTTTTATTTTTTTGATTTCCTTACTCTGTTTTTATTATTTTTTTATTTTTTAATATTTTGTATTCGAAGTTTGATTTTTTAAAATGGAAAAGTATTTGTAATGGAAAAGTATTTGATTGCTAATGAAACTTAGAATCTGTTGGGTTCAGATTGTAATGGAAACTTAGTATATGTATAGAAAAGCATTCAAACTTAGAATCTGTTGGGTGTTTGTCCCATTGGGTTGATTTTTTTTTAAAGATTTCCCTACTCTATTTTTTTTTTAATTTTTAATTTTGTATTCAAAGTTTGATTTTTTTTAAATGGAAAAATATTTGTAATGGAAACTTAGTATATGCATATGTATTTTTATAGCAAATGAGTTTTATTCTGTAATGTGTCCGTTCATATTTTTTTTAGAATCTGTTGGGTTCAGATTATAATTGAAACTTAGCATATGTATCAAATGGGTTTGGTTTCAGTCTTTTTCCCCTTTCAGTGTTGTTGCCTCTCCCCTTCTCTCCCTGTCGGGCTGTGACTACAAAAAACAGACAGGTTTTTTTAGGGTTTTGTTTACGAGTCATTTAGGTTTTTTTAAAATCAATCTAATACATTTTAGTTCACTGGAAACTCCCACAGCTTTTGAGTTTGTGAATTTTTTTTCAAAATGGAAACAGGGTTTGGTCAAAACCTCCCACTTGAGGGCATTGTAAAAATTATATCTGATAACATTGTATTTTCCAGTGATGCAGTGTTGATGTGATAAAATTGTCACTTGGCTAGTTCTGTTTTTTATTAAATAGAATGACCATTGTATTTTTTTTTTTTTTTTTTTTTGGGCATTGTAAAAATTAACTCAACTAACTGGTTAGGGGCTAAGGGAAGGTTTTTACTAATCCCATAAGCCTGAATTATTGAATTCTCTTGATCCCACAGATTTTAGAAGATAATAAGCCTAAAGATATGCAGGTAAGGATGTCTAAAACCTCCCTTTTTTTCCTTCGTGTCTTTTCATTTTTGTGAGGTTCCCATTAAAGTGTTTACATTCTTTGCAACAGGTAAATCCCTCTAATTCTAACTAATTAAATTATTTATTCCCTCAAGTCTTTTTATTGGCAGTTGTAAACTCTCACAGCTTCTGAGTTTGTGAAACTTCCACAATTGTTTGAGTTTGTGAATATTTTTTTAGATAACATTGTATTTTCCATAATATAATCAAATCCAATTTTTTGACTTTTAATGGAAACTCCGACGACTTCTGAGTTTGTGAAACTCCCACAATTTTTTTAATTTGTTAATTTTTTTTCAGATAACATTGTATTTTCCAGTGATACAGGGTTTGGTCAAAACCTCCATCTTGAGGGCATTGTCAAAATTATATCTGATAACATTTTATTTTCTAGTGATGCAGTGTTGATGTGATAAAATTGTCAATTGGCTGGTTCTATTTTTGATTAAATAGAATGATCATTGTAATTTTTTTCGCAGTAAATTTTTTTCCGATTAAAGGCATTGTAATTTCTTCCTTAACCTTTTATAATGTATGCCCTGGAATTTATATAGATTTGGTTAAACATCAAACACATTCCCTTACAGTAGATGATCAGAAAAACTGGTAGTTGATTGTAATTTATCTATATAGATTTGGCTTAATGATCAGAAAACTGATAGTGTAGTATGCTTAATACATATATGGTTGAAGATCATCTAGCATGCTTAATACACCATTGAGGGTTATTCTTTGTTACTTTTTAATCTGAATGTTATTCTCTGTTTCTTTTTTCATTACCAAGGTGAGTTTAATTTGGTTGTTGATTTAGATTTTTTTTTTTCCTATTTGTTGGTGCGCTTTTTTTATTTTTATTTTTTTAAAGTACATTAGTTAATGACAGGGCTTTTTTTGTCCCTTTGATTTGATGTCCAAGTCTGAATTTGGGACTTATTTGTTCTATTTTTTTTTTATTTCATACTTTAATACTAATACAATTTGTTATTGATGTGATGAGCATGAGCATGGAGAGAAGCCTACAGATCACCACTACAGGTGGTGATGGTGTAGTTGGTGGTGGTGGCGGTGGTTTGTTGGTGAAGAAGAAAGAGAGGCCACGAAAGTATGAATCAGATGGTAACTTGAGACTACCATCTATATCATCACCACCACCAGGTTTTTCTTTCTCACCTCCTTTTCCTTCTTCTTCTTCTTCTTCTTCTTCTCAGTCCTCTTCTTCCAAAAGGGGTCATGGGAGACCACTTGATTCTAGTAACTGCCAGCTGCTTGCTTCTTTAGGTGAGTTCAAATCAAGCCTTTAAATCAACCTTTTCCCTTGAGATTGATAATTTAGTTGTGTACAACCTTTTCCTTTGCTACAATTCAAGATTTCCTCCATCAAACACATTGAAAACAGTAGGTATGGTTTAACTTGATTTTTATTTTTTTTAGTGTGATTTGTAGGCTGTGGATGAAGTCTTAACGAGGCGGAAAGAGACTAAATGGTGAGCTTTTTGATAAGTGTATAGGTAGTGTTATTGCACATGGTTAAATTTGAATGCAAGTGTTTATTCATTCTCTTCATGGGTTTTAGGTTCATTGAAGGAGACTTTGATGCGTATGTGGAAAGAATTCGAAAACCTTATGTATGGGGTGGAGAGCTTGAGTTGCTGATGGCATCTCATCTTCTCAAGTGAGTTCTATTCAGTATTTAAGTGAAGCATTTATGTTGTCCGTATGAAGCAATTTATGTGCAAAAAACAATATCATAGTGTTCATCAAAGTGTTTTTGCATATTGGCTCATATACAATGGTATTTGTCTATTTATTAGTTTGACAGAAGGGTTTGTTTGCCTCATCAAAGTGATTGAAGGGTTGGGATTACAATTATATTCTAATCCCAATATTATTTACACCGTGCCTTCAGGCACGGGCATACGCTAGTGTATATATATATATATTGTTAAAAAATTTATGAAAATTTGATACATTCCTAATCAATGAAAATATTGAATCACATTTTCAGGAATCTTTTTTTTTATTTTTTTATTTATCAAATTTAATTATATTAAAAGATCTAAGAGCATCCACAAGAATGTCTAAAAAAATGTACGTGTCCCTAATTTTCAATGTGCCTCTTCCATTATACTCATATTTCTCATTATCAGCTGATTAAAAGCCATATAATACAAATAATGTAATAATAATAATAAACAGTAATATTTATCATTTTTTTTAACTTCATAATTAAATTCACACAGTAAATGTTAAAAATTGCAAAAAAAAAAAGAAAAAGAAATATACATAAAAAATCATAGTGGGCCATCAAAACTTCAAAGCAAAACAAATACTAAAATCACGAGGATCTTAAACATACATAAAAATGTGAGTACCAAAAGTAGAACAATAAAACATACAAAAAACTAAAAAAGAAAAAAGGAATTCATCGAACCAAAAGAACTGAGAGCAATAATTAAACTAACTGTAATAAAAATAAAAATAAAAATTAATAAGAAAAAACCAAAGCCTCACATTGTACAATTGTAGGGTACACATTTTTTTAACAGAAAGACAAACTACAACCTATACTGCCAAAGCAATATACATCAATTATTTCCATATGATTAAGCCTGTCATCGGATCAGATTTAAACTGAGTCTGTTAAGGAATATCCAATCTGACAATCCAAATTCAAATTAATCCAATTAGTGATTACTGTCGGATCAAATTCAGATTGTTTTCTAACCGAATTGGATTTGGATTACACTAGATCTCTAATCCAGTCCATTGACAGAGGCCTGCATATGACTACAGAAAACAGAGAAACTCTATACAACAAACTATCAACCCTGCACCGCCAGAGCCTGCAAGTGTTCGATAAAAACTTGCAAGCTCACATCATCAGTGAATATAATCTCAGAACCATTCGTGTACATTGAGTTCTGCGTAACAGATGGATTCAACTTGGCCAGAAGAAACCTTGCCTGGCTACTGTGTTGGTCGCATTTTATAACCTTCGGCACTGGAACACGTTCATCCACCAGTTGCTGCACGTCAAGCTCCGGGGCTTCCATCAGCGTTCTGAAACTCTCATCGTTCAGATCCTTGTCATAACCAAGTTTCCTCCACTGAGCAATCTTAGAACCATAGTGAATAACCACATAGAAGTAAGAATCGAAGAGCAAAATTACGTCCGGGGAGATAGAGCAAACATCGAGGAGGACTGGAATGGGAGGGCCGTCAAAAGAATATTGGAAAAGAGTCGGTTGAATCATGATGAGAGAACCAACCACCCCTTCACGGTTTAACATCAACCGGAAAAAAGCTGTCTCGTCGGGACTGCTATTAAAGACATCAATGAACTGTGATCTCCGTAAGTAATACATAAATTGTGGGTATAGCGAGAAATTGGATGATAGACGGAATGTAGATGGATCTTCCGGCACATAATCTCCAAACTTAGAAGCAAAACTTATCAGCATCTTATCAAGCCATCTGATAACGTCGTGGGCAAGATCCCTCTCTGCCTTGTGGATGGCAAGTCTAGCCACGACTGAAGCCGCTGCTTCTTGATCGAACCCAGTGGTGATTTCCGGTGAGTTGTTCCCGACCCATCTCCTCGCAGCTGTCGTCACCCTTTTCCGAATCCCCATGTTTCCGTGTCGGTAACGTGTAATGAACTGTATGAAAAATGCAGAGCTGGGTTGTACTTTCTGTTCATTGCTTACTTGGAAGAAGAAAGCAATGCATGTTTTGTTAGTGAGTGTACCTAACTTCCACATATTGGTTCCACCCTCACCGATCTCTTTCTCGCTCACCGAATTGTTCTTTTTCCGAAGCGAAACACAGGGACCAAGGGCTCCACAGATTTTCACGTCTTTTGTCGTCACTATCTCAATAGTCACATCAAAACACATCTTCAAGTTCCCTTCTTCATCACGATTAAATAAGTGGCGCAAGCATTTTTTGAATTGCTCTGATTCAAATGACTCCCCTAACATCATGAATCCACCTGAGCTCACGATAGCGGCACTTAGCTCAGCTGCTCCAACTTGATCAAGAGAACAAGCAAACAAATCGAGAACAATAGATGAATTCATTAACCTCTGTGATAATTGTTTATAGAACTGGCTCGACTTTCTATAGTTAGCTGCGTGTCCACTATTCAGGTCTCGGTGAGTTCTGATTGAATGACCAAAATCTGAGTTTACAATCATCCCAGGGCCAGCAGTTCCGGGCCCAGATGTGAAGACCAAGATTCGTGAACCTGTGTTAATTGAGCATCCTTCTATGAGTCCAACAGCAGCTGATATTGCAGCGCCTGTTGACCGTTGACGACGATGACCAGGTATGACCTGTGATGAAGTATGGATATCTTCAATTGATGTGGTGATATTGAACTCACATTCCGATACCGGTAACAGAAATCCTTGCTTTTGATTAGCCAGTGCCTTTCCAAGTTGTTGCTTGAGGTGATGAATCCCCAGCAATTTTTTGGTCTGGCAATAAATAACAACACAATAAAAGTTAAAAGAAAACCAATTATACTACAGAAAAGAGAAATTAGTCAAACGACAAATAAATTCTTTATGAACTGTGAAAGAAACCAGTAAAATTTGATCTTAACACAAACCGTTACCAAATATTCTACTGGCTGTCAAATGAAAACTATACGCTAAACCTGAAAACCTTTAAAAACATGAATCTGGAGAATTTGTGATATCATATTGGGATGTTTTTAAGAAGCACCATACTGTTTCAATCTGATGTGCAAACCAGCAATCACAGCCTTGACAAATGAGTATGCGTGGGATGTATATAGGAAGAGGTACACAAATATTCCCATAGAATGAGCAAATGATAGGAAGTTCAAACAGAAAAGCAAGCTTTGTCTAATAACTCTACGACATAAAACATCAACATATAAAAGGGTAAAGCAGGTAGATATAAAAACATACAATGGAAATTGGATACCAGTAGATTGAAAGATGAAGACGAAATTATAAACCAAAGACTATAAAGGGGATAAAAAAATTCGCAAAATATGTTACATGGTAAAAGACAAACCAGGTAGTGCAGTAGGCCTTTGCAATTTAGCAGGTTTTTTGCAAGAATGGGAGGTGAAGCCCATTGACGCATTTAAAAAATAAAAAATAAAAAATTCAAAACACACCATAAGGGGATCTTTGTACACCAGGTGTATATAAAAACAATGCACTCTCATTAAGAGATAGTTCTACCAACACATATATATTCACAAAAATGCCCTTTTAGGCCAAAATCTGGAAGTATGAATCAGAGACAACTTTAATCTATTAACACACATCTCTAACTCCTCATGAAAGGGGATTTGGTGAGCTAAGGCTCACCTGAGGTAGAGCATTTTGCAAGGGAGGATGGGAATCACCTTCTGCTAAATTGTCCGGTGACTAGGGAATTATTTTGTGTGGTGTCCTCGGTTTTTAGGATTAACTGGATAATGCTTGGTACAGTAAGGGGATGGCAGCTTTTATGGGTAGAGGTTGCCCAAGGGGTCGTGCAAGGTTGTGCTTGAACTTGATGGTCGTGGACAGAGAGGAAGGGGACTTTTGAACAAACAGAGCTTTCAGTCCAAAGTTTAAAGGGGTTGACTCTTGTTTCCATGTATTTATGATTTGGGGTCTTTTTTCCTTGTTTCATTTTCTCTTTTGCAGTTTTTGTGGAAGAGTTTCCATCAATGCATATAGGCTACATATGATATCTTGTATACTTTGCATATTCGAGGTTGCAGCCCTTTGTGGTTCTATTAGATAAATTTTACTCACTCAATTCAAAAAAGAAAATGGAATTGGAGAGATTGTAGACAAATACCTAACAGGAGAAGAACAAGGAAGATAATAAGTGACGAGAATATTGATTAAACTTGTGTCAGGAAATGGGACTATTAACAATATTACAGAATAAGTCCACAAAGCAGCAAAAGATGAGATTAAACAAGACTTGTAAGATTCAGTTGGGTTAATCCAATGGATAATTGAAAGAGAGATCCGTCAAAAGACACGTTAAGTGACATTAAGACTCCGTCAAAGATGTTTCCTTGGAAAGGTATTTGGTGCACAAAAGCACTTTCTTGTGTGAATGGTCACCGTAGGAAATATTTTAACATCATAAAACTTGAAAATAATGAGAAAGGTGCTCCTAAATTAGTGTTATATCATGTATGCACACAAAAGGGAGAAGGAAATGATTAATTATCAGTTGTGTGCTTGCAGGCTGGGGAGTAATGGTCTATTCTTTTCAACCTTTTGGGGGCATACTAGACAGCGCCAAATTCTATTGTTGAGTTATTTACAGATTGGCATGGTAGTCCTATGATTTATCTTTAGGAACAATAACGCAATTTAGAGAGTGGCACTTCTTTACATTTGTGGTGTAGGGTTGCACAGAGCTCAGGTTGGGTCAGACTTTACCCCACCTAAGGGAAAAAAAAAAATCAGTTAATTCTAAAGATTATATGCTTTAGAAACCGAACACAACCAAGCTGGATATTCTCGGTTATTAGCTTCAGTTATTTTCGCTGCAAAGTTCGCATTTTTAAATTTTGTTTTCCTGTTGCAACTTTTATTTACTATGAGATCTAATCCTGATAAAATATTGCAATAAATGATAACCGCAAATGAATATAGTGACTGAAACTATTTCATAGGCTATCATCTTTGAGAGGCTAGTTACCACCATGTTCACAAAGAATATGAGGATGTGATTTTACATAAAAAAAGTAGAGGGAAAGCTTTCCTAACCAACATCAAACGAAAGAGCAGAGCTGATGATTGACATCCTCTTTGACCAATTCCACCACAGAAAAAACACAATCTTCTTTTTCTCAATTAGTTTATTAGCTTCACTGCATGGGTTGAGACTGAGGTGAAGGGTATGGCCTCACACTAACCCTGTTTACATAATGGGTCTCAATCCTTGGGTTTTTTTCGGTACATTGATCCCAATACAGAAGTTGAGCCAACCAATGAGGTTGGTTCTTCGAAAGTGTAAACCTGGACAGAGCCAAGACAACCAAACAATCAGACCAAATCAAACCATGGATGAACTTTGGTACAGTTCTTGAGTTGGTAAGTCCATATGTACACCCCTACTAGGGCACATCTGGAAGGAGAGGAACATCAGCTCATATAGGGGTTGGAGTAGAGATGTTTGTACTAAAAGTTAAACTGGCTTTTGAAAATCCTAGTCTTTCTTCTTCAAGCTAGCCTCTAATTCTCTTGTTCATGTCCTCATAGGCTTATTTTCTCACATAAAGATTAGCACGCCTCTTTTTTCCTAGTTATACTGTGTATTTCACTAGTACTTTGGTTGCACTCCTTTGTTGCCCCCAAAAAGAAAAAAATATTAACGGCTGGAGAACCAATCTAACAAAATTAATAATGTACTCTAATAAAACTATGCTTAACATAACTCAGCAATGCATGATCAGAATTTCTATACAAAAATATTTCCACTCTAGATAATGTATTGCCAAGCCTTGTGTCATATTACAAACAACCATTTTCTATTAAATCATTGACCAACTCTTGTCAAACCATGGCAATCACTAGATAAATATGTGTGCCTACCTTATATAAACAACATGCATGAATAAACACATTTTCCCAATACGTAATGGATCTATAAGCGTACACATGAAAGAAAAGTATCAATGGCTGAAAAAAGTAAGGAAGCAGAGCAGGGGTGAACCTAGTAAAACCAATGACTTAGCTACCTTCTCACCCATTAGGGAAAACAATCATCAAAATGGAGGGACGATGAAGATGCTATTGAACTTTGCAAACCAAAAAGAAAGCATTGAACCTCTCAAAGTCACTAACTCACACTTTTTGATTGATAGCCAAGAGATACCTAAGAAATATCATTTTCAATATCTTGGATCAATTATTCATAAATGAGCAGAGAATGAAAATAATGTGACACAGAATTAAAGTGAGTAGAAGAGATGGAAGAGTATATAATCCATACTCTATGATCATAAGATTCTTGTAAAGTTGAAAGAAAATTTTAGATGTATGGTACAAAATGTTGGGCAGTTAAAAACTTGTTAAAAAATGAGTCTATCTTAAATGAGAATGTTGAATTGAATGAGTAGTGCCATGAAAAATAGTAAAATTCAACACGATCGCCTTCATAATTGAAGATGAAAAATTGTCCACAATGATATGATCATGCACAACATGATTATCTAATGAGCCTGTAAGAGTGATTTGATCCATGTTGCGGTTGCTAAAGAAATAGAGCAAGACCAATGAAAACATAGGTATAGTTAGTAAACGGCCATGATTGCCTTAGATTTCATGCCGACATGTCTTTTAATAAAGACAACTGAACTAAATGAACCAATGCAACCAAGCAATATTTCATGTTGCATTTCAAATTCGATATCTTTGTAACTTTCTATTAATGATAGCAACATTTCAAATATGACACAATACCAGTATCGTTCTCGGCGTAAACTGTGACTTTGTTCTGCTATGGATTGAACTACCTAATTTAAGTTAATATTAGCAATAATAAGCATTTCGAATAAATTGATGAAATTATATGCTGTTTGTTAATTACCTGATCCGACGAGAGCTCACGGTCACCATGGAGCACCACAACCCTCAAACACTCAGCAAAGCCAAGATCATGAACACTCACCATCGAATCAAAAGTCACCAATCCCACCAAAGCATTCTCCGGCAACTGCGATACAACAAGCAATAACTCATTCTTAAGCACCCTAAGCTCCTCCTCCGGCGTACAAACATCCACAACAAACACAAAAGCCGGCCCAACCCCTCTCGAATCCAAACCCGACAGCGAAGAAGACGAGAACGACGAAACCAACGAAGCCGACGACACAGCCGGCGATAAGGAAGGCGATGACAACGACGACCCATGACCCCAATTGCTATTCAAATTCAAATTGGAACTTGGGTTCGACACTTTGTGAGCCCAATTGCTATTCAAATTATTCAAATTGGAACTTGAGTTGGAAACTTTCTTACCCAATTGATACTCCACAGTACTGTAAGTGGGAAAAAGCTCGGCAGGAAGATTGTTCTCGCCGATTCCGGAATAGGATCGAGGGAAGGAGTTCTTGCGGTAGCAGAAGGGGCAAACCCAGATCCGAGACTGGTAATCGACTCGAGCATAAGGGTTTAACACGGCGCCGCATAGGTTGCAGATGAGAGGATCGTAAGGAAGTAGTGGAAGCTCATTGAATTGCATCAACGGAGTGGACATGACCGAGAGAGGGATAACCAAAGCATTAGCTTCGGAGTTGGAACATGGCCATGAATTCCATGACCACCGGAGACCCTCAATCGCCTCCAATTCCACGAAATCCATTGATCACAACTCGATAATCAAAGTAAATTCAATACAAAAACAAAAACAATTTATATTGATTACATATTTATGAAGAAAAAAAAAACACACACACACACACACAAAGTTGTGTGTAAAGCTAGAAGGGTTTAGAGGAAAAGGCCTTTAGGGTGTGGGGAAATGGGTGGGTGGGTGGGTCGACAGTGAAGTAGGAGGAAGACAGCGACAATGGAGAGGTATAAAGTACCAATCTTGAGATAAATGTCACAGGATGATGATACCAGAGACGACAAAACATGGGGTGCTTAATATTAGTATGCCCCGGTTTGACAAACTTCTCAGGTTAAGTACTTATAAAAAAAGGAAAATAAATAAATTAATTAATAAGTTAAAAATTAACCCAAAAAAAAAAGAAGTTAGTCATTTTAAAGTAAAAAGTTAAAAAAATCAAACAAAAAAACTAAACAAGCAAATAAAAAAATCTCATACTAAAAAAGTTTTAAAAATTAAAAATTAATTAAAAAAATTATTACCAAACGACCTTTATATATATTTTATGATCAACTATCTTTTTTAGGATTTTGTAAAAGATTAGAAGTAAATTCTGTATTAATTTTTGGTAATATAAATTTTCTCTTTTCTAAAATTTTCTCTATTGATATATATATATTTTTTCAGTGCTAGGTAGCTTGAGAGGAAGTTGGCCGGATTTGGCTCGAAATCCAAAATGACGTTGATTTGGATTTTTTTTTTTTTTTTCTTTTCTCTTTTCTCTATTTTGAAACTGAGAGGCGAAGAAGATGAAGATGAAGATAAAGAAGAAGAGGGAGCTAGGGACAAGAAATATACACAGATCATCAAATTAGACTTCAATCATGTGATTGGGTTCTGCATTGAAGTATTTTTTGGATTCTCAACATCAACAACAACAACAACAACACACACACACATACACACACACACAATTGTATACATAGATCATCAAATTATATACACAAATCATCAAAAAACAAAAAATCGAGAGAGCATCATTTTTTTTTCTTTTTCTTTTTCTTTCATCTTCTCTCCATCTCATTCCATTAACACATCATCATTAACACCAGATCTGTGTGTATACACAGATCTATACACACACACACGTATACACACACACACACACACACATATATATATATATGAGAGAGAGAGAGAGCCACCAGATCTATACACACACATCTCTATTTCGTTATTCAATCTAAGTTATTACCCGACCTATGGTTGCTCGGTCCGCGAGCTTCAACAATTCCCCAAGATGAGGTGTGCTTGGTCGGTCCTAGTTTCTGCATTATTAAAACTAAGTATTAGCGCGGCATACTTTGCACGGCTTCAAGGTTAAAGAACATTTTAGATCGGCTATCAGAGTGAAGCATGATAGCTCGGTTTAGGACATGAGGTCTCAGGCCGGTTTTGGGCCTTTGTCTTAGACGTCTAGTTTCCTAGCTCGGTGCAATGTCCTCACAAGCTCATTGCGCGGTCTCCGCCCTTTGGCAGAACCACAAACGAGTTTTAACTCGGCTAAATCATGTTTTTGGATCTAAAAGCAGAATTTTGCTCGGTTTTATCCAGAATTCATGTTGTTCATCCTAAATGTGAAGTTCACACATTGAAACTAAAAAGAATAAGGGGCATGGTGGCCCCATGTGTGCTTTTTATTCCAGTTTTGCCTAATTTCTACATATGCCTATCGATTTTACCTCTTGAGAGGGGCATTGGCAGTGTTTCAACAATCCCGAGTAAAGAAAGATGAAAAAACTCGAAAAACAACAATGGAAAAAAGCTAAAGGCAATAAGAACTTACGGATTTGGGCGCCAAATCAAGTTCCAATCGACCTCAACCTCTGCTGCGATTCTTGCAAAGATGGAAAACACTGGAAGCGGTGCAAGCGGGAGCGATAACAATGACAGCGGCGAGGGTGGCAAAACCTCAAGAAATTAGGTTTTGCACAGAGGGGTTTAAGGTCTGACCTTTTGTGTATATAGGTGATGATGAAGAGGCACTAACTTTTTGAATTTCAGAGATAGTGAGGACATCTGCGAAGTTGCACGGAACCAATCAAAGGGGGCCACGTGGCGTCGAAAAGATGCTTTGTCAATACAGTTGATTAATTGATGACAAGACGACCGACGCAAGCCTCAATGACCAACCAAAGCGGATAGCTCAGTCAGAAATAGTAATTCCAATCAAGCTTAGCTCGGATGGGATTAAGGGGCAATTGAGAGGGAGATTTGTGCCGAACAGTGGGTCGAGCTACACCAACACAGAATATGGTGTTGGGTCGTGAAAGGAGAACTTGGGGTGTGTTGTGAGGCCGAATTGGATCCGCACTAAATATGGTGCAACACCGGATTAGAATTGCCTGAGATGTATTGGGCCGAGCTAAGACTTCATGGAACACGATGTCGGACCGAGTTTGACCCATGCAGATTATGGTGTTGGGCCAGACTTGGCCGAACAAGCTCACGATAAAGCCGAGCTGTAGACGGTTCAGACTGCAATTGTGAAGATAGATGGTCCATGAGACTGCGGTGCGTAGCCGAGATGCCGAACTGCGTGCCTGACTTTGGTCGGAGCTGATAGGTCAGTTTGGTTCAGTTTAACATTAAGCCGTCCAACGTGATGTTTATATTTTGCCAAGTAATAGCTCGGTTCAATATTCCACGTAGACCAATGACGAGAAGAGAGAAACCTACTCCTAGTATGCGTCAATATTGTTTGGCAATGCAACAAACACTGTTTGGCGATTTCAGTCTCTACACGAGTAAGAAAAGTAGATGGGAGCATAACCGCCTATCCAGGAAGAACAATAGTGCGCCCACAATCTCTAAGGCTGCATGGCCAGCCTTGAAAATGAAGAAGAGGCACACGTTGGAAGTAAGCAACCTGAAGCAATCTCTCTCTCTCTCTCTCTCTCTCTCTCTCTCTCTCTCTCTTTCTAGAGTGCTCTATCTTTTCTCTTCTCCTAGAAAGCTAACTTGACCATCAAAGGGGTTTTCCGACAAACCCACCCGTCGAGTAGCTCACCGTTGTGTTCTCAAGTTATCTGGAGTGATGCGAAACTTGGACACGAGGAGTGCGAAGAACAACAAATATTTCTTCCCCATACAATTGGAGCTGTCTGTGGGAATTTTGACAGATAAAACCTTGTCCTTCTAAGCTTTTTTGATCAACTTCAATGGCGAACAACGACGAGATTCCGCTGTTCGCCGTTGACGGCGTCACTCCAGATTCTATTTGGAGGTGAGACGACTTGCTCGCCATTCCAACAATGGGTGGTTTGAAGACTTCCATGCCAAGACCTCTCAAAGATACATGGGATAAACGCGCAAAAAGTTCTAGGTGCTCACTAAGTCTAGAAGAGCGTTGCCGACGGTGAGATCCACACACTCAACACTTAGAAGACAAGCTAAAAGACCAAGATACCATCATGAAGAAGATGGCAACGGAGATGGAGGTCTTAAAACGCTAGATAAAGGGAAAGAGCGTAACTGGAGTGGGAAACCACAGTGAGCACACCCCTTCTCACAATTCCGACAGTCGGAATAGACGCCGCACTCTTTCTCTCTTCGTTACAAGAAGTTTCAAAGCTGGAGACTACATCGCACCGACGGTAGCATCTCGTATGTAGGACAGTAGTGATCATCCCTTATTCTCGACGACGACATCAAGATATTCTCGCTTCGACCGTTCGAAAGACCTGAGGGATGTGTTGGAAGAGCGTGCTCACTGGCGGGAAGCACAGAGGGAATCAGCGTTGCAACGACTAGCCCCTAGAGGGCGAGCCAATGAAGAGGTCGCGATGCCACCACCACGCCTGGCAGCACACACGCCACTAGACAAGGAGTTGGCGAGGCTGAGTGCCACCTCTTTTTCTATTGAGATAAAGAACACGCCGCTCTCCGCTGACTTTCACCAACCCAAGTTCACGCTCAATGACAGAAAGACCGATCCCTACATGCACCTAAGCCATTTTCGGCAAGGTATGACTGGACATAGGTGGAACGATGTGTTGATGTGCCTTATTTTTCCATTGAGTTTTGGCGAATTAGGCCTAAAATGGTTTGAGAGATTGCCGGAGGAGAGCATCGAGGGATAACAACAGTTAGCGGCGGCATTTGTCACCAAATTCAAGACAAACACCAAAACGACCAAGGAAGTTGACCATCTCTTGGAAGTAAAGATGAAATCAAGCAACTTTTTGAAGGCAAATAACGCCAAGTATTGGGAGACTTTCAATGAAATCCTTGATTGCCTGACCAACCTTGCAATCACTCAATATAAGCTCAGGTTTTCCAGTCGGACATAGACTGAGAGATTCGCTTGCAATGAATTAATCGTCGACCATGGAATTGCTCATGCAACACATCAATGAGCACATCCAAGTTGAAGATGATGCAGCCGCAGCACTTGTGAAGGCAAGTCCGGTAGTAAAGGTCAAGAGAGTAGCAGAAAGGGTTCACACAATCGGACGAGAGGATGGCCGTACAAACAACCATGGAAGAGATCTAGGGAGCTTAGTTTTGGAAGACGTTAGTAAGAAGGTCGAGAAAAAAGGGCATAAAACTCACAAAATATAAATGGCCGATCTATTTCTAGAATGTCAAATACTGCCAATATGAAGTTTTATTCTTAGTTATACTTTTGTATCCCTTTCTACTATTAACGTAATGAAACAAGTAGATCGTTTTTTGATAAGTGTTGTATTTTCATCCCACCAAGCAGATTTAGCGCGATTCAAGGGACAATTGATGATCATTTTGACGGAAAGATCAAAATTCCTTGCCGGACAGATTTTGCTCAGTAAGAGGTTTGTTGATGGTTTTGATCAACTTTGAAATTCCTTGCCGGGCGGATTTTGTTCAGTAAGAGATTTGTTGATGGTTTTGATCAACTTTGAAATTCCTTGCCAAGTGAATTTTACTTGGCGAGAGGTTTATTGATGGTTTTAATCAATTTTAGAATTCCTTATTGAGCTAACTTTGCTCACCAAGAAACAAGTTGCCGAGCTGACTTTGCTCGCCAACTTTGAAGTTCTTTGCCAAACTGATTTTGTTCTCCAAAAAACAAGTTGGCGAGCTGACCTTGCTTGCCAACTTTGAAATTCCTTGCCGAGCTGACTTTGCTCGCCAAGAAGTAAGTTGCCGAGCTGACCTTGCTTGCCAACTTTGAAATTCCTTGCCGAGTTGATTTTACTCGCCAAGAAGCAAGTGGCCGAGCTGACCTTGCTCGCCAACTTTGAAATTCCTTGTCGAGTTGATTTTACTCGCCAAGAAGCAAGTGGCCGAGCTGACCTTGCTCGCCAACTTTGAAGTTCCTTGCCGAGCTGATTTTGCTTGCCAAGAAGCAAATTGCTGAGTTGACCTTGCTCGCCAACTTTGAAGTTCCTTGCCGAGCTGACTTTGCTCTCCAAGAAGCAAGTGGTCGAGCTGATCTTGCTCGCCAACTTTGAAGTTCCTTTTCGAGCTGATTTTGCTCGCCAAGAAGCAAGTTGCAGAGTTGATTTGCCGAGCTGACCTCGTTCGCCAACTTTGGAGTTCCTTGTCGAGCTAATTTTGCTCGCCAAGAAGCAATTTGCCAAGCTGACTTCGCTCGCCAACTTTAGAGTTCCTTGCCGAGCTAATTTTACTCGCCAAAAATAAGTTGCTGAGCTGACTTTGCTCACAAACTTTGATGTTCCTTGCCGAGCTGAAGTTGAGTAATCCCAATCATGTTACAATAGAAAGGATTTAAAGCGAACCATTGAGCAAAAAGTCTAGCGCGGCCTAGTAATGTAATTTTTAGTTAGACGGAATTAAGGGGCAATTGAGAGGGGAGTTTGCGCCAAGCAAACGGGCCAAGCTAGTTGTGGCTGGGGGCCTTGTCGTTGGGTTACACGACCGAGTTGGCATAACCGAGGGCAGTTTGGCCAAGGTTCTGAATCACGTGGTTGAGTTAGACCAAGGTCCGAAAGTTGGACCGGGCTAGTTGTTCGGCGTGGATCCTTTGCCGAGCTAGGTGAAGTGATGATGCTTCCGACTGGACTAGACGCACATGTTTGCATACTGAGGCCGAGCAAGGTCAGCGGGAATGAATAGGTACGGCTGAAGAAGTCGGCTATATGCCTCAGATTTTGGCCAGTCAAGAGTAACGCAATTCCAAAGGGCGGACTGTAGCACCTTGTGTAGACGTCCCCCGAACGCATCCCTGGGGCGAGGAGTGCGAGTCCCCCCCGTTCTGGTTCGATATTGGGTCACTACAGTTCGAAGGACTCAAATGTCACGGTTCTAAATCTCGAACCAAAGAGTCCAAATCCGGCAAATCGTTTTGAAAACAGATTTTTTGAAAGAAGTGCCAAACATGGACTGCTTTGCCAGATACAGAGTCGCCACCTAAATATTTTTTAATGGGAAATTTACGAAACCCTGACTCGGTGCCAAAGGCCACGTGTCCGTCATCACCAAAGTTGCCTCGGCTCGGGAACTTGGGTACGATTGGGTAAGGTCACTTCGTGAGCACCCCCGCTCGCCCGGTCAAAGACCGGCCTCTACTAACCATGATATCTTATTTTGAAAACATTGTATGTTCTTATTCCGGTTTATTAGCCTAGGTTACTATGTGATGCGCACAGCATACAAGTATAGACTGAGTCGCCTGAATTGGAACAAAGACATTTCGTGTTTGTTTGTTTGAAGATGATGGTTTGCTACCCGCAGGTAGGCTTAAAAATGCAGATTTTGCCACCCTCAGGTGGGCTTAGGAAACATGGTGTTGCCACTATCTAGTGGGCTTAAAACAAACATTCAATGCATTGTCCCAATTCAGATAACACAACCTTCACCCATAGGCATTCAGGCAGTTATATCACATAAGCAATTAGCCTCATGGTAAGCATGTTATTCATGGCAACACTCACACGCATGCAAGGATGCTAAAGCATAAAACTTACCTGCGTACTCCAAGCCAAAACAAAAACTGATTAGAAATCATGCATGATCCTAAGTATACAGAAATGCCTAATGCAACACATGCAAAAATGCAATTATAGCAGGCTCGGCTATTCTAAACATGGCATATGGAATGCTACAACTAACACGTATTCAATTTGGAATTGAAATACAAATGCAGTTTGTATGATGCGCTGAGCCCGATTGCGTGCAAAACAGATGAATGAATGCAAACATACTATCACACTGTATGCTAATTGAAATATGTCCTATATCTAACCATCATAAGCAGATAAATAAAAGGGAAGAAAGACGTGGGGTTGGAAGACATACATCACACACACCCACACTTATTACAGTTATGCCCTCGCGCAGAGGGTCCAAATAAATATACAGTCCCAAATAAAAGAATAATACAGTCCAAAATATTACAGTCCCAAATAATGTACAAATTCCTAATTAATTAACAAATTAAATACAAAAAATGTAAAACTGGCATGCAAGCCAGGGGCTGCCTTGATTCTGATGAATGATGTACGTTTGGGCTGCTTTGGCGCTGGAATCCACTGGGATGCCCCAATTAGCCTCTGTTTTGCAATGTTTCTTGAAAAACGCGCCAAGTCCCGGAAGACTGCTGATCCTGGATTTTGCTGCAACAGAGAGCAGGAAAGGGGCATAGCAATGTATTTCACAAATATATGCATGCCTCGATCCTCGTGCCACCAATCACGCATCTTGATGCATGATGGCCGAGGAGTCAGATTGCACAACTCAATATAGGATGAATGCGTATGAATGCTACAACAAAACCTAACTCCATCATGGGTAATCCGGAGTGTCGGTGACTTGGGAATTGAGACCCGTTCCGTCACTCGGAGTACGGAACGTACCTCGTTTCCCGTGCCCGGGCTAACTCCTATCCCGAACACGATGCAATATGCATGAAATGCAGCTAACATATGACCTAGCATGCACAATGCTATGAAAATGAGATGCCTCGAAATGCGTGCACGCGGTCACGCAAACCGAGGCAATGATCCTGAGGTATGAAATGGCATACGCAATGCAAATTGGACTTACACTAACACGAGTGGACCTCAGCCACACTCACATAAGAGGCCGATGGATGAAAATGAAGTGCCTTGAAATGCGTGCACACGGGCACGCAAACCGAGGCAATGGCATACGGAATGCAATGATGCTAAAATGACATAAAGAATGCAAAATGGACTTACACTAACATGAGTGAGCCTCAGCTACACTCACATAAGAGGACGTGAGATGAAAATGAGATGCCTCGAAATGCGTGCACACGGGCACGCAAACCGAGGCAATGGCATACAGGCATGAAATGGCATGGAAATGATATGCAACACATGCAAATGGATTTCAGCACTAAAAAATGATGCAAAACAGTCCCGAAATGAGGCGAAAGTACACCCGATGCATGAAATGGCCCCGAAATGCGAAATTAGGCACCCGAAATGGCCTATAGCTATGCAATGCATGCACAATATGGACATGGAATGAAAATACAGTAGCAAGGCAGCCCCAAGACAAGCATTTTTGTAGTAGAAAACAAGGCCAAACAGCAATCATAGATAGGGCAACAATGGTATGCAAAAATAGGGGCCAAGAGAGGGCTATTGAAGTAGATGGTAAATGAAAAGCCCAAACAGGAAAATGCCCTTCTATAACACTGAAGAGGGGCTAAAAATATGCACATTTACAGTAGATGACCTCCCCCAAATCAGTATGAAAATATGCTAAGAATGCCATGCAAGATTGAGGCCACAAGAGGATATAACATGAAGTAGGCCAAACATTCATCTAACAAGAAAAGACCCTTAATGAAATATGTTAAGAAGGTCAAAAAATGACCACTTTCAGCTCTGATCATGGTCCAAAAACAGAAGCAAAATGGGCTAGCAAAGCATGCAAAAACAAGGGTAAAACATGGATTCAAAGCAAGTGACACATGGAGTATGAAAACAGTGTTGAGCCCTTCTTCAATGTTGAAGAGGGGGTTCAAAATAAGCACAATCTCAGTTCATGAAATGCTCCAAAACAGATCACACGTAGGCCAAACAAATCATGCAAATTTACGGTAAATAGGAGAGATTATAAAGCAAGTGCAAGATAAAGGGCCCAAACAGGGTTGAGCCCTTCTTCAATGTTGAAGAGGGGCTCAAAATAGGCCCTCTTACAGTTCACATTATGCTCGAAAACAGATCACTCATAGGCTAGAACTTTCATGCAAAATAAGGGCATACAAGATGATATTGAAACAAGTGCCAAATGGAGGGCTCAAACAGGGTTGAGCCCTTGAACAAACATGAAGAATAGCTCAAAATAGACCTAGTTTCAGTTAAGGTCGGAGCCCAAAACAGTAAGCAAATAGCCTAAGAAATTGGTGCAAGAAAGTGCTAAAAAAGAGGGGAAATGGATTTACCTTTGAAGACCAAAGCTTTTGGTGATTCTTGGACCAAGTTGCAACACCTTTAGCCTTTGAAAAGCTTCTCATTGCTGCTGGAATGGAGTGGTGGTGGTGGTGCTTGATGATGATGAAGAAATGGCACCAAACTTGAGAAGAATCCAAGAAATGGAGATGGATATGTGTTTGTAAGCTTGAGACAAGGGTTCTAACTCTTGAGGGAGAGAGAGAGAGATGTATGCATGCAAGGATGGTAAGTCCAAAATTCTCCAAGAGTGTAGGCCTTAAGGGATTAAGTTCCCTTGCTCACAAAATATCCCCCGAAATCAGATATTTTGGGGGATACAGCTATACAGCTATAAAACACACCTCCCAAGAAGCATGGCCGGCTGGGTGTTTTTACTGCAGGTGGCCGGCCGGCCACCCCCTATGGCCGGCCGGCCAAGGGGCAAAAATGGAAAGTTGATTTTCTGGCCGGCCACCACATATTGGTGTCCTCCCATGTGTGTACAACAAGACCCTATGGTTGGAAATTGGCAACTCTGAAACAAGAGAGACAACATGCCACTTTTAGAAGGGGTTCAAAAGGTTCAATTGGAGTTACTGGCCGGCCATATGTTTTTAGGGTCCTCCCATGTGTGTACAACACAAATATGTGGTTTTGGCTCGAAGAAAATGGCCCTAGGGTGTTCAACATTAGCCCGGAAGTGAGAAAAACGAGCGCCGGGGGGCGCCGGAGGAGCATAACTGGTTGTTGAGACAATTGCTGGCCTCCCACCCTCCAGTGACCTTCCTGGTGATAAAACAGAGGTACCTGCCAAAAATGAACAAAAACCGATGCAAAATGAATGCTCGGGAGCCAAAACACGCAGTTCGGGGTCCCGAAAACCGGCCGTTAAGCACCGAAAGTGGTGTTTGGCCGCGAAGTGGGTATCTAAGACCCCAGTGTCCCTTGAAAGGGAGTAAATAAGACGTATGCCAAAAACCGGAGGAATCGGAAATGGTTAGGCGGTCCCGAAATGGGCAAAATGGCCTACGGCCACGAAATGTAGCCCACGGCCACTGAGAGATGGTCTACTGGACCTCTCCCCCCTCAGGAAGAGAAAACAGAGAAAACCGAGCCTGGTTCGTAAACCGAGGCAAGGCACAGAAGAGGGTTCGGAAGTCCGGAGGCAGGGCTCACGGCCGCGACTCTGAGACTTCTGAACGAGCACAATATGGAACATCACCGAGCGCTCAATCGGTGACGTCTGAGTCTTAAGGTCGGTCAAAAATGGGGTGTCTACAGTTGCCCCTCTTTGACAAAACTCGGAAGTCACAAGTGACGGGAGTGAATGTCAAAGCCCAGAGACGACCCATTTTTGACAAGGCCGAAGACTTAGACAATCATACAAGATAAACAGAGATATGTGCCCGCAGGCGTGCCCGCAGGCAGGGGGGCAAAATGCAAAGCGACATGCACAGAGCCAAATGATCATGCAAATGCAGCAAGCTGTAATGAGGCAAGTATTCGCAAATAGATGCAACAGTTTTAAGCAAGAATGCAAAGCAACAACTACATTTCATGCAGTTAGGAATGCGGAGAATCATTCAATTCTCGTCGCGTCTCACACGGAGAAGATACGATACCTGCGCGATTCGTCTGGTCGCACCAGCCTCAAATGAACCGTACATACAATATCGTGCCTGCAAAAGAGAGAAATTCAACAAGAACAATATGCTAACAACATATATTCAATGTAATTCCTGTGGTTCCGAAAGTTTGACACACGCAGTGTCGGCGAGTGAATGCATCGCAATGAGAGAAAGGAACATGCGTGACAACGCACGCTCAAGCACAGAGGTATGGTACACCAAGAAATCATGCATGACAATGCAAAATGTTTGATGAGAATGCAAGTTATGTGCAAAACAATGTAAAATGAGCACGAATCAGGGTGCTCGTTTGTTGCGAAACAACGTGTAAGAAAACGCGCATTTCGGTGAAGGCAACTTGATCGCGGCCTCTGATTCACCTCCAGGAGAGGTTACAACATGTTCAAAAAGGATACACCTTGATTTTGATGAGTAATGATGAGACACATGTCAGAAATTGCAGCTGAAGTTCCGGCGGAGCAGTTTCGCGCCAGAAAATGTACTTTTCTTGAACTTTTTCAGGTCCCGGGAACTCCGATCTTCCTCAAAATTTGCAGGGACCTAGGGGAGGAAGTGGGGAACACCACCGGCCAGGTGGTTGCCCAAGGGGATGCCACCGGCCAGGGACCAAAAAGCAAATGGCCGGGCCAGCCAGAAAAGGTGGCCGGCCGGCCACCTGCCCAAAACAGGGGGCAATTTTGTCATTTTACCTCATTTTCTTTATATTCCTTCACCCATTCAATCCGAGATCACACCCACAGCTGTGATTTCTTCTTCTCCACCTTCCCAAACCATTTTCCTCTTCAGATCTGCACTTTATACGCGGTTTTCAGCCTCCCACGCAAGTTGTTTTCGCGAAAACATTCGATTTTAAGCACTTTGGACCGATTAAATTTTGATTTCGGGGCTTCTTTTCTCATTTTCACCACTTGAGGTAAGTTTGTCTCAATATTTGGAAGATTTTCTCGGGAGTTGACTTTTGTTGACTTTTTCATTTCCCGAGAGTTGACTTTTGTTGACTTTTTCCAATTTTGGCTCATTTTTGCTCATTTTTGCTCCTTTTGCAGACTCCTTGAAATGGCGGGTGATTTCCCTCACGGCGGAGGTCCTCCAGGTGCCGGGGATGATTTTGATGTTATGACGTTGCCCCCGAGGGTCCGGCCTTTTATTCCCGGGAGGTATGCCCCATCGGTACACATTCTTCCGCGGGCTATTTTTCGTCATTTCACCGACTTCAATGATCGGGTACCCGGGGATCTACTTCTGCGGGAGCCGGAGCATCATCTCTCTTACGAGGTACGAGAGGTATTTTACTTTATTTTCTGCATTTTTCGCGCATTTCGTTCCTTTGCCATGCTTGAACACACAGTTTGGCTTATGACATAGTATTTTGCTTGTATTCTGAACATATGACTTGAACACTTGAACTTCTGAACACTAGGCTCATTGATTGATTGTGAACGCACGGCACGCATTAGTTAAGAATTGAACACACGGCTCAAACACTGATTTGTCGAACACACAGCCCGAATTGATGGTGAACACACGGTACACACTGACTAAGAGTAGAACACGCAGTCCCAAACTCTGATTTTCCGAACACGCAGTCCAAGTTGATTGAGAGTAGAACGCGCAGTCCCAAACTCTGATTTTCTGAACACACAGCCCAGACATTTGGAGTAAACACGCAGCCCACTGATTTTGAAATTTGAATACGCAGTCTAAATTTTGATTTTCTGAACACACAGCCCAGACATTTGAAGTGAACACGCAGCCCACTGATTTTGAAATTTGAACACGCAGCCCAAATACCAATTTACTGAACACGCAGCCCAGATTAGAGGTGAACACGCAACCCACTGATTTTGAAATTTGAACACGCAGCCCAAATACCAATTTACTGAACACGCAGCCCAGATATTTGAAGTGAACACGCAGCCCACTGATTTTGAAATTTGAACACGCAGCCCAAATACCAATTTACCGAACACGCAGCCCAGATATTTGAAGTGAACACGCAGCCCACTGATTTTGAAATTTGAACACGCAGCCCAAATACCAATTTACCGAACACGCAGCCCAGATATTTGAAGTGAACACGCAGCCCACTGATTTTGAAATTTGAACACGCAGCCCAAATACCAATTTACTGAACACGCAGCCCAGATATTTGAAGTGAACACGCAGCCCACTGATTTTGAAATTTGAACACGCAGCCCAAATACCAATTTACTGAACACGCAGCCCAGATATTTGAAGTGAACACGCAGCCCACTGATTTTGAAATTTGAACACGCAGCCCAAATACCAATTTACCGAACACGCAGCCCAGATTAGAGGTGAACACGCAGCCCACTGATTTTGAAATTTGAACACGCAGCCCAAATACCAATTTACTGAACACGCAGCCCAGATTAGAGGTGAACACGCAGCCCACTGATTTTGAAATTTGAACACGCAGCCCAAATACCAATTTACTGAACACGCAGCCCAGATTAGAGGTGAACACGCAGCCCACTGATTTTGAAATTTGAACACGCAGCCCAAATACCAATTTACTGAACACGCAGCCTAGATTAGAGGTGAACACGCAGCCCACTGATTTTGAAATTTGAACACGCAGCCCAAATACCAATTTACTGAACACGCAGCCCACTGAAATTGAAATTTGAACATGCAGCCCAAATACCAATTTACTGAACACGCAGCCCAGATTAGAGGTGAACACGCAGCCCACATAGATAGAGAGTAGAACACGCAGCCCTAACTCAGATTTTTCTGAACACACAGTCCAAATTAAAGTGAACACGCAGCCCACTGAACACAACTCATTCATTTCATTTGCACACAGCTCATTCATTTGATTTGCACACAGCTCATTCATTTCATTTGCACACAGCTCATTCATTTGATTTGCACACAGCTCATTCATTTCATTTGCACACAGCTCATTCATTTCATTTGCTGAAACGTGTATTCATTCTGAATGCAGGTTGGCTCTCGCACGGTACGGGGGTATGGCTCCACTGCAGCCAGGGATTGGTATGTTGAGCTTCCGGAGGCTGTCCGGGACTTAGTTGATCTAGCAGGGTTTGGGGCCTTCTGCGTTGGATTATCACGCTGTCTTGCCAGTAGGACTCTGTTGGGAGCTTTGGTGGAGAGGTGGTGGGACACCACCAATTCCTTCCATTTTTCTGCCACCGGGGATCTGACTATGACCCCGCTAGATTTTGCTGTACTCACCGGCCTAGACATAGGAGGTTGGCCCATTCCTTACGACGAGGATATGGGCGAGTGGGAGGCCGCTTGGATGTATTTGCTGGGGGCTCGCCCGCCTGTGGACAGAGCTTCCGGGAGAGTCCAGTACACCTGGTTCTCTTCCCATTTTCGGAGGCCGGAGATGGAGCCTGAGTCTCCTGCGGAGGCTGAGCAGTACGCCCGTGGTTTCCTTATGTTCCTCTTTGGCACCACTCTGTTTGCGGACAAGGGGAACACTGTCGGGTTATATCTTTTGAGTGCCCTGGTGGACCTATCACAGGTCAGTCGGTACGACTGGGGCGGCGCCGGCCTGGCTACTCTCTATTGCTACATGAGCGCCACTTCCCGCGGGCAGGGAGACTTACTTGGCGGCTATTGGAGAGCCTGGGAGGTACGTTCTGTCCTCTTGATTTACATTTCTGCTCCTCATTACTTGTTCATTGCACACACGGCGCACTTTACATCCTGTATTTTGCACTCAGCATTTGGTATTCACATTCTGCACTGCTTTCCACAGCTATGGGTCTATGTATATTTTCCGACATTAGCCCCGGAGATGGTGGTGGCAGGGCCCCTCATGACCCCGTATTCCTTGGTATTCGAGGGCGAGCACCGACCGAGGCCCCGAGAGACTCTCCTATATCTGCGACAGTACTTTGACACCGTGCGAACAACAGAGGTATTTCAGAACTCTCAGTTCCTTTCCGTTTTCATCTTTGATCTGCCTTGTATATTCTTGATTTCTGATTGATTCATGCACTGGTTATCCGCAGATCACGTGGCAGCCTTGGGCGATCTTGGGTGATGGTCTCCGATTCCAGTATGCCGGAGGATCAGGCACCTCCCAGTACAGGATCCTGCTCGAGGGACCGGTTGGTAGAGCATGGTTTCTGGGGGAACGCTTCCTGCGTCAGGTGTGGGGATACCTTTCTCAGGATCCTCCTGCAGCACCTCCAGCCACTATGCGGACTGCTGATAGACTCTCTACCCAGGAGGTCATTAGCGCTATGCAGGGCACCGATGCTTTGCTACATCTTACAGAGGGAGACTACGCCACTTATCGTCACACATATCTGATGCCTCCCTTGACAGGAGTGCGCGCTCCGTCACTGAGGCCCTCTGGTGTACCATCTTCGAGTCGGGCTCGTGCTACAGATATCCCCTCCTCCAGCAGGGCTGGTACGTCTCGAGGTGGGGGCGGATTCATTCCCCCGATCCCTCCGACTCTTCATCATCCCGGGTGGCCAGACATGCCGACCGAGTTGATGGGGTGGCAGTATGGGACTACTTCTCCGATTCCGATCCCTATAGAGCCTCCGATGCCTGGTCACAGATATGTCAGAGACCCTGATTCACCACCGGTATGTTTTACAGCTTTGATTTATCAGTCGGACATTTGGACATCCATTCCTTTACTGATAGTTTTGCATTTGTGTCTGTAGCCTCCAGTTGAGTACATGGATGAGATGCTTGGGATGCTGGTCTCACTTGAGGGGATGGTCCTGCGTAGAGAGGCGCAGTTGTCCATCATGGGCTTCCAGGTACCCTTTTAGTTTTCTGGTATTTACCATACTCCTGATGATATGCTGATCTTGAACATTCTACTGCATTGATAAGCTGTTTGTGTAGAACACATCTGACACACACCCCACTCACATACTGTACTTTCATCTGGTTTTCATATTTGAACTGATGTATTGAACTTTTCATTTTCAGATGCCTCCGGTATATGCTCCGCCACAGGCTAGACCGCATGGGCCTTCTCAGGGAGGTAGACCGTCTGGATCTTTTCGAGGTGCTGGACCATCTGGGCCGTCCCGAGGAGCTGGGCCATCTAGGCCTTCTCGAGGGGCTCGAGGAGCGGGGTCGTCTCACAGACGTAGGGCTCATGTTATAGAGCCAGAGCCCGATGAGGATGAGGAGGAGGAGGTCGCAGACCGTGAGTCAGAGTCATCTGCTGGGGAGGAAGGCTCCGGTCTTGGTTCCGGGAGTGGAGACAAGGCTGAGGGGGATCCGGAGGATGATAGCTCTGACCCGGATGGTGATGATGGTGCAGAGGTTGTCCCGCAGAAGAGGTTGAGGGGGCCTCCTCATTCCCTTTCCCGAGGGCATTGATGCTGTTTCCTGCTTTATTTTACTTTTTGCTAGTAGTTTGTAGCACTTTGCAGATTATCAGGCAGTTTTATTTCCTGTAAAACTCGTACCTTTATTTGTTGTAAAACATGATGGAATGAAACAGCTTTTGAAAAGGATGTTTGTATTTGAAAGTCTTAGCATCGCATCGCGTCATTTTGCACAAAAATAAAATCGAATGAAATGTGCGCACTGTGTATTCACCGAGTCAGGTAATGAGTCGACACAACAAAACAAACAACTCAACTCGTTAAGAAAAGACAAGATCTTAACAAGTTTACAACTTGATAAGCAAAATACAACAATGTTAACGACTCGATAAACAAGACTTAACAAAATTGCGTAAACAAAAGGGTACCAACTCAAAACACCAAATGTGACAGCTCGACAAAACTTACAACTTGATAAACAAAGCGACAACTCGATAAGCAAAACAACAACTCGATGGACAAAACAAAGCGTACATTCAGATGATCTGGGTGACGGAACGCATCCGAAACTGAGAGAAATGGAGGCCTTTGACATTCCCGATGCATCGAGATGCCTCAAATTTCCTTCCGGAGGGTAAACTGGACCAATGAGCATGGTGGGCCCCACTTTGCTTTTGGAGAGCCATAGGTGGCCGGCCTGCTAGAATAGGTGGCCGGCCGGCCACTTTTCTCTGCAGCCTCCAGAATTTTGACACTTGTCCCCTGAATAGTGTTTTCTCCTCTATAAAAGCTCCAACTTCGAGATTCATTCATTTCATCACTGCTTTGCACAAAAATGGAGGCATTTCTCTCAGAAAATCTCACATCTTGGATCTCTTCTCTAGATGGCTCGGAAAAGTTGAACTTTAGAGGTTTCGGCTTAAATGCACTATTCCCGCTGAGCCGCACTCCACTGCACCTTCCTTTCCTCCACGCCACGGCGAAGTTTTGGAACCCGGTGACGCACGTTTTCAGCTTCGGCGGTCAAGAGGTATGTCCCACTTTTGAAGATTTTCAGGTTTTGCTGGAATCCGAGCGCGACGAGGAACTCTTGCCCCAACTCAACTTTGGCTATGCTCAATACTTAGGGCGGATGTGCGGGCTCTCAGCGCATGACGCTCGGTCCCTGATTTGTAACGGAATGTTGGATATCCCGAGTTTGGTGTACCAATTCTCCGATGCTGGTGACCGCAGCGACCGTCATTGGCAAGGCTTCCGACAACATGCTCTCTGTTTGTGCATGTTATCTCATTTTCTGTTTGCCTCAAGCTTTGGAGGATCCAGTGTCCGTCTGATTGAAGTTGCTCAAGGCTTGAAAGAGGGAAAGAGTTGCATCGCCATGACATTGGCCGAGACACTGATGGGCCTGGATGCCTTCTACCGTTGGGAGACAACCAGATTTGCAGGGAGTCCACTACTACTACAGGTAATGTTTCCCACCCGATCTCACATACGTATTTGCTCACATCACTCGGCCCTCAGGCTCAGTTTTTCTCACAAGACCCTTATCTTACTTTCCTCTCATCGCACATCTCTCTATTCTTTATTCTCTCATTTTTCATCCCTCCTCAGATATGGTTGATGGACAAACTGCAAGTTGTGGACTCTTGCCCTGCTTACTCAGCCCGCGACTACTTCTTTCGACCACGCTTAGTCGACGCCCCTGATGAGGGATGGTGGTTTGAATGGATGTGTAATGTGTCAGCAGATCGCATCGCTTGGCGTTGCCCTTGGCTTAATCTCCCGGCGATGAGCTTCAGCATGTCCCGACAGGTCGGGGTTCGGCTGATCGGCTTGACTCACTGTGTATTCTATTTCCCATTCCGTATTCTGTGCCAGTTCGGCCGTGATCAGACTTGCCCACCAGAGGGGATAGAGTATCCGGCTACATTCCTGGTTCGAGGCGCACAGCTGGCTCGGCAGGCCGCAGCGTGGAGAATTAGAGAGCTCCTGGCCCCCGCCCCTACTTTTAGTTATGCTTTGTCTGACGAGTGCTGGGATTGACTCAATGAGGAGGCACAGACTGGGCCTAGGTCGGCATCGGAAGCTTCAACCAGCTCTGGGAGGGGGCGCAGGGACACCTGACTTGACTATGCCCCAGATTTATTGCTTTATTAGTACTTTCAAGTTTTCGTTAAGAATGTAATAAAAAGCAACTTCAATTGTATGCAAGAGCAGGAGAACTCTGTTTTGAAATCAATGAAATTGAAGGTTGTGGTACTGAAAATTTCCCGTTTTGGTCCAAAAATGGTCTTAGTTGTGAAAAGATTAATTTGAACAAAGTCAACTTTTATTAAAACTTTTCAAAACTATTTTCGATAAGGATCAGAATTGGACACGCCTGAGATCTGTCACTGAGGTGCACAACTCCGGATCCTAGCAACTGGAAAGTTGTCCCTAGTCTGAATGGTACCACAGCACTTCTTGCAACGGAAAGTTGCCCCTAGTCTGAATAGCACTGCATCGGAGATTACAATGAATGCTGATGGACAAGGATGACTGAGATGATCAAAATGAACAAAGTTGATCGGGGAAAATGTTTATGGCTGAACTTCAGGATAAAGCTGCCTACGTATCCCAAAGATGGGAATCAAGCCTTACGTAGTTCAGGCTTAGGTTCGCTCGGGTATTTTTACTCTCCTTTTGCGCTCTAACTTTTGCCAAGGCCGCCCTTTGCGGGTTTTCAACCTTGCGAGCTCAGTTTTTATATTTTCAAATTTTTTGTGCTCTGAGTTTTGCCTAGGTCGCCCTTTCGAGTTTTCGGCCTAGCGAGCCTCTCAAGGGTAGTATTTCTTCAACTTGTCCATATTGATCGGTTGGGAAAACTCTAAGCCATCCAGATCCATCAGAACCACAGCTCCACCTGACCAGATTGACTTGATAATGTAAGGACCAGTCCAATTAGGTCTGAACTTGCCCCTTGGGTCGTGGATGGGAGCTCGGTTGTCCTTGAGCACCAAATCTCCTTCCTTTAAATTCCTGGACTTAACTTTCTTGTTGAAAGCCCGGGCAATTCCTGCGTTGATAACCCTGAACATGGTACAGTGCTCTTAGTCTTCTTTCATCGAAAAACATGAGTTCCTCAAATCTATTTTGCTGCCAATCCGCTTCGGCTATCTGGCATTCAGCCAATACTCGTAATGACGGAACCTCAATCTCAATAGGTAGAACGGCCTCCATCCCATAAACCAATGAATACGGAGTCGCTCCAGTTGAAGTTCTGATTGAAGTTCGGTAGCCCCACAGAGCAAACGGCAGCTTATCTGGCCAGTCCCGGTAGGTTTCCACCATCTTCTGCAGTATGCGCTTGATATTCTTGTTGGCGGCCTCAACCGCTCCATTGGTCTGCGGCCGGTATGTAGATGACTTATGAAAAGCCACATTGTATTTTTCCAACAAGTCTATCACTTCCTTCTTGAAGTGGGAACCGTTATCTGAAATTATTTCGTTTGGGACTCCGTAGCGACAGATGATGTTGTTTTCTGATAAACTTTGCAACGTGCGAAGCCTTCAACACCGCATAAGATTGGGCTTCAACCCACTTTGTGAAATAATCTATCGCTACCAATATGAACTCATGCCCGTTCGACCCCTTTGGCGTGACAGCTCCGATCACATCAATTCCCCAGACTGAAAATGGCCATGGCGAAGTCATGTTGTACAGCTTTGATGGCGGGATGTTCATGCGATTTGCATGGATCTGACATTTATGGCATCGCCGAACAAAACCAATACAATCCTCCTCCATGGTGGACCAGTAGTAACCTTGTCTGAGAATCTTCCGTGCTAGCATTACCCCATTCATATGTGCTCCACATTCCCCTCCATGGATGGCTTCCATTAGACTCTTTGACTCTTCGGCATCAACACACAGTTTATGCATTCCCAGATGACCTCTTCTATACAGCTTACCCCCACAGATGATGAACTGAACGGCCAATCTTCTTATTGCCCTTTTGTCCTTGGCGTTTACCCCTGGCGGGTATGCTTCCTTCTCCAAGAAATTCCAAATGTCGTAATACCAAGGGTGTTCGTCCTAAACTTCATCTATGGCTGCAATCGACTCATAGGCTGGTGCAAATTTCTGGTCAATGATGACTGGACGCATCCGGACTCCACACGGGATGTCTATCATGGATGATAGAGTTGCTAAAGAATCTGCGAACCTGTTGTTCTCTCTTAGTAGATGAGTGAAACTTAGCTTCTCAAACCGAGGAATTAGCAAATCCAAGGTTTGGTGATACATCATCATCTTTTCCTCTTTTACTTTCCAGTCTCCTTTAGCTTGAGACACAACGAGGTTCGAGTCCCCAATGACGTCCAGCCGTCTTGCCCCTAGTTCCAGGGCTGCTTCTAGGCCAGCGATGCACGCCTCATATTCTGCTTCATTGTTCGAGACTTTGAACCGGAGTTTAAAGGCTAGAGGGATATGGGAATTGTCGGACGCTATCAGCAACACTCCTATCCCATACCCATGTTGATTTGACGCTCCGTCAAAGTACATCGTCCAAGTTTCATCGTCGATATGCAAAATGGCTTCATCTGGGAACAAATACTCCACTGCTTCATCCCCCTCAACCGGATGGTCGGCAAGGAACTCTGCTACTGCTCTTCCCTTCACTGACTTGCGTGTGACATACTTGAGGTCAAATTCGGAGAGCAAAAGCAACCAACGAGCTAGCCTACCCGTAAGCGCTGGTTTCTCGAAAAGATATTTGATGGGATCGAGTCGTGAAACCAACATTACGGAGTGAGCTAACAAGTAGTGCCGCAGCTTCCTGGTAGCCCATACCAGATCTAAGCAAGCATTTTCCAGCGGTGTATATCGGGTCTCATATTCCAGCATTTTCTTGCTTAAATAGTAGATGGCTTTTTCCACCTTGTCTTCTGATTCTTGAGCAAGCATGCAGCCTATCGTGGTCTCTGTTACTGACAGATACAAAATCAACGGTTTCCCCGGTTCTGGTGGCGATAAAACGGGCGGGTTCTGTAGATACTCTTTAATCTGCTCAAACGCAGCTTGACATCGGCCGTCCCATTGGAACTTCTTTCCTTTCTTCAGGAGACCAAAAAGTGGTTCATAAGTCAAGGTTAATTTTGAGATAAACCGTCTTATGAATTGCACTTTACCCAGAAAGCCTCTCACCTCCTTTTCAGTCCTTGGTGGGGGCATTTCTAGGATGGCCTTGATTTTGGAAGGGTCGACTTCGATGCCCCTTTGTGTGATCAGAAACCCCAGCATTTTTCCCGCTGTAACACCAAACGTACATTTTTGAGGGTTCAGCCGCAACCGGAATTCCCTGATCCTTTGGAAAAACTTATGCAAGGCGGTGTAGTGGCCCTCTCTTTCTTTGGACTTGACAATCATGTCGTCCACATACACCTCAACCTCTTTGTGGATCATATCATGTAATATTGTGGTCGCGGCCCGTTGATAAGTAGCTCCAGCGTTCTTCAACCCAAACGGCATTACCCTGTAGCAGTATGTCCCCCACGGGGTGGTGAATGCAGTCTTTTCCCTGTCTTCTGGTGCCATTACTATCTGGTTGTATCCTGAGAAGCCATCCATAAATGAGAGCAATGCATGCCCTGCTGTGAAATCTACCAACTCATCGATGTGCGGTAAGGGGAAGTCGTCCTTCGGACTAGCTCTGTTCAAATCCCTGAAGTCTACACACACCCGGATCCTACCATCTTTCTTCGGCACCGGAACAATGTTGGCCAACCAAGTTGGATATTCAGATACCAGCAGGAAGCCTGCGTCGATTTGCTTGGTGACCTCTTCTTTAATCTTGAGAGCCCAGTCCGGGCGGATTCTCCTGAGTTTCTGTTTGACAGGTCGGGCCTCGGGGTCAAGGGGGATCCGATGCTGTACAATCTCAGGATCGATTCCAGGCATGTCTTCGTAGGACCACGCGAAAACATCTTTGAAATCTTTTAATAAAGCGACTAGTCGCTCGCGTTCCTCCGAAGACAACGTGGACCCGATCTGGACCAGCCGCGGGTCCTCCTCAGTACCAATGTTCACGGTAATGATTTCATCCATTAATGGTTTAACAAATCTCTCTTGCTCTTGCTCAATTAAACGTTGTAAAACCGGAGGAACTTCGTCCTCTTCGTTTTCATCAAATTTTGAAAGTCTGAATTAATGCAATAAATTAGGGGCACAGAAAAGTACTCGGAAACCACAGATAGTTCATTCTCATTAGGCACAGCCAGATCGTCCAATTCATCGGTTACAACAGACTCAAATGAAAAGGAAAAAGACGACCTAGACAGGACCGTGGCATCCGAGTTAACATCCCCAGGAGTACCAGACTCAGACTCAGTCGAGCTGGAACCTGATTCCGACTCATAGGACTCGGTGGAATCAGATTCCGGCTCACTACCTGACCCGGTGCTGCTGGACAAAAATCCCTCCTCGTACTGCCAAGTGAGAGAGGGTGCGATAGATGCATCCAAGATAGCTGCTGGTTGGCTCACAGCCGTTTCATCCCTAATCATGGAAACCTCGGAGTCATCCCCCAAGCACTTATGGTCGATCGGAGGATCAGAGAGTAGACATGCCAGCGCTACCCCCATTTCAAACTCTGTGCCCTTAGGATCCACTGCCTTATTCTGCTCAACCTCAGTTGATGGGTCCGTCTGCTCTTCGGCAACATCCTCCCCGGGTAACTGCAGGTCGAAGAAGATCTCGAAGCCGGGCACGCGCTTCTTCTCCGCGTTTATCCACGGCTCTGGGAAGCCACAAAACGGAAAGTCCTCCCCCTCCCCGGACGAAGCGTTCGTTCAGGGTACCCTGAATGGGCCTATGCATCAAGTCAAATGGCTTCCCAGCCTGCTTTGCTCTGGCTCTTCCGGCCATTTCTTTCCCTTTCCTCACCCAGTCCTCTTTGGTGGGCAAATAACCCAGTCCAAAGGTATGCGGGTTGTGTGGCACTTCGGCCAATGTTGCGACGCCTTTCCTGCCGCTCCTTCCTAATCCCATCCCAGGGATGTGTTGTAGCTTGTTCATGAGGTAGACGGATTGAGCACTGACGTACATACCTTCATTCACAGCCATGTTGTTTTGCACAACCCCGGGCCTCGGCCAGAGTAAATCCTGATATAAACACGTCCTCCATGCCGTGCTCTATTTCTTGGACTGGTGTAGACACCTCCGGAGGGGGATGGATCAATGAATTCCCAAACACGATGGCTACTCCATTTCCACAGGGGTATTTCACCATCTGATGCAGAGTGGACGAGACGGCCTTCACCTGGTGTAACCATGGTCGCCCCAAAAGCAGATTGAAAGTTGCGGGGGACCTCCAAGACATGGAAATCTATCTCGTGCTGTCCAGGCCCAACCTTGGGTTGGATTTTGACAGTCCCCATCACCTCTCGACTTGTATTATCGTATGCTTTGATCACCTGAGGTTGGGACGAAGTCCGCGGGCTTCAACCCGATTGCATATGCTGTTCTGGCTGGGCAGACGTTGATGGCAGACCCGGTATCAACAAGTACCACCGGTATCCACTTGTCTCTACATTCCACGGAGATGTAGAGAGGTTTGTTATGATTCACACCCTCAGGCGGCAGTTCCTTGTCTGAGAAGGTTAAAGCCGGGGAACCTCCTCCCGGAAAAACCAGCCCGACCAGTTGCTCTGGTGTAGTATCGATTGAGAGTTTGGCCTTGTCCATGGCAGATAGGACAGCCTGTCTGTGTACCCGTGAAGCCATAAGCAGTCCCCAGATGGAGATGTCTGCTTGTATCTTCTTCAACTGCCTCAGCACAGCTTCTTCTTCAATTTGTCTCTCTCTCTGTTTCTCAGCTTCCTTGTCTTTACCAGATGCTTCTAGTTGGTCTAGGTGCGGGGGCTTGAAGTACCGCCCACTCCTGGTCATGTGGTCCACCTTATCGAGGTACCAGGTGCTGTCTGGTTGATTTGCTCCCCAATCTTCGTCTGTGTGGGCAAGACATAAGTCGTCGTCTTCCCACCACATCCCGTTAGCATCCAAAAGACAACTGTCTGGTTCTGGCAGATGTGTACTCTCAGTACCTTCATCCCATATGCTCACAGCATTGTCCGTTCTTGTGCCCACAGCACTCTCAGCCCCTTCATGGGCTTTTGCCATTCTGATTCTCTCGGAATCCCAAAACTTCTCCTGTTCTGTCTGCGTTGCTGCAGTTTGTTGTTCCATTGTCTTTGTATCCACAATGCTTAAGTCCCGAGCGGAATTCTTTGTACCGGCGCTCTCCGGCAATCCATTCTGACTCTCGGCCCTTCCGGCCACAGTTGATACCTTCGCCCCTGCCGGGCTCTGCTCTGGCTGAAACTCCACAATATCAGGCTGATCATCTAACCACCCGGTGGCCTCCGCCGACTCCTCATATTCAAACCAGTTGATTGTTGCATCTCCTGATTCTTGGTCGTTGAAGAACTGGAGGTTAGCGAAGTCCTCCTCCACTGTTGCTAGATCATCTGCCCCCTGTTCAAGTCTGTCCCCCTGAATCATGCACAGTTCAGCTTTTTCTGGCAACCCCACACTCAGCTCAGACCGGCCCACTGATAAAATGTATTCGCTTGGATCATAGGCTCCCCCAGCGTAATTCCCGGGCTGTTTGACCCCAGACTCAACAACTCTGTTCTCCTCTGAAACCCGCCTTATTCCGTCTTCAGTGGTCACCACCTTTGACTCGGATTGGGTTGTGAAGGTGTCCAACATGCACAAGTCAGTGCAGTCGGGAAGGATCACCTCCGGCTTGGGTAGGTGGGAGGAAGTAATGTAGATACTAGGATCGTAGGATACGACCCCAGTTTGGATGAGGTTGACTCTTTTGGGTGGTGGATCTTGGTTATGGGTAGGGAGTGGGTTGGTTGTGACGTTGGGTCTTTCGGGAGGTAGAATAATATTTTTGTCGATGAGGTCCTGAACCTCGTGACGCAGCCTGAAACAATGGTCGGTATCATGACCGTGCTGCTGGTGGTAGGCACAGTATTTGGCTGGGTTGTGAGAGGGGGGGAGTGGATTTGGTGGCGGCCTCGGCTCTAGGGGTTTTAGATGTCCCTTTCTAATCAAGACCCCCAGAACCTTGGACAAAGGCATGTATAGTGGAGTAAAGGTTCTTTGGCATCTGGGCTGGAATCTCGGGGCTTGGGTACTGCTCCCGGATGTACTGGAAAAGGGGGTGGCCGCCATGGGCCTTGGCTGGGGAGGGGGATTGGTGGTGACCATACTGACCTCCGAAGTCCTTGTGTTTGTAGCGCCACTCGGGCCTGCGTTGTTATTGCGGTTGAATGTCCTCCGGGGTTGCTCCCGGTCCTGGTCAATCAGACCTTGCTTCATCGCATCCTCGATCTGTACCCCCATCTCGTGTAAGTCTGAGAAGGTGGGAAAGGGGAGTACGATCATCTTCTGCATGAGTTTTGGTTGGAGATTGCGCACAATCATCCTAATTTGATCTTTGTCTGTAGGCCTCAAGGTCATCATCAATGCCTTTGCCCTCCATCGAGTTACGAAGTCTGAGAAAGTCTCCTTGGCCTCTTGCCTCGTCGTTTCGAGATCACGAGTTGTAATCTCGATCTGTGTATTGTACGAGTACTGTGCAACGAAGGCCTCAGCCATCTCATCCCAGTTTCTTTTCACGTCATCTTCTAGCTTCGCGTACCAAATGGCTGCCACACCCGACAAAGTTCGGCCAAACAGGGAAAGTTTTTGTGGTCGGGTTAGGCCCATTGGCCGCAGGATGTCTGAAAATAACCGGAGATGGACCATAGGATCCCCTGACCCATCAAAACGATTAATCTGTGGCATCTTAAATCTGTCTGGCAATGTTACGGCCACGTAGGTGTACCCATCTTCGATGTCTGGGATGGCCTTCACCCCCTGCGATTTCTTAAAAAGCTTCTCCAGTTTGCTCAATTTCAGAGCTGTATGGTCTACCTCGAACTCGAATGGAGAGTCCGGATGGTTGGTAGGTGTATGAGTCTTGGACAGTTGAGGCAGAAGCGGGGGCGGAGCCAACCCCGTTGGATGGCCTGTGTCCTCTTGAATATTCTGGACATTGGGTAGGGTGTTCTGGGTGTTCAGGGGGGTATTCTGGGGATTTGGCAGGGCATTTTGACCAGTGGATGCCTGCTCGGGTAACGGAGCTCCGGGTGGAGAAGGAGCTGGGTGTGAGGTTGATGTTCCGGTTTGCTGCTGGAGCCTGGTAATGAGCTCAGCCTGTTGGGCCATGACTGTGGCCTGTTGCTTAGAAAATTCTGTTTGGCGGATGACATCCTCTTGCATCTGTCTCATGCTCTCTTGCATTTGGCGCATCATCGCCTCCATCCCTGATGTATTTGGCGGATCCATCTGAATAACCGGTAAGTGTATCTCTATAGCGGAAACAGAAACATCAGTCCGACTGTTTGCTGCTAAAGTAGACTGCTGCCCCGGTAATCTCTGCTCTGACACACTGCGCCTCCTCGGCCTTCTTCTAACAACCGGGGGTAGAGAGTGGAACACTGGATGTCCGTCAACCAGATCCTCGGATCGATTGAGTCGGCGACCTCGTGTCCAAAGTGCTTGGGGAGTATCTAGTGGTTCAGAAGCAATCGTGCTAAAAACTGCCCTAGCAAAAAGATAATAAAGCGAAAAGGAAATATATAACCAGATAAACGGACAGCATAACAGCTTAAATTAAATACACAACACACAGTCGGGCATACAACACACGGTTGATGAGCTGGGTATACACTGTCCTCAATCACTGATTACTGTCCCTATATCACTGTTTCCCAAAAACCGAATCTGATATCCGCAGACAACTGATTCTCAAATGACTGGCTGATGCCCGCAGGCCTGACGCCCAATCTCAAAAACTGATGCCCGCAGGCCTGATGCCCAAACTCAAACACTGATACATGCATTCCCTGTAGAGACGCACTCTAACAAGCACATAACAGATAAGTGAGAGCCAAACACCCCTATGTTGGGGTAGGGTTTCCCTGTCCTATTTTGTCAGGAACTAGGGTTTCACTATGCACGTAGCGGTTTCAAACAACCTATGAACGGGTAAGCAACCTGTCCTAGTTTGGAATGGTCGCTATGGATCCGAATATGCACTAGGTCGAATGGTCAAAAAGGGTGCCCCGGTAAAACCGGGGTTTGTGTTCCCATGCTGTCAGAGCCCAGAGCCGATCAGCCTTATGGTCATGCCTTGACAAGACAAGCCTCTGGCAAATCGTTCGGGAATGGCATATGGCAAACACGGTGTCCTAGGCGCACCAATGCAAATGCAATGCAAAGAAACACACTAGTGTAGTCAAAACCAGATATCATGAGTTCGAGTCAAGTTCTCTAAATCCCCAGCGGAGTCGCCAGAAACTGTAGACGTCCCCCGAACGCATCCCGGGGCGAGGAGTGCGAGTCCCCCCCGTTCTGGTTCGATATTGGGTCACTACAGTTCGAAGGACTCAAATGTCACGGTTCTAAATCTCGAACCAAAGAGTCCAAATCCGGCAAATCGTTTTGAAAACATATTTTTTGAAAGAAGTGCCAAACATGGACTGCTTTGCCAGATACAGAGTCGCCACCTAAATATTTTTTAATGGGAAATTTAGGAAACCCTGACTCAGTGCCAAAAACAACGTGTCCGTCATCACCAAAGTTGCCTCGGCTCGGGAACTTGGGTACGATTGGGGAAGGTCACTTCGTGAGCACCCCCGCTCGCCCGGTCAAAGACCGGCCTCTACTAACCATGATATCTTATTTTGAAAACATTGTATGTTCTTATTCCGGTTTATTAGCCTAGGTTACTATGTGATGCGCACAGCATACAAGTATAGACTGAGTCGCCTGAATTGGAACAAAGACATTTCGTGTTTGTTTGTTTGAAAGATGGTTTGCTACCCGCAGGTAGGCTTAAAAATGCAGATTTTGCCACCCTCAGGTGGGCTTAGGAAACATGGTGTTGCCACTATCTAGTGGGCTTAAAACAAACATTCAATGCATTGTCCCAATTCAGATAACACAACCTTCACCCACAGGCATTCAGGCAGTTATATCACATAAGCAATTAGCCTCATGGTAAGCATGCTATTCATGGCAACACTCACACGCATGCAAGGATGCTAAAGCATAAAACTTACCGAGTACTCCAAGCCAAAACAAAAACTGATTAGAAATCATGCATGATCCTAAGTATACAGAAATGCCTAATGCAACACATGCAAAAATGCAATTATAGCAGGCTCGGCTATTCTAAACATGGCATATGGAATGCTACAACTAACACGTATTCAATTTGGAATTGAAATACAAATGCAGTTTGTATGATGCGCCGAGCCCGGTGCGTGCAAAACAGATGAATGAATGCAAACATACTATCACACTGTATGCTAATTGAAATATGTCCTATATCTAACCATCATAAGCAGATAAATAAAAGGGAAGAAAGACGTGGGGTTGGAAGACATGCATCACACACACCCACACTTATTACCGTTATGCCCTCGCGTAGAGGGTCCAAATAAATATACAGTCCCAAATAAAAGAATAATACAGTCCAAAATATTACAGTCCCAAATAATGTACAAATTCCTAATTAATTAACAAATTAAATAAGAAAAATGTAAAACTGGCATGCAAGCCAAGGGCTGCCTTGATTCTGATGAATGATGTACGTTTGGGCTGCTTTGGCGCTGGAATCCACTGGGATGCCCCAATTAGCCTCTGTTTTGCAATGTTTCTTGAAAAACGCGCCAAGTTCCGGAAGACTGCTGATCCTGGATTTTGCTGCAACAGAGAGCAGGAAAGGGGCATAGCAATGTATTTCACAAATATATGCATGCCTCGATCCTCGTGCCACCAATCACGCATCTTGATGCATAATGGCCGAGGAGTCGGATTGCACAACTCAATATAGGATGAATGCGTATGAATGCTACAACAAAACCTAACTCCATCATGGGTAATCCGGAGTGTCGGTGACTTGGGAATTGAGACCCGTTCCGTCACTCGGAGTACGGAACGTACCTCGTTTCCCGTGCCTGGGCTAACTCCTATCCCGAACACAATGCAATATGCATGATATGCATGAAATGCAGCTAACATATGACCTAGCATGCACAATGCTATGAAAATGAGATGCCTCGAAATGCGTGCACGCGGTCACGCAAACCGAGGCAATGATCCTAAGGCATGAAATGGCATACGCAATGCAAATTGGACTTACACTAACACGAGTGGACCTCAGCCACACTCACATAAGAGGCCGATGGATGAAAATGAAGTGCCTCGAAATGCGTGCACACGGGCACGCAAACCGAGGCAATGGCATACGGAATGCAATGATGCTAAAATGACATAAAGAATGCAAAATGGACTTACACTAACATGAGTGAGCCTCAGCTACACTCACATAAGAGGCCGTGAGATGAAAATGAGATGCCTCGAAATGCGTGCACACGGGCACGCAAACCGAGGCAATGGCATACAGGCATGAAATGGCATGGAAATGATATGCAACACATGCAAATGGATTTCAGCACTAAAAAATGATGCAAAACAGTCCCGAAATGAGGCGAAAGTACACCCGATGCATGAAATGGCCCCGAAATGCGAAATTAGGCACCCGAAATGGCCTATAGCTATGCAATGCATGCACAATATGGACATGGAATGAAAATACAGTAGCAAGGCAGCCCCAAGACAAGCATTTTTGCAGTAGAAAACAAGGCCAAACAGCAATCATAGATAGGGCAACAATGGTATGCAAAAATAGGGGCCAAGAGAGGGCTATTGAAGTAGATGGTAAATGCAAAGTCCAAACAGGAAAATGCCCTTCTATAACACTGAAGAGGGGCCAAAAATATGCATATTTACAGTAGATGACCTCCCCCAAATCAGTATGAAAATATGCTAAGAATGCCATGCAAGATTGAGGCCACAAGAGGATATAACATGAAGTAGGCCAAACATTCATCCAACAAGAAAAGAACCTTAATGAAATATGTTAAGAAGGTCAAAAAATGACCACTTTCAGCTCTGATCATGGTCCAAAAATAGAAGCAAAATGGGCTAGCAAAGCATGCAAAAACAAGGGTAAAACATGGATTCAAAGCAATTGACACATGGAGTATGAAAACAGTGTTGAGCCCTTCTTCAATGTTGAAGAGGGGGTTCAAAATAAGCAAAATCTCAGTTCATAAAATGCTCCAAAACAGATCACACGTAGGCCAAACAAATCATGCAAATTTACGGTAAATAGGAGAGATTATGAAGCAAGTGCAAGATAAAGGGCCCAAACAGGGTTGAGCCCTTCTTCAATGTTGAAGAGGGGCTCAAAATAGGCCCTCTTACAGTTCACATTATGCTCAAAAACAGATCACTCATAGGCTAGAACTTTCATGCAAAATAAGGGCATACAAGATGATATTGAAACAAGTGCCAAATGGAGGGCTCAAACAGGGTTGAGCCCTTGAACAAACATGAAGAATAGCTCAAAATAGACCTAGTTTCAGTTAAGGTCGGAGCCCAAAACAGTAAGCAAATAGCCTAAGAAATTGGTGCAAGAAAGTGCTAAAAAAGAGGGGAAATGGATTTACCTTTGAAGACCAAAGCTTTTGGTGATTCTTGGACCAAGTTGCAACACCTTTAGCCTTTGAAAAGCTTCTCATTGCTGCTGGAATGGAGTGGTGGTGGTGGTGCTTGATGATGATGAAGAAATGGCACCAAACTTGAGAAGAATCCAAGAAATGGAGATGGATATGTGTTTGTAAGCTTGAGGCAAGGGTTCTAACTCTTGAGGGAGAGAGAGAGAGATGTATGCATGCAAGGATGGTAAGTCCAAAAGTCTCCAAGAGTGTAGGCCTTAAGGGATTAAGTTCCCTTGCTCACAAAATATCCCCCGAAATCAGATATTTTGGGGGATACAGCTATACAGCTGTAAAACACACCTCCCAAGAAGCATGGCCGGCTGGGTGTTTTTACTGTAGGTGGCCGGCCGGCCACCCCCTATGGCCGGCCGGCCAAGGGGCAAAAATGGAAAGTTAATTTTCTGGCCGGCCACCACATATTGGTGTCCTCCCATGTGTGTACAACAAGACCCTATGGTTGGAAATTGGCAACTCTGAAACAAGAGAGACAACATGCCACTTTTAGGAGGGGTTCAAAAGGTTCAATTGGAGTTACTGGCCGGCCATATGTTTTTAGGGTCCTCCCATGTGTGTACAACACAAATATGTGGTTTTGGCTCGAAGAAAATGGCCCTAGGGTGTTCAACATTAGCCCGGAAGTGAGAAAATCGGGCGCCGGGGGGCGCCGGAGGAGCATAACTGGTTGTTGAGACAATTGCTGGCCTCCCACCCTCCAGTGACCTTCCTGGTGATAAAACAAAGGTACCTGCCAAAAATGAACAAAAACCGATGCAAAACGAATGCTCGGGGGCCAAAACACGCAGTTCGGGGTCCCGAAAATCGGCCGTTAAGCACCGAAAGTGGTGTTTGGCCGCGAAGTGGGTATCTAAGACCCCAGTGTCCCTTGAAAGGGAGTAAATAAGACGTATGCCAAAAACCGGAGGAATCGGAGATGGTTAGGCGGTCCCGAAATGGGCAAAATGGCCTACGGCCACGAAATGTAGCCCACGGCCACTGAGAGATAGTCTACTGGACCTCTCCCCCCTCAGGAAGAGAAAACAGAGAAAACCGAGCCTGGTTCGCAAACCGAGGCAAGGCACAGAAGAGGGTTCGGAAGTCCGGAGGCAGGGCTCACGGCCGCGACTCTGAGACTTCTGAACGAGCACAATATGGAACATCACCGAGCGCTCAATCAGTGACGTCTGAGTCTTAAGGTCGGTCAAAAATGGGGTGTCTACACCTTGCAGGAAGTAACTCGGTAGGATTTGCTATGTGGCCCAATCGGAATCCAAAGAGAGGAATCCACTAAAGTTGCGTGTCCATACTATTTGGCGGTTTGGCCAAATATTGTTTGGTAGTATTGACGCATACACGTGTGAGGATTAGAGAGAGCAATACAGCCACGCGTCCAGAAAAGGACTAGCAGAGTGGTGCACGCATAAACTATTTAAATTGTGCGGCGCTTCGATGCACAGGTCTAGAACCCTTACACACTGTGACCTTATCAGGTAGCTCACCAACCCCCGAGTAGCTCACCGTCGTTGTGTTCTCAAGTTATCCGGAGTGAAGCAGAACTGGGACATGAGGAGTACAGAAAGCAACAAATATTTTCTCCTCGTACAACATAGATCTATACACACACATATCTATATATATATATATATGTGAGAGAGAGAGAGAGAGCCACCAACCGGCGCTGCCATCACTGTCATCACCGTCTCCTTTTTCTCTTCCTCTCCCTTCTTTCCATCTTTTCTCCTTCTTCTCTCTCTCTCTCTTGTCTCTTCTCTCTTTCTTCTCTGTTTCAAAGAGGGAAGGGAGAGAAAAGAAAAGGGAAAAAAAAGAAAAGAAAAGAGGAATACCCAAAACAATTGTTTTGGGTATTCGAACCACTTCGGGCCAATGGTTTTCGAGCTACCAAGTATTATTCTATATTTTTTAGTACGTAATTAGGTTGGTGTTTGTGTTTATACACTTATTAAAGAGTAAAATAAGATCTATCATTGTTAACCTAATTTATGTCACTTTATATAATTTTGTATTAAAGTTTTGGAAATATAGCAAAATTTTTTTGGTCTTTTGTAAAATATTGTTTGTTCATGTGTTTCTTATACTAACTTATCATCCTTCATGCTCGACGACGACATCGAGATATTCTCATTCCGACCGTTTGAAAGACCTGAGGGATATGTTGGAAGAGCGTGCTCGCCGGCGGGAAGCACAGAGGATATCGACGTTGCAACGGCTAGCCCCCAGAGGGCGAGCCAATGAAGAGGTCGCGATGCCACTACCACGCTTGGCAACACACGCGCCACTAGACAGGGAGTTGGCGAGGCTGAGCGCCACCCATTTTTCCATTGAGATAGAGAACACGCCGCTCCTTACTGACTTTCACCAACCCAAGTTCACGCTCAACGAAGGAAAGACCGATCCCTACATGCACCTAAGCCATTTTTGGCAAGGTATGGCTGGACACAGGCAGAACGATGCGTTGATGTGCCTTATTTTTCCATTGAGTTTCGGCAAATTAGGCCTAAAATGGTTCGAGAGGTTGCTGGAGGAGAGCATCGAGGGGTGGCAACAGTTAGCGGCGACATTTGTCACTAGATTCAAGACAAACACCAAAACGCCCAAGAAAGTTGACCATCTCTTGGAAGTAAAGATGGAACCTGGCGACTTTTTGAAGGCGTATAATGCTAAGTATTGGGAGACTTTCAATGAGATCCTTGATTTCCTGACCAACCTTGCAATCACTCAGTATAAGTGCGGGTCTTCCAGTCGGACATAGACTGAAAGATTTACTCGCAATGAATCAATCGTCGACAATGGAATTGTTCATGCAACACATCAATGAGCACCTCCGAATCGAAGACGATGCAGGCGCAATACCTATGAAGGCAACTCCGGTAGTAGAGGTCAAGAGAGTAGAAGAAAGGGTTCACACAATCGGACGAGAGAACGGTCATGCAAACAACCATGGAAGAGATCTAGGAAGCTCAGTTTTGGAAGACGTCAGTAAGAAGGCCAAGGAAAAAAGGCATAAAACTCACAAAATATAAATAGCTGATCTATTTTCGGAATGTTGAATACTGCCAAAATGAAGTTTTATTCTTAGTTTTACTTTTGTAACCATTTCTACTATTGACGTAATGAAACAAGTAAATCGTTTTTTGAGAAGTGTTGTATTTTTGTCCCACCAAGCAGATTTAGTGCGGTCTAAGAGGAAATTGACGATCATTTTGACGGAAAGATCAAAATTTCTTGCCGGGCGAATTTTGCTCGGCAAGAGGTTTGTTGATGGTTTTGATCAATTTTGAAATTCCTTGCCGGGTAGATTTTGCTCAGCAAGAGGTTTGTTGATGGTTTTGATCAACTTTGGAATTACTTGCCGGGTGAATTTTGCTCGACAAGAGGTTTGTTGATGGTTTTAATCAACTTTAGAATTCCTTATTGAGCTGACTTTGCTCGCCAAGAAGCAAGTTGTCGACCTGACTTTGCTCGCCAACTTTGAAGTTCTTTGCCGAGTGACTTTGCTCGCTAAGAAGCAAGTTGCCAAGCTGACCTTACTCGCTGACCTTGCTCGCCAACTTTGAAATTCCTTACTAAGATGATTTTGCTCGCCAAGAAGCAAGTGGTCGAGCTGACCTTGCTCACCAACTTTGAAGTTCCTTGCCGAGTTGATTTTACTCGCCAAGAAGCAAGTGGTCGAATTGACCTTGCTCGCCAACTTTGAAGTTCCTTGCCGAGCTGATTTTGCTCGCCAAGAAGCAAGTTGCCAAGTTGATTTATCGAGCTTACTTTGCTCGCTAACTTTGAAGTTCCTTGCCGAGCTAATTTTGCTCACTAAGAAGTAAGTTGTCGAGCTGACCTTACTCACCAACTTTGAAGTTCCTTGCCGAGCTGATTTTGCTCCCCAAGAAGCAAGTTACCGAGTTGACTTTGCTTGCCACAGTTAAAATTCTTTGCCGAGTTGATTTGCCAAGCTGACCTCGCTCGCCAACTTTGGAGTTCCTTGCCAAGCTAATTTTGCTCATCAAGAAGCAATTTGCCGAGCTGACCTCGCTCGCCAACTCTGAAGTTCCTTGCCAAGCTAATTTTGCTCACCAAGAAACAAGTTACCAAGTTAACTTTGCTCACCAACTTTGATGTTCCTTGCCGAGCTGAAGTTGAGTAATCCCAATCATGTTACAATAGAAAGGATTTAAAGTGAACCACTGAGCAAAAAGTCTAGCGCGGCCTAGTAATGTAATTTTGGTCACGCGCATGCAAATGGAATTAAAGGGAAATTGATAGAGGAGTTTGTGCCAAGCAAACAGGCTAAGCTAGTTGTGGTTACACGACCGAGTTGACATAACCAAGGGCAATTGGGCTGAGGTTTTGAATCACGCGGTTGAGTTAGACCAAGGTCCGGAAGTTAGACCGGGCTAGTTGTTCGGCGTGAATTCTTTGCCGACCTTGGTGAAGTGATGGTGCTTCCGACCGGACTAGACGCACATGTTGCATACTGAAGCCGAGCAAGGTTAGCGGGAACAAATGGGTACGGCTGAAGAAGTCGATTATACGCCTCAGATTTTGGTCAGTCAAGAGTAACGCGGTTCCAAAGGGCGGACTGTAGCGCCCTGCAGGAAGTAACTCAGTAGGATTTGCCATGTGGCCCAATCGGAATGCAATGAGAGGAATCCACTAAAGTTGCGCATCCATATTGCTTGGCGGTTTGGCCAAATATTGTTTGGTAGTATTGACGCATACACGTGTCAGGAGTAGAGAGGGCAATACAACCATGCGTCCAGAAAAGGACGAGCAGAGTGGTGCACGCAGAAACTATTTAAACTGTGCGGTGCCTTGATACACAGGTCTGGAACCCTTACACATTGAGACCTCCTGGTTATCAGAGCTTTCTCTTTTGTTTTCTCTCTCTAAACTTGTGCTAACTTGACCGTCGAAGGGGTATTCTGGCCACCACCCGCCGGTAGCTCACCATCGTTGTGTTCTCAAGTTATCTGGAGTGAAGCAAAGCTTGAACATGAGGAGTACAAAGAGCGACAAATATTTTCTCCCTGTACAACACAGATCTATACACACAAATATCTATATATATGTATGAGAAAGAGAGAGAGAGAGAGAGGGGCCACCCACTAGCAGAGAGAGAGAGGGGGCCACCCACTGGCAGAGAGAGAGAGAGAGCCACCAACCGGCGCTGCCATCACTGCCTTTTTCTTTTCTTCCTCCCCCTTTTCTCCATCTTTTCTCCTTCTTCTCTCTCTCTCTCTCTCTCTCTCTCTCTCTCTCTCTCGTCTCTTCTCTCTTTCTTCGCTGTTTCAAAGAGGGAAGGGAGAGAAAAGAAAAAGAAAAAGAAAAAGAAAAGAGGAATACCTAAAACAACGTCGTTTTGGGTATTCAAGCCACTTTGGGCCAATGGTTTTCAAGCTACCAAGTATTATTCTATATTTTTTGGCATGTAATTAGGTTGGTGTTTGTGTTTTTAAACTTATTAAAGAGTAAAATAAGATCTATCATTGTTAACCTAATTTATGTCACTTTATATAATTTTGTATTAAAGTTTTGGAAATATAGCAAAAATTTTTTGGTCTTTTGTAAAATATTGTTTGTTGATGTGTTTCTTATACTAACTTATGTTGATTTATGTATTTCTAAACTTATTAAAGATTAAAATAAGAAACAAGAATAATAATTTGGTTAGGTTAGAATAATCCCTTCTGTTAAATTAAAACTTAACTTGTATTAGATCCTACACTCAAAACAAAAATAGAAAAATAAAATTTTAATTTATTTTTTATTTTTTCAAGGGAATACAATAGGAGAAGGAGATACCAACTCGAATTTGAAATTCAGGTGTTGAGCTTGATTGATTAATCTTGAGTCTCTTGTTATTCCTACACAAATTATCCTTGCTCAATTCTTTTATGAGCTCATATCGGTCCATTTTCTGTCCAAAACTTCCAACCCAACCCTATTATTAATTTTTGGGGTATTCTATTTTTTTGGGCCTGGCTATTGTTCAAGTAAAGTTTTGGGTTTGTAGTTCACTACATTTCAGATCCAATTTGGTGGAAAAAAGCTTGGGCATTTTACCTCATAAGTTTAGGAACTTCTAAATACACTCTAAATCCTTTTAAATTGCTTATTCTGATGGGTAAATTAGCCCATTAAGTGGGCTTTTACACGGGAATTATGAGCTGTTTTATAAATCCTTTTGTGATCAGATAGTTCCATATCAAGGCCTCTTTATAAGGAGGCTCTATTGGGATGTTTTACTACACCTTTTACAAAAACATCTTCTAATTCTCTCTATACTGCTTTCAAGGATGAACGAGGCACATGAATTCTTTTTCTTGATCTGTCAAGAAAAATTCTTATTAACTCAAGAAATAAAAAATACATTGAGATAGTAAGAATTCGGGAAAACATCGTCGTACAATTAACAAAATGAGGACTTTGTGGTTACTAAGGATTGTCCTGACCAATTGAGAAATTTGCTTATTATAAATATGTTTGGAATTGTTTATGAGAGGGAATCGCCTTATATGCTTTTTTTCTTTATTTTTTTCTTAATTTTGATTTTTTTATTTGCTTCTTTCTTTCGTTGAAACCCACTAGTATTGTTATAATTTTGTCAATTAACATGTCTATAAAATCCTAAATAAAATTGTTCCTCCTCATCCAAAGTTGAGCTCAATGCTCATGTCGTAACGAAGCAATCTTACAGCTTTGCCAAGGCATTCTTCCTGAATTCTATCCATTACCATTTTTGGATAATTTGTTATATTTGTGGAAATTCATGTTGTTTGTCATTGTTATTATTGGGTTTACAAAGTGACAGCACAAGAATAATAGTGTAAATTATGGAGGTCTATCTGCAATGATATACATATGTGCGGCTCCAATTTGAAGTTTCAACTGAGTGTTTATGCAACTATTAGATTGCTAGTATAGTAGTAGTAGAATTTCTTATCATGAGTGTTTATTGATACAACTATAATTCAAAAAATAATGGAAATGAATGGTTGTGCTTGAATAAGTGGTTCCATGAACCATCTTGTCAAAAGGTGGAAATGAATGTCCCTTAGTAATAATGTCAAGCTTTTTGTACTACATTAAATATATGTCGGGTTGGGGAAACAAGGAAGTATCGACCATTGATTAATTACATCCACACATAAACATTATGGGGTGAAAAAAGATAATCCATTGATTGAGAGCTCACTCCTCCTTTTATAAGAAGATTCCCTCTGTTGTTTTTATTTTATTTTAAGTAGGATGATTTGAGAAGAAAAATTATATACAAATTAACAAATTTTATAGAAAGATTCCTAATTGATGTCGCGCCTATGGGTATCATTGAACCAAGTTATATTTTAATTTTTATAATTTCACTTTTCAAAATTTTTATTGCGTCACACATTATATTAAGAAAATTTTGTAAAATCTATTAATTTATATACCATTATTCATATAACAAAGAAATTATATTACATAATAGTGTTATATACCATTATTCATATAACAAAAGAAATTATATTACATAATAGTGATAAAGTTGAACCTATAATGACATCAGGCCTATTAAAAAAGTGATTCATGCACCAAGCGAGAGGGACCCTTTGTGGTATATTTAGCCTTTTTGGCCTTAAAAAATTGATCATTGTTGATATTGACTTTAATTTTTCTTCTTCACATCAAAAGGTAAACTTAACTGAAGACAACTTTCCATGTTAAATGTGTTTCTCTCTCTTCATCTTCAATAATCAATCTTCTAGATGGAACAGTTTAATTTTTTATTTTTTTATAAGTAGACGGATGACTAATTTTCTTATGCAATTATTACTCTATTTGCACGTCAAGTAGACACTTGAAAATTACTCATCTTAGACTATCTTTAGAGCATGTTTGTTTTGAAGGATAAGGGTGTGGGATTGGACTATTAGTTTCATCGGATTAATAGTTCATTATTTGTTTAGAAAATTTTACTCTGGACTAATAGTCCCACAAATATGGGACTATCTTATCCCATGGGGGGATGGGATAGAAACCATGGGATTGGTATCCCATGGGGATTATTTGGTGAAATGTCCATTTTACCCTCCATGCTATTACTTAGTAAATAATTAGAAAATGGTAAAATAGTCTTTTGAACATTTATAAATTATTTTTTAGTGTTGTTAATTTAAAATTATATATTAAATAAAAAATTTAAATCATAAATTATAAATTAAATTTAATTAAAAAAATAAATTAAAAATTATGGACTTATAAATTAAATTTTTTTAGTATTGTTAAAAAATTAAATTTACATATTAAATAAAATTATTTTTTTAGTGTTGTTAATTTAAAATTATATATTAAATAAGAATTATAAATTATAAATTAAATTTTTTTTAAAATAATAAATTATAAATTATGGCCTTATAAATTAAATTTTTTTAGTGTTGTTGAAATTTAATTTATTTATTAAATAAAATTATTTTTTTTATTGTCGTTAATTTAAAATTATATATTAAATAAAAAATATAAATTATAAATTATAAATTTAATTTAATTGAAAATAATAAATTAAAAATTATGGCCTTATAAATTAAATTTTTTTTAGTGTTGTTAAATTATAAATTATAGATTACAAATTTAAAATTATATATTAAATAAAAATGATAAATTACAAGGGTAAAATAGTCTTTTGAACATTTATCCTTATCCAATCCGTCAAACCAAACTTTGGATTCACTAAAAATAGTCCAATCCAGACATCGAATCCCATGACTAAACAAACATAGGATACAAATCCAATCTAACCAAATAGTCCCGGGACAATGTATTCCGGGACTAACAGTCCGATGGATTACAATCCCCCTTATCCAGTCATTCCAAACAAACGCACCCTTAATGTTTATGTTATTATTATTATTATTATTGGATTTGAGTAAAGATTTAGGTTAAAAGCTATATTTGATATCAAACATTTCAACACTAAATTTTTAATTTTCATCAAATACCGATTGACTGAGAGGATAACCGGGAGGATGTTCGGATTGTCGTCTAGCTTAGTGTAAATTTTCTTTAAATTTTTTCCAATTCGGTCGTCCACCTGATTGTCCGGCCTACCTGGTTGATTGGCCGATCATCCATCTAATCGTCCATTAACGGTCATCTGCGAGATTTGATGAATGATTAAAAACTCCCTTAATTTGATAAAAAAAGTAAGACTCCCTTCATTTGATATCAATTTAGCGAAACGGTAATTTTTATCAAATTTAAATTTGATAATAAAAGATTTAAGTTTGGATTGGAGATCATTTTATTGACTGATCATATAATAATTTTATGATAATAATCTATTAAATATATAACAACATATGTACCTCATGTAGACACTATAATTATTAAAAATAAATTTGTTCTTATGACTTTCTATTGTTGTTGTTAAGAGTTAATTTTTGATATTACGAATTTGAGTCATAAAAATATCTTCGTAGAAAATGGGAGTAAGACTATTTACATGTATTTTCAAATTCCATTATACCAGACACGTTACTAAGGATTTTTTTTTTTTTTTTTTTTTTTTTCTTTTTTTTTTTTTTTTTGTTCACAAAAGAGACCTTTTATTGCCTTCCCCAGATCTCTGATTATTTATGCATTAACATACCCAACTTGTCAAAAAAAAAAAGAAAAAAAGAAATTAATAAACGGAATTGAAAAATCTAGAAACCTCGTAGATGTTGATTTGTGATTATGTATCAATTTTAAGCAGAATATAAAAATCCCAATCAAACAATCAAGATAAAGAGACACAACGATTTTTACGTGGAAAAACCACAATTGGACACCTCCAACTGTGATCAAAAAACCACGGGCAACTGTCACAAGACAATCCACTAAGAAGAATTAAAGGAATTACACAGGTATACTCTCAATTATCTAGCGAATCCACAACGCCTAATTGAACCAACCTCTATGTGCCTCTTCCAACCCCATCTTCAGCACGGAATTGTCTTTCTGATGAGCCACTCCGGATTCCACTAAAGCTTCAGGCTCGGATTCTTCAGAATTCACAACTGAAGAACAACTCTCTCTTTTGTGTATAACAAACAAATCTTTGATGTACTCTCTTTAAACCATGAGTTGAATACTCAATAAAACATCAAAGAAAATAACAAAATATCCCCAGATATAAACCTTTAAGAACCAAAAAGAAGATCTGGAGGAATCCAATCAATCTCTTAGTTTTGGGAGAAAACCAAGTATTTATAGAGAACCAAAAGTAATCCTAGATTGGGAAGAAAACAAATTTCTTGAGAAATCCGGATTCTGAGGCTGGCTCGAGCGAAGAGTTGCTGGCTCGAGCGAGGAGTGTATTTTTCGTGATTTCTACTAGTGCCTTGGCTCGAGCGACGGATCCTTGGCTCGAGCGACCAACCACTTCTTTCAGGTTTTTGTGTGGACGCAATCCTTCGCTCGAGCGAGCATTCCTTGGCTCGAGCGAGAAAACCTTAGCTCGAGCGAGCACTCCTTGGCTCGAGCGAGCAATGACGGACATGCAATTTTGAATGCAATTTTGCATTTTGCTTTGGCCGCGAGCTGATCGGGCAGCTCGACCCTCGTAATAATCAGCGAAGTGGCAATCTTGAAAGCATTAACATCACAAACTTCTCTGCATGGCTCGATTCGGGTTGGATTCGCATCTAATAAACTCATAACCTCACTGAAATAAAAAGTGCGAAAATAAATACAACTGAAAGGAGTTTTGTCAAACGGAGTTGCCAACAATAAAACCTAACAGTAATAATTTCCAATAAAGAAAGAACATGAGCCTCCCACCATGTCTGATCCAAGAACACTTGCTTGGGAAAATCTAGAGAAGGGAGGAGGGTAAATTATGAATGAGTTGATTTGTCATTTCTTGATGTGGAAATTTCATAACATTCACCCCAATTAACCAAATGTCAATGAGAGAGCAGTAAAATGTCTATGGAATTGATTTGTCATTCTCAAAATGAAAAGTTTCAAAAAATTAAAATGTGAGTGATCCCATAAAAACTATTTAGAAAGATAAAATTTATATATAATACTATGGTTTAGTCCTAGGCTTTGAAAAAAAGTGACATTATCAAGTTGTTATAATGAATGATTCTATTAAATTTTTTTGAAGAATAAATCTTTCTTTTAGAAATAAGTACTAATATACAAATATAATTTATATACAAAATGATATTTCATTTTCAATCAAAACACTCACTGTTATATTTATAATTTATAAAAATGTCATTAATCATTGTTCTGAATGTGAGTTTTGTATTATCAATAATTTTCCTTTAAAAATTAATAGAAAGGCAACATGCATGTGCTCCTATGCCACACTACCAGAAAAACTGTTTTTTGCGACGGTAGGCGGCCGTCGCAAATGCCCTGGATCCCGTCGCTAATACCTTTTGCGACGGTAATTTGGCTTTTTGCGACGGGAAGGGAGGGTCGCGACAAAAGGGGTTGCAAAAGAGCTTTAGCGACGGTAAGTGCCGTCGCCATTAGTTTCTGCGACGGGAGGTTGCCTTTTTTGCGACGGCACTTTTTCCGTCGCCAATAATGGAAGAATATATCAGTTTTCGCGACGGCACATAATTCCCGTCGCTAAAAGTGGGTTTTTGAGACAGCAGAATTACCGTCGCTAAAACTCTGGCAGCTTATAACTATTGGCGACGGCAACGTCTACCGTCGCTAAAGCTTTCTTGTCAATTACAATTTCACAGCTTTTGCGACTGTATTGGTGCCGTCGCAAAAGCCTATTACTCTTTTTTGCGACGGGTTCTTATGCCGTCTCAAAAAAAAAAAAAAAAAAAAAAAAACCTGCTGAGAAATTATTAAAAAAATTAAAATAACCTGTTTAAAATTAAAAATAATTATAAAAAAATCCAAAAATTACAGAATAATATAAATCCATAAATAAACAAAAGTTCACAAATAATAAAAATTAATAATATTGTTCCATTCATAACAATACATAAATAAAAATTCATAACAATAAAAATTATGCCACTACATAACGTCGCATAATACATACATAATGTTGTTCACAAATTTAAATAACATAAATCAAAATCAAAATCAAAACCAAAAGTTTTCGTCTTGATTCTTTCGTGGGTTACAAAAACAGAAGTTGGTCATAATCTTTACATGTCCACATTCCACACGAACCAAATTGCTACTCAGGAAATATCTGAAAAAATACAAAAGGTAAAATTTAGCACCAACCACAATATAAACAATAAACAACCACTATTAGAAAATAAGCCTCATGGTAATTTGGAACAACATTTTAAATAGAATGTACAATCATCATCAGCAGCAAAACAAAAATATCATCTTCTATATTTATCTGCCATTGGTGTTGTTGAGAAACTGGGAGAAATTTAAAACAGATTTGATCAAATTTCAACTAATGAAGAACAAATAGAAATTTTACTGATATATGTATGTCATCAATATATTGAACATTTATCAATCATTGTGAAACTACTTAATTGACAACATGTAATTGATTCTATTGTATTAGTGTAAGAAGGGGAGTTTCCTGTCCCAAAGCTGAGCCAATCAAATCCTAATGAATAACCATTTTGCCAAAAAGATTATGTAGTTTTAAATATTAGTGCTTGTTTAATGTAGAATGCTTTTATCTTTGCAGAACATGAGTCATATGAAATAGTGCAGTAAGCAAAACTCAGCTAATATATTTGATCCAAGAAATAAAGAAAAGGAAAATCACACATTTTTATCAAATTATGCAATTGACAGTAGCTTGGTCCTCTTAAATCAATCTATAATAATAAAGCATATGCAAAAAGTAATACATTGAACCACACATATCGTGACAAACTATTAGAATTGTATTATGATAATTTACTTCCCAAATCTGTAACAACAATAATGTCAACCACTCCATCACTTAAAGAGTTATATAATTTAACAGAAAATCAGCAATTTGTAATGATATGCAAGATAATCTTGCAATAACAAATAAATAAATGTGTAAAATATACATAAATCGTATATGTTCTTTTCAATAACATGAAGATAAATGATTTTACCTCCATCCCATGGGATGTCATCAGGACTGCAATTCAAACATGACAGTACATTAGAAAATATGCTTTTACAATTATAACAAACGCAGATAGAAATATGATGCTACAACCTGCAAAAGAAATCAAGGACAATCATTGCAATTTCTGAATCTAAAGTATAAAATAAATTATTCAAAGGAGATGAATAGTTTTTCTTCATTTTTCTCTCTAATCCCTGTTTGTTTTTCTAGATCTATCTTCTATATTCTTTGAATCTTTATAGGATACCCTTAAATTTCTTTGTTTTTGGTACACCAACCACACTGGAAATCAATATATTCATCACATTGTACCGACAGGGCATTGATGCTGCAACTCATGTTTCCAGGATCTAGGCTAAATAAAAATAAAAAATAAAAAATTCCTTGGTATCCATTCAATAAGTTTATTCTTGATCTAATAACAAAACAAATGCAAATTGGACCATCTCAGATTATTTCTCATGCCTGTAAATTAGCATCATCCATTTTTCTTCCATGATCATGATGTTGGTTAGGTAAATATATAAATCTAAAAAATAATCATTTAATGAAATTTGATGGGTTTAGAAGAACTAAATACACATCTAAAAAATGAAAACAAATTTCAGTCAACTCCAACTGCAAAAAAATAAAAATAAACAAATAAAGAAGTTTCTTACCAATATTGACACCAAAATTGAAGCTCTGCCTTCTCAACTTTGTTCTTTTCCATGGTTTTGAAACACTCAGGGTACGCATACCCAAGAACCAACCTGCCATCCAAATTCCTATAATCAGAAGAGGTGAAATTAAGAAAGAAAAAGAAAAAGAAACAAAAATAAAGCAGAGAAGGAAAAAGTGCAAAAAGAAAGATTAGTTCTTCAAATACACAAGTCCTGATCATAATGAAGCTTTTTATTTTATTTTATTTTTCCTATTTTAATTGCTTCAATTTTTTTTTTTTTTTTTGATGGTTAACAAAGGCATACCAAGTACTATGATTTGTTCTTCATCAGGTTCAGGAAAAGGGTAAGTGGTGCCCTCTACTATGATTTGTTCTTCAATCTCACAATCCATTTTCTTGGGCAAAGCAAACCATTGCTATTCACTGCCCTCCCTCCTCTAAGTTTTTGTTCTACTTTCACCAACTCATTCGAATTTGGGTTTCTCAAGTTTCTAAAAAATTCTTAAGAACAAATTCAAACAAATTTCTTAACATACATGCATACATACACAAATTTTTTAAGAACAAATTCAACAAAATCAACATGAATCTGATTAACATACATACACGCAGATTCAACAAAATTTTTCAAAACTAAAATGATAGTTGCAATTAAAGATGGTTGGTTGTGGGAGAAATTATGAATAGACTGAAATCCTGTTGATTTGGAATGACTTTTGGAGCCAAGGAAAATCACACATGTTCAACCCAACCCAAAATACATCAACAAACCAATTTGCATGAAAATTTAAACAATAGAGGTAAATTGAAATCAAATTAAAGAGATAATCACAACATTAATCAAATTTCCAAAAATTACCATCAACCATGGCAATAAAGCTGTTTACATCACATGTCTCACCCCTGAAAATTAAATTAGGTTCAGAGGTAAATCAAATTAATGAGATAGTCCCAACATTAATCAAATTTCCAAAAGTTTTACAATCAACCATGGCAATAAAGCTGTTTACATCACAGGTCTCACCCTAAAAATTAAATTAGGTTCAAGCTTATTACTATACAAAGTCTTGGTTTGAAAAGTGATGAACTTAACCTCAACCAATTTATTAACAATAGGAACATCAACCACAACCAACCCAAATCTCCACAAATAACCTTAAATCAAAACATGAATCAAAGCCTGCACATTCAATAAAAGAATCAAAATAAGAAATGATTATTTCACAAGGGTCCGTTTCATTAGCGATATATTGATGGATTATGCAAGAAAGAGAACCAAAAGAAAATCAAACTTTTTTGGTGTTTGTTTGAAATTTCGCATACAATCTCTTAAACAATAAATACTCAACAATTTTTACAATTCAACAAAATTAGACAATACCATTAAGTAAAATAAATCTATATTGGTGGTACCGATTTCTTCCATATGGTGAAGGGCTTGCTTCTGCTGGACCAACTCAAAAGTATTTGCAGCTTTCAACCTATAGTAAATTACAGTCCAATGAATAAATGAACAATGAACAATGATGAACAATGAACTCCTCAAAATCACCTTCACCACCACCTACCCACCAAACACTTTGCTAAGAAATAAATATGATTTGTGTATACAGAGCTTAATAAGAAGTTCATGAACAAAACTAGAAACAAACCCACCCCCCCCCCCAGTTAAGTACAAATAGGAACCCCCAAATGTAACAGATCAAAAACCCCCTATATACACTCACAGATATATATATATATATATATGAAAACCTCCTATATCCGAAATCCCGACACAGAGAGCGAGAGAGAGATACCCTTTGAAATCGGCGGTGACGGAAGATCGCCGGCGAGGGAGGAGTGGCGGTGAGGAGCGAGCAACCGTCAACGTCGTCTGTGAGAGAGAGAGAGAGAGAGAGGGAGGCAGCAGCGGCGGTAAGGGAGGATGATCGACAGTGAGGTACGAGCGACGGTGAGGGAGGATCGGGGGTGAGGGAGGATCGGCGGTGACGGATGATCGGCGCCGTCGTTGTGTGAGAGAGAGAGAGAGAGGAAGGCAAAACCCTAGATGGAGAGAGGAAGGCAAAACCCGCCGTCGTTGTTTGTGTTGTGTGTGTGTTCTCAAACAAAACCCTACACACACCCACACTAATGTTATAGTTAATGAATTTTTTATTAAAATAAAAAATTATTAAAATAATTTTTATAGTTAATGAATTTTTTTTTTTTTTTTTTTTTATAGTTAATGAATTTTTTTTTTCATTTAGTAAGGTTAAAAATTTATTTGTTTCATATTTATTTTAATGAATAAAAAATTATTATTATTTTTTTTATTTGGTAGAAGTAGGGATAATATTTTCTATTAAAATAAAGTTAATTTTTTGTGGTCGATGAAAATTTTTTTTTGCGACCCTTTTTTTTTTTTTTGTTACTAAAAATCAAGAACTAATTTTTTGTGGTAGAGGATAGGAAGTGGCAGTAGTGGTGAAAGTGATGGATAAGAGGTGATAGTGGTGGTGGTAGTGATGGTGAAGGAGATAAGTAGTGAAGTTGTGGTAGTAGTAGAGGAGATAGAATAGCAGTGGTAGAGGAGAGGTAATGGTAGTAGTAGTGGTGGTAGTGGAGTGGTAGCGATGGTGGTAGTAATGATAGTTGTAGAGGTGGAGTGACAACAGTGGTAGTAGTGGAATGGAGACAGAAAGAGATAGAGATAGAAAGAGAAGAGAGACAGAGACAGAGAGATAGAAAGATGAAAAAATGGATGAAAAGAGAAGTGTTCAAAAGAGTAAGACGACGTCGTTTATAGTAGATCGATAAATCGAGAAGGAGCTCGATAAATAGAGAAGATGAGAGTAAGAGAGTGAGTAAGGCGAACATAGTGAGGGAGAGATAGACAAATAGACAAGTAGACAGAGAGAGAGAAGAGTGATTAGTGAGAGAGAGACAGTGAAAGAGAGAGATAGACAGAAAAAGAGAGAGAGAAAGAGAGAGAGAGAGAGAGAGAGAGAGAGAGAGAAACAAGAGATGAGCGAGAGATAAACAAAAAAAGAGAGAAATAGAGCGAAAAGAGATGAGCGAGAGAGAGATACAGAAAAAGAGAGAGACAGAGAGAGAAGAGAAATTGGCGAGAGAGATAGAAAGATAAGAGAGAGAGAGAGAGAAGAAATAAGAGAAAAGAGATGAGCGGGAGAGACAGAGAGAGAAAATAGATGAGAGAGATAGAGAGAAGAGAGATAGGCGAGAGACACAGAGAGAAATGAGTGAGAGACAGATAGAGGAGAGAGAGAGAGACATAGTGATCAGCGAGAGAGAGATAAAGAGAGAAAGACGGAAAGAGAGAGACAGAGAGAGAAATAGATAGAGAGAGACATATAGAAAAATAGAGATAAACAAGAGATGAGAGAGACATATAGAAAGAGAGCGAAAAGAGATAAACGATAGAGATAATAGTAAAATAGAGAGATAGAGAGAAGCGAGATGAGCGAGAGAGACATAGAGAGAAAATAGATGAAAGAGATAGAGAGAAGAGAGATGAGCGAGAGAGACATAGAGAGAAGACAAATGAGAGAGATAGAGAGAAGAAAGATGAACGAAAGACACATAGACAGACAGACAAACAGATAGATAGACAAACAGACAGAGAAAGAAGAGTGATGAGTGAAAGAGAGAAAGAGAAGAGTGGTGGTAGTTGAATGGCATTTGCAGTAGTGGTAAATGTGGTAGAGAAGATGGGTGGTGAGAGAGAAAAAAATTACAGAGGACAGACTGAGTTTTGAGACAACTTTTCTCCTCCGTTCAGTCTCTCTTTTCTCTCGGAGAGGAAGAGGAAACAGAAGAGAGTGATGAAGAGGGAGATAGAAGAGAGTGATGAAGAAGAAAGGGATATGAGAGAGTAAGTAGAAGAGGGAAAGATTCCGATTCAGAATAATACAGAAGAGAAGAAGACAAGATGGAGAGAGAGTCGAGGCGGGCAGTAATCGATGAAGTCGACTTTTGTCGGCCAACCGATGTAAAAGCAAACCGCGTGTCAGGCGCAGTTCTCGAAGGAAGAGAGAGAAGCGGGAAGTTGTATACATATATGGTAAGAGAAGAGAAATGAGCGAGAGAGATAGAGAGAGAGAGAGAACAAAAAGAAATGAGAGAGATAGAGATAAGAGAGATGAGCGTCACAAACCATCTTCTCTATTTATTGAATTTTTTTTAATATTTTAAGTATTTTTTAAAATTTTTAGACACACCTAACATAAATACATCTAAAAATTAAAAAAATTGTAAAAAAAATCTTTTAAAAATTCACTAAATACCAAAAATACAATAATTCAATACATTTTTTTGTATTTTTATGTATTTATTAATTTTTAAAAATATTTTTTCATAAATTTTTTATTTTTTAGATACATCTAAAAAAAATATTTAAAATTTAAAAAATATCCACTAAAAACAAAAAAACACGAAAGCCACTTTTTGCGACGGCAGAAAATGCCGTCTCAAAAAAGTAGAGTATTTGCGACGGCACCATTTGCCGTCTCAAAAAAGCAGAGCATTTGCGACGGCACTAGTTGCCGTCTCAAAAAATGAGAGTATTTGCGACGGCAGACAAATACCGTCGCAAATACTCTCATTTTTTGAGACGGCAAATTGTGCCGTCGCAAATACTCTCATTTTTTGAGACGGCAAATGGTGCCGTCGCAAATGCTCTGCTTTTTTGAGACGGCAATTTTCTGCCGTCGCAAATACTCGCTTTTTTGAGACGGCATTTTCTGCCGTCGCAAATACTCTGCTTTTTTGAGACGGCATTTTCTGTCGTCGCAAAAAGTGACTTTTTGAGACGGCAAGCGCGCCGTCGCAAATAGTTCCGTCTCATATACCCAGTTTTCTTGTAGTGCCACTTTGTAGAACTTCAACCTCATTTATGGCCATTCAATAATGAATCCTATGTTCACTAGTCAGATAGATAATTATAACATATATACATAAACTAATGGCCATGAATGAATGCCCCATCAACATGCACATGGCCTTGTTCCCTCCCTCACTAGGGTTCATGGATTTTACTAAAAACAACGATAAATATACAATGATTTAACGAATAAACAAAAAGAATACATGATATCAAGAATCTGATAGAGGGAAAAAATTAAATAAGTAGCATTAAAATTGAAGGAATAAAAACACACACACAAAACAACTTTGACAGCAATGACAACAAAAAACAACATCAACAAAAAGAAGATTATTAAGCAAGACATTAACAATAAACTAAGCAGACAATACGTCTACAAGTTTATTGCTAGCTTCTTGTCCATTACAAATGTTCCAGATCTTTGATATATATATCTATATACTATCAAATTAAAATACAGACACATCCAAACAAGACCTTGCTCGATCGATCTGTCTCGGGCAAGTGTTTTGTTTCATTCTTCACACGAATGACAGACGGAAAGAGCAGGCAATTGTGGTACTGCTCAGATCCTGCTCTTGCATTTCTCCATGGCTCTTGGTGCTGAAAATTGGAAGGAAAAAAAAAATTATTTACATAATTATAATTAAAATTTATGTACTTGACCCTAGACGATATTTTGACATGGTTCATGACCTTTATGGCTAGAATAATACAAAAAAATGCTATATACTCAGTAAAATGTCAAGTGGCAAAATTTGAATGTATGATGTAGATTAGGATAAATTTGATTCATACTTTTCAAATTATGAAAAAACATTCTGAATTATTTTTTTGCTTGATATGTAGTATTACTGAGAATAATAACTAAAGATTGCAAAAAAATATATAAATTATAACGGACAATTGCACATATGAAGGCACTGACCAAGTCCAATTGCTTCTGATCCTTTCATTATGCGCAGGCGCTTGCATGAATCGACAAACATCCTGTATGAAGTTAATAATACACGAATCATCAATTTTTATAATTTTTCTAGATAAATTTACCGATATAAATTCTAGATCCGTAACTTTATTACTTTTCTTTGGCTGAAATAATTCTATTTTGAATTTTTTTTTGGGGGGGGGGGGGGGGGGGGGGTAACATGAAAAAGGCCTAATGTAGACCATTGCCATTAGGATTATGCAAAATCGTCCAATCCGCTAAAATCGCACCAATCTGTATCGATCCGCATTAATCTATCTGCTAACTACAGATTAAACTTTAAAATTTATAATTCGCTTTCTAAACCACTCTATTCCGTTATAGTTAATACATATATATTTTTTTAACCTTTAATGAAATATCAAAGTAAAAATGAGTGTGAGAAATATTTAAGATGTGAAATTTGTTATAAATTAGTAGCTATTTATATAAAAAATATTATGTAAAATTAGTTTGTGTTATATATATGATAAATATTATGTAAATGAATGTTATATATTATACAAATACTTGATAATTGTTTAAGAATATTTTTCAATCAATTAACAAATTGAAACCGTCTTAAATCATCTAAACTACAATTTGATTATTTGCCAATCTATCAAACCATGTGTTTGATTTATAATTTTATTCTTAAATTATCTCAACCACACTGCGGACACTTGTAGCCATTATATCTTATGGCAACCATAAAACTTTGTCTTTCTACAACAAGTACGAAAGTTAGTATCAATGCAAACACTGTACACAAAGATGTTTTTTCTGATTTATCAGGGAAAAAATCTGACATTCATGGCTCGTGTTTGGTTTTGTACTTGGTACTTTCAATTTCCTATTTTTTGATCATGGTTACTTTCTATATTAATATGGTTTTTTTGTTTTGTTTTTGTTTTTTGGGTTGACATTTTCGAACTTTAAAGGAAGGAAAAGAAATACTTACTCCCATGGGACATCTCCCACGAGCATCCAGTCTCCATCCTTATCTTCATAGGTTGGAACATACTCAGAACTGTTCAACAAATCCATCAACTTACTCTCATTCATAAAGTCTATCATTCCTTGGGTCCCATAGTTACCTTCATTATTTAAAAAACTATAATTAGAATTGGAATTAGTACTTCTGAATATTGCAATAAACACAAGCTAGCCATAGCATCACACTATATAATCATTTTTGAGATCTACTTTTTGTAAATTCAACATTTTTTTTTTTTGAAACGGCGAAGAACATTTTATTGAAGATAACCAGGTAAGAGCATCTCCAATGGTTCATTTCTTTTTTCATTAAATCTGAGTAAAAAATAGGTTGTTTTCTCAATTTGATACGCCTTCCTCCAACGGTGAGCATCAAACCTGTCGTGCAGAATTGAGGGAAGGGTCGACCGGTTGGTCAACCGGCCGGTTGATCGGTAAGACTATTTTTTTTTCTTTCTTTTAACCTGTTTGAATCTTTCGACCTGTTTGAACCTACCTATTTGAAAGGGAACCGATCGGCCGGTTGGTCAACCGGCCGGTCAACCGGCTGGTTGACCGGTTGGTCTCCCCCAACGGTCACGCACAGTAAAATGGTGAAACCTGGAGCTTGTTCTCACTTTGATGAATTTTTGATTCTATTCTCATTTTGATACTAATTTGTTGAAACCATTGGAGCTTCAAAAAGTGACTTTTTCACCAAATTTCAAATCTGATGCAAGGTTTGATGAACCGTTGGAGATGATCTAATACAATTACAAGAGTTACCTCCATTTCTGTTTGTTTGTTTGTTTATTTATTTATTTATTTATTTTCCTTGTTGCTCTGCTGGTTGGTGTCTCTCCAACTGTGAGTGGTGGTAAGATCTACTTTTTGTGATTCAACAATGTTATGCACTTAGAAAAATATTTAAAATATATTAAAATTTTTAAATTTTTTTTTTTTTTTTTTTTTTGTGTATATAGAAATTTGTGTAGTAATTGTTCTTCTAATATCATATTGAAGAAAACAGAAGGCTGTTCTAGTTTCATGTTGACTCAAAATGATATTATTTTCATGGTACATAATGAAAAAGTATCATATAAATGGCTTTAGATCTGTAAATGGAAAACAAAAACACATGGTCGTTTGTACTTTTGTAGTTATTGTTGTTGACAATTTGAGAAAGATATACTATACCCATGGTGAAGGAACTGAACATCTTGGCCAGGGCATCAGAGAGTTGTTGGTAGCTCTTGTACATCTTCAGGTCCACCTTACGAAGGTAAGGAGCCCCATCCATGCACACCTTCACAAACGCCACACCGCCGCTGCTGCTAGCCTTCTCAGCCTCCTCGGTGGTAGTCTTCTGAGTCATTATGTTCTTTCGGTATGACCTAACTGGTGGCCAACCCACAACCTGTGCCCTAAAACCCACCGAAAAGGAAAAGGAAAAGGAAAAAAAAGTTAGTAGTCACTTCCATTCTTTGCATCTATCCATAGTAGTACCCCTAAAACATTTTGGGAATGAAGAAGAGAGAAATTGTATCACATAATAATAAGACTTGAACTCAAATATTGTGTTACAGGTATGCACACGTGCACACGAATCGATCTTGCATTTGTCAAGGTTTCTTTAAGCCAATTAACCATAGTGATAATATGAAAGTTATTGTGAAACAGACATCAAGATTCATCGGATATAAGAAAAAGCAAAAGGGTATTAATACATGTGATTTATATTTTATGTATAGGGGATATATTTACATAAATCTGATATGTGGGATCATAAAATAAAGCAAAAAGAAAGGCTTACTTGGCAGGTGGCTTTGCAGGGTCTTTCTTCTCATTGGATGGAGTGTTCATCTTCTCCTTCAGATCCACAGCTGATTCATTGGATTGGAGATTGAGTTTCAGATCAACAGTCTCAGAAAACCCTCTCTTTCCGGTGATCTTTACCGTCTCACCTTCACTTCCACCACCGCCACCTGGCAAACCAAGGCAGAGCTCAGTCTCTTTCAGATTCAGGCTATAACAGCCATTTCGCTCTTCACCAAGCAAGTTGGACATTTTCCGGCCAACTTCCATTGAAACCCCAACCTTGGATTGGAATGGTTGTTGATAGCTTGCCTTCCTTCTTCTTCTTCTGTCCTCTAATTCTGAGTTAACAACTAGGACAGAGAGAGAGAGAACAATAAAGTAACAGAGGGAGCAATGTGTATGGCATCATGTGCATATATACCACCAATGGCAGCAATTGTGTCCTATCTGGTTCCAAGGAATAGCATGCTGACACGTGGAAGAACGTTGTATCTTGATCTTCTTGGATCAAGGGATTTGCCAATAATTATAATTTAGTGATTGATCATCACTTACTAAAGGGACAACATACCCAAAAAAGTGTAAACAGTATGAAAAATATGAAAATTGTTAATTAACTAACAACAATTTACAAATTTTCTCATAAAACTGATATGATAAGATTTTGATCTTCTCTATCTTATAAATAGAATCGAAATTTTTATTTTATTTCATAAGACTGTAAACCGTCATTAAAAATAAATAAAATAAATATAAAAAAAAAAAAAAACATACATGATTGCTAAGGCGTTCCCATTTTAATTTGATTTCCACTCCAAATCATAACCAACATTATTTTGATTCAGACTAATGCTATATAAATTAATAAAGTTTGCAAATTTTTGTTTAACTGATGTGTTATGGAATCAAGAAACTTTAGAATTTGAAAACAATCCATTTCAATAATGTGATAGTAAAAATATTTTTAAAATTTATTAATTTGTATAATATTTTTATTTACATTAAGACATATGATACAACTTTTAAGAGTAGTGTCTGTATGTATCACACAAATTGTTTTGAATCAGGAGGGTAATTAATTAAGAACAAAAATGGAGATGAAATGATTAAAGGAACCAAATGGCATTGTGGTCCAAAAAGAATAACAATCAATCGGCCCGCCATGGTGGTTAAGCTTTCCTTTGATCCCTCTATTGAACAATAAATATAGAATTGCCCCACCATTTTGCTTCTTCTTCCTCTTCTTTTTTTTGTTTTTTTTCCCTTTTTTGTACTGCATTTTTGTGTAATCTATTCAATTGTTTTCACAACTAATTAGCAATGGCTAGCCACAGTTGTGAGAAGGTGAAAGGGTCTGAATGGACCTATCATCTAGATGTAAAATAAATATTAAATATGACGGTGATATTATTGACCAATAAAAAGTCACAAATGAGGACAGATGAAAATCAGTTAGTCCTTAGATGAGAAACAAGATTGGTTCAATCTCATCTCATTTGAGCAAATTTTTACTAGTTTTAGAGACCATTACTTACAAGGTATTCGGAACCAATTGATAGGACATTCCAACTAACCTTAATGTATGTTGGGGTTTCTCATTGGATAAGAGTACTTAACAGTTTTCCTTCATTTGGGATTTCCTATTAGTCGGGGTGTAAATTTGGTCCGACCCATGTTAGGTCTCACGGGCTCTTGCCAAAATTTAGAGGCCCAGGCCCAGTGGGTATTTGGGCCTTGGGCAAGCCAATGGGCTTGGGCTTGGGCTTAGGCTCGGGCTCGGGCTCGGGCTCGGGCTCGAGTTTGGGCAGCCTTGAACAATTTTTTTCGATTTTTTGATTTTTTTCTACCAAAATTTTATTACTTTCCACTAAAAATACTGAGTCTTGGCGCCGGCTAGGCCTTGAGTAGGCCTTAAGCGGGCCGATAGGCCATGCTTCAAAATGATGGCCCAGGCCTTGGCCTAGGGTCTCGGGCTGGGCTTGGGGCCTGGGCCATGGGCGGGCTTTGAGCCGCCCACGGGCCGTAGGCTATTTTTACACTCTTAGGTAACACAACTTATGATGGTTTTTGGATAAATTATGCAAATGGTCTTTGTAATTTACCCGATGTGTAAATTTGGTCCTTATTATTTTAATTTGTTCGATTTTGCCCCTTAATTTAACGACTTATGTCGTTTTGGTCCAATAAATAACAGCCGTTAAGTTTGGTGGACGAAAACTCAAACGATGTGTCAATTTGGTCCATGTTATCTACACGATGTGTTAATTTGGTCCCTATCAAAATCGAGCAAATTAAAATAATAGGAACCAAATTGATACATCGTGTAAAATATAATAACCAAATTGACACATTGTTTGAGCACATGATGACTTTTCATCCACCAAGCCTAATAGCCGTTATTTATTAGACTAATATGACACAATTTATTAAACTAAGAGGATAAAATCGAGTAAATTAAAACAATAGAGGTCAAATTAATACATCGTGTAAACTATATACATCATTTGCATAATTTACTCCTGATTTTTTTATTGCATTCAATATTTGTTCTTATACATGCAGGTCTTCCTTCCCACTTTGGAATTTGTATTTTTATTCTAATGGATCAAAAAAATACTAAGAATATATTTATGTGATGATTAAAAAAAAAACTGGAAGGTGGGTGGGTTTGGTGTTGTTTTCGATTTTTGTTGTATTGTCATAAAATGAGCTAAAAACCGAGGAACTTGTTTAGCGAATTGTTTTTAAATATTCTTTTTAGAAAAAAAATCATGAAAACACTTTTTTTTATAGTAAATAGTGGTAAATTATTTTCATACAAAAATAAAAATGATATGTATGAAGAGCAATCGTTTTTTTTATTATTATTTATTACTTTACAATTATGAAGTGCAAGCTAGACTTGGTCAGTATTAATAATTTAAGTGTACCAACAAAATATTAATCATTAAAAATTTTAGAAAAGTAACATTGAAATCTTACTCCAAAGAAGTGGACTAATGTGCCATTGACATGGAACACATGGGGGAAAAAAATACAGTTCTTTAACTTTTTCGACACTGAAAATCAAAATCTTGAAAGTAATCATGATCATTCTTTTATGAATACTTTCTTTTGGTCAAAAAATATTATAAAAAAAGTTTAAAATTAATATAAAAAAATCAGTGTAATCAGTAAATCAATCAATTTCGGTTTAAATTGTTGGTTTGACATTAATTTTATTAGCTTCGGTTTTAAATGAAAATGGTTGAACTATTCAAATTGATCAATTTTAAGGCCTCAATTACAGTTTCCACCATAATTAAATTTTAATATATTTCTTTATTATTTTTTAATAATTTTGAAAGTGTGAAAGCAACATTTGCTCTAAAATCAGATTAATCTGATAGTTGAACACTCGTAATAAAAATTACATCAAATTCGACATTTAACTATTAAAAAAATTAACCCAATCATAAAGATTAAAAAAAAAATCCAACAAATACAAGAACGTCTTCAAATAATTACAACTATAAAATTAGAAATTTTTTAATCAATTTAGTTTTCAGAATAATATAAGAGAGGGAAAACAAATCCAACTCACAATTTTATAAGATAAATTGTTAATTGGTTCATATAAACACAAACATCATAATTTAGTAAAAGTATTTATCCCCATTTCTTTTCTTCTTTATTTCAAAATTTTCACTTATTGATGCCTAAAATTTATTAATTAAAAAAACTTATTTTATAACTCATTACATAAATTAAAAAACAAATGGTGTGAATGCATGGTTTCACATGCAGCTCCCCTTTCTATCCTTTCTCTCTATTCACCCTCAATTAATGGGTGGGTCGGTTAGGTGTTGGAGGGGACATATCACTACAGGTGTGACCTTCCCATTTTTACTATTTAATTTTTGTATGTTTCAATTAAAATTGTATAATGTAGTTTATTAATTATTTAAGATAAGATTCTTCTACGAAGCTCCCAATTATGCTCATGTACACATGAACCAATCATTCCTCCATTTGCACCTATATTTTACATATATCTTTGTCATCCCATGCCATTGTTGCAAAAAAAATTAATGAATGAAAAGTTAAAAAAAAGAATGATATTTAGCGATAAAAATTTAAAAATATCAGTAATAAATGTATTTTTAGGAACAAAATATTTTTTTATGTCAAAATTATACTTTTTTAGGCAAAAATTTTGATTCTAAAATTTTATAATTCATTATTAAATGTCTAATTTGGTTAAAAATATGACGATGAGACTTTTGGATTTGCCAATTTCTTAGATTTTCTAGTCAATTTGTTTTCTGCATTGAAGACCGGACAACATGGGCATCTTGACCTAAACCACTACAAAACATTGTGTGCCATGCAATTCAATCCCATACTAGAAAGAAGAAGATTTATTTTTAAAAAATTTGCCAACAAAGGAATTAATTGATTTGAATTAGAGCATTAATGCAAAACTAAGAAAATTGCATCATCATTAAATAAATAAATAGATAACGGGGCGAACATCACTATTATTTTAGCAATAAAACAAGGTGCTCTATTCGCACTTTCTTTTTTACCAAAGACATTGTATTTTGTCCTTATTATATAATTTTTGCACAAATGATCAAATTTCCCCTTTTATGAAATGAAAAAATAGAATTGTAAAAGTTTGGAAGAAAGGCATTGACTTGGGCCATAATTTTTTGTTTTTTGTTTTTTGTTTTTTGAGTACAAGGTAAGATATTAGCACGTTAATAGTAAGATTATTTATACAGACCAATACCATTTCATAAACTTAAACAAACCTCACACTAACTTGATATCACTTAGGTTATAGTCCAAGTCAGAAAATTTAGATAATTGACAAAAGTATAAAGAGCTTTATAGTAATTTTATCTAATAAATATATACATATATGTATTTAATTAAAAGGGGGCTAGAATAATACGCATCTAAAAAATATGTACAAAATATGCAAACATTAGGGGGGTGTAGTGGTAGATTATGTTAGCCACTTCCTTGTTTTCTTTCTTTGTTGTTGGGCGTGCCTGGGTATGCCCCTTATAAAGAGGGTGAACAACAATGACCAGTAGCATTTATCGATATCACTCACTTTAGGTCATGGTGGTGACTTAGAGACAGGTCACATCCCTAAGAGAAGGAAACAACTCTAACCCTAGCTGTGCCTTTGCCCAGTCCACATCCCCCCCTAACCCCATTCTGTGTAAAGGGGTGATTCATGGAATCCAACCTCTCATATGAGCAAGAAAATACATTTTTGGCAATCATTTTTTGCTACCAAAAAAAATTTAGTCGCCAAAAGTTACGGAATTGACTACCAAAAATAATATTAGTCGGCAAAAGTCAAATTTTTAGCTACTAATTTTTTTTAGTAGGGGAATGTTGATTATTGGTGACTAAAAAAAATTCAGTAGCTAAAAATATTACAATTGGCAACTAAAAAAAATTTTAGTAGCTAAACATATCACAATAATGGATGATAATATATTCAGTATTGATGGATTGTATTGTTTATACTTGGTACAGGTTGCACTAATAATGGATACAGGTGGTTCAAAAATTTTAAAAAAAAAAAAAATTTAATATAGTATTTGGTGACTAAATATGTTGGTAGCCAAAAATGTAAACAAATGTTTTGGCGACCAATAATTTAGTAGCAAAAAATAACCAAATGGCTTTTTGTGATCAAACCACATAGTAGCTAAAACAAATCAGAATGAGGAAAGTTTAATTGCCGACCAAATATTTTAGTCACTAAAAACATGATATCCTCTGGCGACTGAAGTGTTTGGTCGCTAAATGTACGTATTCTATTAGTGACTAAAATTTTAGTCTCTAATAATTTAATTTAGTTTTCTGTGAGAACTTTTGGCGGCTAATATTTTAGTCGCCAAAAGATACCTTTGCCGACTAACCAAAGTTTAGTAGCCAAAAGTTCACTTTTGGCGACCAATAATTTAGTCACCAAAAGATCACCTTTCCCGACTAACCAAAGTTTAGTAGCTAAATGTTTAACTTTCGGCGACCAAAAATAGTTTAGTCGCCAATGCTATCGCCGACAGGGTATAGGCAACGAACTTGGTGACAAAAAAATTTAGTCGCTAAATACATTCGGCGATAAAAAATGAAACTTTTGGCGACTAATATTTTGGTCGCCAAAACTGTCATTTCCTGTAGTGCATCCTAAGTAAACTTGTTATTCATGAAATCATTACCTAATATATATCCCCCTATTTAAAACTAGAAGATATGTTCAATACCATCCACCCTATAAACAGAGATGAATCATTGTAAATAAATTTTAAAAAATAATAGATCAATAAAAACAGATGTAGAGCTTTAAAATTAAGTAATTAAATTATTCAAGTTCATGTTTATAATCAACTGATTAAAAGTTTATTTGGAATCAACTACTTTATATGAATTTATTCAATATATAATTTGAAGGAATTATATTTTTTATTATACATACTTTTATACATAATGTAAAATTTAAAAGGATGAATTACACTAATAGTCCCTATAGTCTGGGACTTGTGTTACTTTGGTTCTTAACTTTTCAATTGTGACACATTTGACCATAAATTTTGAATCTTATTCCAAATAAGGACAATTGAAGATATCATTAGATTTTTCAAGGGTAAAATCGTCAATTTGATAAAATATAAACTAATTTGACAAAAATAAATGTCAAACAAATATTTTTGAATTTTTAAAAATTATTTCTACCCACTAAAAATAAAATTATGTAAAATTGATAAATCTTTTAGACATTTATTTAATTTTTTACCAAATTAATTTTTATTATATGTTTGGATGATGATCATGTAAAATTAATTTTTAAAAATTAATCATGCAATTTTTATTAAATTTTATCAATTTTACATAATTTTATCATTGGTGGATAAAATAATTTTTTAAAAATTAAAAATATTTGTTTGACATTTATTTTTGTCAAATTAGTTTATATTTTATTAAATTGACGATTTTGCCCTTGAAATTAAATAATGATATATTCAATTGTCCTTATTTAGAACAAGATTCCAAATTCATGATCAAATGTGTCACAATTGAAAAATCAAAAATTAAAGTGACACGAGTCCCAAACTATAAGGACGGTTACTGTAATTTGCCCAATTTAAAACTATGATAACATGACTATCATCGGAAACCTTCCAAGCCACATTTTCCAATGAGACTTATCTGAAGGCATCCCAAAAGATAAAAAAACATGCTCTTTTCAACCTTATAGACTCGGTGAAGTCATGATCATTCAAAAATACAAGAATCCATTTTTGTTGTTTTGCAATTCCAAACACCTCTTTTTTCTTGAAATGTGACTCCCACTCTAGACACTTTTGGGGGATTCATTTCATTTTACAATAATTTTAGTTTGAGAGGATTTGAAGTGGTCCTGTCATCAGTGACATATGTAATAAAAAATAAATAAAAATATAGTAGTGGTCCATTGGTTTAAATGCTTCATTTTGTTAAAAAAAAGAAAAACCTTTTTCGATAGTGCCAAGGGCAAGCGGTTCTTGTACCATGGTATTTGTCCATTTTATCCAAAGTTTGTTAAAGTGGCTGAAATTCTATCTCTAAAATGTCTATAGCTATGGAATTTGATTTTATATTTAAATAAAATCTTGCGATTATAAGTATATAAGACAAAAAAAATTTGAAGACAGAAGATTAAGTCTCATCCAAAGATATATTTGGAGTTCAATTCTTTGTTACTACCTAAAGCAAATGATTGAGAAATAAGACAAAAATAACAAAAATACACGGTTAAATAGGATCTTTTCTATCTTTTAGATTAGGTGCAGTCATGATCATATAAAAATACAAGAATTCATTTTTATTTTTATTTTTTTCATTTTGCAAGTCCAAAACTCCTCTTTATCTAGAAAAAGAAAGTGACTCCCACTACAGATTACTTTTGGTGGTATTCTTTTTCATTTTACAATGATTTTAGTTTAAGAGAGTACTTGAAAAGTGGTATACATGACCATGGTGCCCAAATGTTTCATGTTGTAAATTACAAAAAAAATAAAAATAAAAAAACTCTTGCAATAGTGCTATGGGCAAGCAACTATTGTGTCAGCGTATTTTATTTTTTATTTTAGCAAAATGTTGTATAATATATAGTATTGACTCATTTTATTCTAACAAAATGTGAGTAAGGATCCTCTATTCTCAAAATATTTCAATTCCTTACACTTAGCCACTTAATTTTACATTTAATTAATTTTTAATTTATATGAAATTATGTAGAGTGGGTGGACCTTTTGAGGATAGATGATCCCATCCTTTACTAAAGGCGATTATTAGTAGGAAATGTGTGGAGTTTAATTTTACATACTAAAACAAATGGTTGAGAAACAAGACAAAAATAATCTTTTTTGAAATTGAGTGTAGTTCAAGTGATCGCATTTCTAGGTTTGTAGAGGAAGATAATAATGTGATCTATTTATTTTGTATATCTTTGTGTAGGGGTGTACACGATTCGTATTGGTTTAGTTCTGAGAAAATCTAAGAACTAAACCGATTCTAATGGTTCTGTGATTTTGAGAATCAGGCCAAGTCATTACACTTGTAAAATCAGATCAAAACCAAACCGAAATAATGGTTTGGTTACGGTTTGATTCACGATTTCAAAATTTTCTATTTACCATAATAAATTATTACTATTAGCAAAATAATTACTCAAACTGATTATATTTAACTCATGATAAAAACTAATAATATTAAGGCATTACTCAACATTACATATTTATATCATCCTAATATCATTAAAATTACAAAAAACCAATCAATAAAATTAAAACTTGATATGATAATATTAAATATTATATATATATATATTATTAAATAACACTTATACATGGTTCAAGGACCGCTGTTATTTATTAAATATTTTATATATATATATATTTTAAAATTCGGTTCCGTTCGAACCGTGATTTTTTCATAAAATCTATTAACCGAACTGTTTTTACGGTTCTCAATATTTCTTGAACTGAAACCGAACCGGTTTTAAATAGAACGGAACCAAACCGTACGATTCAGTCTGGTTTAGTTCGGATTACCGATTTGAACGGATTTTTGAACAGTCCTATCTTTGTGTGTAATTTATCAATAAAAAAAATTAAATTATTTTGAATATTACAAAGACATAATCGTGTTATATTTATCTTTAAAAAATATATACTTATACCGAAATCCACATAACAATTTTGTAACTAGTATGATGGGTAAATTTACAAAAGTTCAAATGCTTAATTAAAAAAACAGACCACTTGGATCTAGTTAGGGCTAAATTACCATTTTTTATTTTTATTTTTATATACATAAATTGACACTAATTTTGTGGAGGAGACATGTTACATCAATGAATGGATTAGTATCATCTAATTTTTATAATTAATTAATAGGATTATTAGTTTAATAAGTGGGTGCCACAAAAGCAATATATGCGGAATCTTCACCCACAATAATATTATTCGAGATGTTGGTTGAAGTTGGGACAATGGATCCCATGGTGGGGGCTGACTGTGGCACTCATTGCTTTCGAATGTCTCTCTCTCTCTCTCTCTCTCTCTCTCTCTCTCTCTCTCTACATATATATATATATATAATTTTTTTAAATATATATTTTTTGAAAAAAAAAAGCATATATATATAAAAATTTATTTTGAAAAGATAATTAAAAGTTATCTTCTAACTTTTAATCTATTTTAAGTCATATTATCTCTCACAACTTTTATATATATTTTTTTTAAAAATTACAAAAACAACTTTTAATTATCTATTCGAAACAATCTATCGTCTCACACCTGGCTGCCTAATGTGGCTTCGCTCTCTTTCGTTTAATCTACGCGGTTTCACATTGATCTATGGGTCCGGGTAATCACCGTTCATGGGTCTGTGTTAAAAATCAAATTATGTTTCAAATTTTAATATATATTTTTATTTTAAAAAAATTTGCACGTACAAACATTTACAGGTGGTGGTTAGTATTTTTCTTAATATATTACGGATAATGTTTGAGAGCTTGAATCTTCTCCCCCCCTAATCCCCCGAATGCCCAAAACGACGTCGTTTTGGGCATTCGGTTTTTTTTTTTTCTTCGTCTTCTTCGTCATGCGGCTGAAACAGAGGGAGAGGGAGAGAGAGAAAGAGAGAGAGAGAGAGAGAGAGAGAAAGAGAGAGAGAGAGAGAGAGGCAGGTCGTCGCAGCCCTCCGCCCGCCGTCGCAGCCCTCCGCCGTCGCCTCTGCCCGATCGTCGCAGCCCCGCCTCCGCCGATCGTCGTCGCAGCCTCTGCCTCGCAGCCCCCCGCACCTCCTCCGCCTCCTCCTCCAATCCTGTTGGCCCCCTCCAGTCCCTCCTCCTCCTCCTTCTTCCTCCCCTTCTTCTTCTTCCCTTCTTCTTCTTCCTTCTCTGATCTTCCTTCTTCTGCACAAAAAAAAAAAAAAAAATCAAAAATGGCGTCGTCGCAGAATTAGAGGGATTCGGGGGGGAGCTTTCGAGCTCCCTAGCACCGTCCATATATTACGATCGGTATGTTTTGACAAAATACTGTTTATATTTTTTTGCGTATTTTTGAAAAGTCGAATATTTTTTTGAATTAAAGTCCTTCCAATGGCCACCACACTAATAAGCCTCGGTTGAAACAAATTATTTTAATAATTTTTTAATTTTTTATAAAAAGATATATAAAAAAATAGAGAGAGTAATATAACAACTTATAATGACTTTTTGACTAAAGTATATAATTGCCGAATGAGACCTTAGCTTAGCGTCACTCCCATCCCTTACACCACCACCACCACCACCACCACCACTAATAGAACACTAACGCAACCAAACATAAATATTGGAACAATTATAAAAAGAAATTTTAAAACTCCAATCTTATAACAAATTAAATTCTGAATTTTTAATTTTGTCAATTTAAATCATAATTTTTAAATTTATTTTTTATGTAATTCATTCGTCTATTTTCCTCAAGTAAAATCGACGAAAAAGAAATTTTTTTTTATTAAAATCAATATAGGCATATATAAAATGTCTAAAATATCTTTTTTTATGAGTTTAATAACTAAAATTTACATTATTCCATCGATTTTACTCAACAAGAAAAAACAAATAGTTTAGATTGAAAAAAAAAATCCACATATAAGATTTAAGTTGACAAAATTAAAACTCAGAATTTATTTTGTTACATGGTTCAAACCTTAAGGTTTTTTTGTAATTTGTCTAAAATATTTTTCAATGAAAAAAAATTCTGAAAACAAAAAAATTTCAGTAATAAAAAAAAATATATTTAGCATTGAATGAATATAATGCTGCCACGCCGCATTTTGAAAGCTTTTCTGAAGAAAAAAAATCTGGGTTTTGTAGCATTATATTTAATCTTTTTTTTTTTTTTTGTATAAATTAAAAATAAAAGATGATATTAAATTCAACTAATTTTGTTGTCTTTAGTAGGGATGAGCCATGCATGACGAAATGTTGTAATGTGGGTCTTGTTATGAGGATATGTGTGTGATCTTTGGTTTACACAACAACTTAGAGATTAGTTTAGGGTTGGCAAAAAGATTACCATGCTATTTTAAAAAGAGATAGTGTGAATCAGTTTATGCATGCAATGCAAATCTTCCTGAAACTCTGGACTAAACACTTGCTAAGTGGTGGTGTGCCTTAGTCCATTCAACAATCATATATAATTAATTAATTTTAAAGGTCATGTGTATGCATAAGATTTAATCTTTTTTAAAAATAGTAAAACTTATTATATGACATATAATAAGTAAAAATTTTAAGTGAAATATTTTCACAATATACAGCATGTTCCACAATAATATATTATTAATGCATATACTATATAGGTAAGTGAGCTGGTTGAAGCAAAAATTCAAAGAACCACATATCTCAAGTTGGATTTTCATACTTTCCAAAGTGCATTTGAAGCAATTGTCTAGCTCAAAATGAGTTGAATAAATCTTACAAAAATCAATTTAATAAGTAATTGCCAAGCAAAACAATCTTTTGTAAAACTGCGTTTGTATTATGGATTTGAGTAGAAATCTAAAAAGAAAAAGGGAAAATATGACTGAAATGTAAATGAAATATAACTACATTTCATCTTTATTTTCTATTTCTATTTCAAAATTTATGATTCAAACCCAACTTAAATGATTTTTTTTTTTCTTTTCAACACAGTTTCTATCACAATGTGCTTTGCTTGCCTTTGTACTGTTATATATAGATTTGTGGTGCTAGTGGTTGTTTTCACTCTTAAATGTTTTGAGTCCACTTAGATTAATGAATATGCAAATGTAGTTAGGGATTCAAATAATTGTAAACCAATCAATTAATCATAGCTAGAAAACCATATATGGCGATGACATTCCTTCTCCTGTCGCATTTAGTCTTTGATCGATAATTAAATATGGAAATATCGATTGGTAGCACAGTTGGTACACCACTTGCTAGCTCATTGATGACATTCTTCTCGGATAATTCATGATCTGTGGTTGCTACCATTGTGGTCACACTAGTGTCAGTGTCTCTCATGTTTGCCTATTATGAGGCCTCATTTTCTGCATCAATCATATCAAATTTTTGAAAATTCCATGCCACCAATAATATTGCAGATCTCTCTTTTTTTATGCTATGTTACGACAAATCCATGTGACCCCATGCGCACACATGAATTTGTGGCTTCTGAAATTGTTGAAATAATGCGCGTTGAATAGTTTCTCATGTTTAGAGGTTCAATTTCATTATTGTTCAATCAGGAAAAAAAAATTTAAACAAAAAATAAAAATGATGGAGCTGAAAGAACTAGTTCTGTCAATTTCCAGAAACTCCCTTGCAAGGCTGTGATAGTCCATCCTACAGTCACTTAGGCCCAGGTCCATACCCTTAGCCCTATCTGCTCCTTTATGTGTTCCTTGGCGCATTTCAGATCTATTTAAGGTAGACAAGCCGAAGCAATACGATATCAATAAATACAATGGGGTGTTTGGAAAGGAAATTTTTAGTCCTTTTTAGGTTAAAATTCATAAAAAAAGATAAAATAATTTAAAATAGTTAATAAGATAAAATGTCACATTAAATCTATAATCATTTCACTTTTTTTCTCACGAATATCACATCCAACTACAAAAAAATCTAATCATCTTCCCAAACATAAAAATTTTAGCCTATTAAAATAGGTAAAAACTAAAATAGCAACTTTCTAATCACCCATAATAATGCTAAATATACCCTGAATTTTACAATGTATGGCTCATATTTATTCTGGGTGTGTCCTACATTACACTAAGCATCCATTTATTTTGACTTTAAAAAAATATATATATATTTTTTGTTTGGTTGAACAAAAAACAAGTGAAATATTTTTTTATTTTTGCATTATTTGTTCAAAAATGACTTACCTTTAAAAATTTTATAAGTCAATTTTTACAAAGTTGACTCTCACTCACTACCTTTTCAACACATTTAGTATTTTTAAATAAATAACTTAACTCACTAAAAAATCATAAATGACACTTTATTGAATTAAAATTTCTCTTTTACACAATAAAATGTTTTTATTTCAAGTGTCGACCAAATGTCCGAAAACAAATTTTTCTATATAAAATTAATTTACAAAAAAAATATTTTACGTCAAAAGAAACAGAACTTAAGTTTAAATCTTCACCCCATATTTAAATTTTGAATACATAGCATTTCTGATAAATAATCACATTTTGGCTTTTACAAGTTAGAACAGCACTTCCAACTTCCAAGCGAGTTTGTGGAAATGTAGAAATTCTCTTTTAACTTGTGTTTGCAAAATTGGATTATTTTTTTAAAATTAATTTCCTTAATAGTTGAAAATGTTTGCCTTTGGAACTCATCTTATTTTGATGAGCCAACCTTATTACCAAAAAGAAAAATATTAATTTTAAATTTAAAAAATTAAAAAATAATCTAATGCGGTCATACAATACTCTTGATAGCACTTCTTTATGAATTTCTCTAACTTGATAATAGACTTAAAAAATAAAAAATAAAATAAAAAAACTTAGGTAGCGTTTGGTAGAGTTTTATAATTATAATTTGAGAATAGAGTTGTATTTTGAGTTTGTGAGTTTTGGAATTATGATTTGAGTGTGAAAAATTTGTTTGGTTATGAGTTTTGAAATGAGTTTTGAATTGAGTTTGAAATTTTTGATATGACATATGATATTTGATTGAAAAACTTACAACTCATAGCCAAACACACAACTCAAAATTCTATTTAAAGCTCATAAAAAAATTTTAAAAAATTTCAAAAATATTTTTTTATTTAAAATATAAAAATAACAGGTGCCAAAAAAAAAAAAAACTGCTCCGGTCAACCGGCCAGACGTCCGAAGGGACATCCAAAAAGATGACCAGGTAGACATATTTTCAAAAGTGAGTATGGAATCAATATTTAAAAATTCTAACCAAAGACAGTATTCAAACTAAGGTGCGAAATTAAGTTTTCAAAACCCTACCGAACACAATCCCAAATTACACCCAGCCAGCTCATAGGAACCATGATGTTGAGTTACCTATTAGAGGTCCTACAAAGGCTACAACACAACTCTACATATATGGTCTTTGGTGCACAGACGTGGCATAACCAAAACCACTGTTCATTAAAAAATAAATAAAAATTCATTTTTATTAAATTTTTTTATTTATTATTACCCCCTTATTTTTTTATTTTTTTACTTCTAATGATTGATTAAGCGAATAAGATTTCAAATTTAAGTCACCTCAAGAAACAAAGGAGGCTTGCTCAATTCATAAATTTAAAATTTCAAAATTAATCGAAATATGGACAATTTGACTTGGATTGATTATAAAAAAATAATAATAATATTTTTAAATAAATTCTTTTAAATATATAATATGATTCTAGATAGACATGATTTGGTGTGGCATTGGGAGTTGACAGCCGAGAGCTAACTATACAATATAAAGTGGTATTTTGAAAAGTTGGTAAAAAATTATTTTTTGACTTTTTTAGTGATTTTTTTGACAAAAAACTGAATTATTTTGAATAAAAAAATTGATTTTTTTAACTAAAAAAAAGTCAAAAAATCAAAAACCTGACTTTTTATCAGTTTTTCCAAAGGGCCCCAAACAAGCTCTTCTTTGTTTCTCTGCTCTGAGATGATGTATCACATGTAGGTCCACTCCCAAACAAAACCAATCAATCTCCTGTACCTCTCGTGTAACTAAAATTAGGACCCCGCAATTCATCCACGTCATATAACACCACACGTGTACATGAAAGCTAGCTTATTTATTTCCTTGTCCCCAATCCTTGTTCATTTTTTTTTTTTTAAAAGAAAAAAACTCTATTCAACCTAGTCTTTAATTTGCCAGTTATATATGGGATTAATAGAAGTTTTGCAATTTAATGATCTGAAAGATTTTGGCACACGTTTCGATTATAGAGCTTCTCTATTAAAAAAAAGAAAAATCATTCACCATACGAACTAATTAGATGAATTTAAGACTTGTTTTGAGAAATAAATTGAAAATTAATTTTTTAATTTTTTTAAAAAAATATATAAAAAAATAGAGAGATGATATGATCCAAAAAGTTAAAAAGTCAAAACCAATAGACAGAAATTTGAGATAGAGAACCCAAAAATAAAAAACAAAAAATAAATGAATTCTCAAGCATCAGTTGTGCGAATGTAATTAGTCGAGGTGTGTATGAAAATTGATCTCAACATCCGATTATAAAAAACAAAATACCTATTTATTTATTACATATACACCAGTATGACAATAATGAGTGTTTGAGAGAGAGGCTTGGTGGGTGGGGGTGTAATTGTACTGAAAAAACATACGAATTGGTTGGGGCTGCACCATGCAGCAAGATTGGTGGATCCTTGATCATTTTTGTGATCAATAATATTATAAACTCATTCTTATCAATTCAGAATTTATTTTTTTAAAAAATTAATTATTCAAATTCATTTTATATGTAAATTACACACTTCATCAATTCAATTTCTACCACAAACAGATTCCGAATAAATTCTTGATCCATAAGGATGGTTCCTAACATTTTTCTTTTGTGATCCTAGACACACATAATGATGATGATACTTATGCTGCAAATAATAATTATATATATATATATATATTAGCTGTAAATGTATATTTAAAATTTATTTACAAATTAATAAATAAGTAATAAGAGTTAAATTTAAAATTTATTATTAATGATTTATTAGAGGAATTAATAAAGTGAATATTCTTATAAAAAAATGTGACAAATTTTTAAAATTATTTTAAATTGTGTATTTTATAGAGTATAATAAATACAATGTATATACAAGGCAATGCCCACGGATTTAATGCAAAAAAGTTAGCAGACCCCTCCCAATTCTGACACACTATTTTTGTCCACTGCCCTTAGTTGTTAGGGGTAAGTCTCATCATTCTGTTCCTTTGTGTATTGATTGTGGTGTAGGGGACCATTGCAACCCAATCCAACTTTTTGTCATTTTGTCCTTGGGCTTTAAAGGCCAACCCTACTTCCTCCAATTTCAAGGGCTCCACTAATAAGCTAATTTTGCCATGGTTACTAATTACTAACCTCAATATTAACATTAATAATTTTTTATAGATAGATAAATATAAAGAATATACATGTCAATATAGTAGAATCATTATGGGCCGAAAATAGTGATAATATTAGCAAATAAGGATAATTCTAATGGACATTATATCCTAAGGACATGCACTTTGATTTGGTTTTATAAAAAAAACAATTTTTTTAGTAAAAATAAATACTAAAAAGATATTTTTGACCCAAAAAAATCATATGAAAATAATAATTTTTTTAACAAACTAGTTTTAATTTTAAAAATAAAAATAAAAATTCACATCATAGATTTTGATACAAAATCAAGAGCGATCCACATTTTAAGTGTTTTTGTTTGATTTAATTTTGTATATGCTAATAAACTTGGAATAATAGTTCCAACTACCGAACCGAACACCACTTGCTAAAAAGGGTATAATCAAAGGAACTGGACCCTTTGATCTCTTCTGTTGGGGGCATACACAGCCTGGACTTATGGAACCAATTAAAAAAGGCAATACCATAAAAATAAAAAATAAAAAACAAATGCATAAGTTTGTATTGGAAACATTAAAAATCATTGTGTTTTTTAATTTTAGGGGGGACTGAAATGACCAGGCAAACTTGATTCTTTACCTGTTGAAAAAATATAATCATTTCAATATTTATATCAAATGATATATTTATAAGATTTTGACACTGTAATATTATTAAAATTTAATTTGTAAGACCATCTCTAACGCTTCATCAAACTTGGCATCAGATTTAAATTTTGGTAAAAAAGTGACTTTTTGGTGCTCCAACGGTTTCACCAAATCAATATCAAATCGAGAATTCACCAAAAGTTTCACCAAAATGAGAACAGACTCCAAATTTCACCATTTCACTGTGTGTTACCGTTGGGGGAGACCAAACGGTCGACCAGCCGGTTAACCAACCGGTGGACCGGTTCCCTTGCAAATATTTTGGTTCAAACAGGTCAAAAGGTTCAAAGAGGTAAAAAAAAAAAAAAAAATACACTAACCGGTCGACCCCTGCTTTGATAACAACCATTGGAACAGTCTGTATCAGATTGAGAAAATAATCATTTTTTTACTCAAATTTAGTAAAAAATTTAATGAACCGTTAGAAATGCTCTAACATTGCTATTTTGACATCAATAATTAGAAAGAGAGAGGCTCAGGATGCCAAACAGTCATGTTTCACAGTCAAAGTCCAGCCGACTGTGGCAAGCCAACCTAGTGGTTTGGACCCTCCATTGGAATTTAAGTCCCAACAATCTATAAATAAACAAATAAATAACCTCGAAATTTAAGTTAGGGGACTCAATTATGATCATTGGTTACACATCGCTATCCTTAGGGGGCTGAGAGGATCCTCTCCTTGCAGCCTTCGTACTTGCGTCCGTCCTTACAGGCCTTCGGGTCTACTTTTAGGCCCAATTTTAATAATCTGAACCGTTCATATTTTATGATTTATTTAGTATAACATACCTGTAAAAACTCAAGTTGATCGGATATCAGAAAGTATGTGTTCGAAAAATTGAACTAAAAACTATTTTTTAAATAATTTAATAAACAGTTTTCCGAACATATGCTTTCTGATATCCGATCAATTTGATTTTTTACAGGTATGATATACTAAATAAATTATAAAATATGAACGGTTTGAATTATCAAAATTGAGCCTAAAAGTAGACCCGAAGCCCTATAAGAATGGGTACAAGTACAAAACCGCAAGGAGAAAACCTTGGCTCGGGGGCTGGTGGGTTTTGAATGAATGAAAGCCAGCCAGTGCGGCAAGCTCTTGGCTCAAAGCAAAGCATCGTCCACAATCCACGATCCATAAATTTGGAAAATATTTATTATTTTAATGTTATTTTTATTTTTGTACAAAAATAATTCTTCAAAAAAACAAAAACAAAAACAAAATTGGCATTTCCAAAAGGTGGGTTGGTTCATTAAAAAAAATAAAAATAAAATAGTTTATGATATAGTTCATCAAATATATTTTCTGTATTTTTTTTATTATTATAAAATCGAATACAGAAAAATAAAAAAATAACAAGGGAACCATTTTCTGGTAAGTAATCATTAGCATTAAAATATCCCCATAAATTCTCAAAATTAATTAAAGTCCCATTTTTATTTTTTTTTTCATAAGATCAATCTTTATTAGTTTGTGATCACTTCTCGAGCCTAACACGGAGAGAGAGAAAGAGAGAGAGAGAGAGAGGGGTTTATAACATGAATAAAGGTTGAGACCCCCTTTGGGGGTCACCCCTTCACCCTCTTTAGTTTTGATTGGTTAATTTTTTTTTTTTTTTTTTTTCTTCTCACCCAATCCCCAACCTCCATGTGTGTGAGGGGGTTGTGGGGTGGGTGTTTTAAGGGGGTCTAAATCAATACCCTTATAACATAGATCCATCATCCATGCTCTACTATGACCAGACACAAAAGGGCATCTCCTTAGAATAAAATTTTTGCTTCTTAATCATTTTGATTATTTCTATACATCTAATAATTCAGAGGAACTAAAAAATTCATTAAAATTGGAATAAATACTGAGAGATGGGTAGCCAACTTTATTTCTAACCCTAAAAATAATAATAATAATAATTGTGAATAATTATTTAGTATTTCAAGAGTTACTCAACACAGAAATGATATTTTTGGACCAATAAGAGTAGTAACAATGTGATAAGTGGATCTGAGACTGATCTCGGTTGGCTTGGGTGTGAGAGATAAGATCAATCCATCTATTCTCTTCTGCCCAATCTCACTAGTTGAAAACACGACATGAGGCGATGTTTCGAACTATTGAATAATTTTTCATAATGTTTGGTCAATTATTTATCAAAAATGATTGATCACACGCATGGAATCTATGGACCCTGATGTTGATAAAAATTTGGAGCTTCTGCCACATGTAATGAGCATCTTAGGGGTGAGATAGTTCAGACCAATGGACAAGGTGGGACTCATAGTTTCTGATTTTTGCAAAAGTTATGATTAATTTGATTCGCTTTTGTTAATAGAATACTTTAAACTTAAGTTTAGAGTGCTCTTAAAAGTCATTCAATTGGGTTTTAAGGCAAAGCCATTCTTTGGACTTTTCCAAAAAATGTGTTCTTAATTTCTATTTGTATAGAGAAAAAGAAAGTTTATTTATATAACATAATTAGTCTATTTTGAGGCTGTTGGTATAAGAAAATAAACTTTAAAAATAATTGTTTATAACCTCCTTTTAACCACAACAAATTAGTCTATTGGCCACGAATCTCTACAACTCATAAGAAAATTTGATATTCGACCACAAATCTCTGCAGCTCATAAGAAAATCTGATATTAGACTTTTCTCACCCATGTGTAAATGTTTTTTAATACTTATTTTATGGCTTTCTTATGTTTACAAGTTTTATCGGATTTTTAGTTGCATTCTTTCCCAGTTATTGTCCAGTTTGATATAAGTTTTTTATGATATTTATAATTCACCCGGTCAAAAAAGAAAAAGAAAAAGAAAAAGAAAAACCTCCAATAATTGTGGGAATCAATTTCAATGCTAAGCATATTAATGTCTAGTCCAGCATAAGAACAATAAAAGGCACAAGTAATTCAAATTACAAAAAATTACAAATAAGTAAAAAGACTTCAAAATAATTGCAAAAATAAAGAAACTACAAGTGGTCGTGTGCCAACGTACATACTCCACTGGTACTTACATATTTTTACAACTATTTTGAGTTCTTTCTACAAATTTGCAATTCTCCTCCCAAAAAATATATAGTTGGTTTTTATATATACATTTAGCATTTGTTGTTGAATCTATACAACTTGTAAAAAATAGGTAAAATTTATTTATGTGAGAAACAATAACACTACGTACAAGAGTTGAGATCCTCTCCTTGCCTCCCTATTTGCAATGGAAAAGATGCATTTGAGTCGATTTAACGGTTCAAATTTAGACCAAAAAAAGCAAATTTAAATTTGTTTTTATTATTTTTATATTTTTAAATAGCCAAATCTAAATCATTGAATTAACTCAAAGTGCATTTCCACCGTTGCAAGTACAGAGGTAAGGAAAGAGCCAAAAAGAGGATCTCAACTCGTACAGGAGAGGGAGGTTTGAGGTTCAATTCATCTTTGCCGCTCACTATCTTTTAGCGGCTCCCCTTCCTCATAATCTTAGGCATAGACTAGATATATAAACTGTATTTCAAATAAATAAATAAATATTGTTTATTGAGATGGGTCAGGGGCTGACCATGTACACATGACAAACCACATGTCATGTACCTTATTATCATCAATTAACCAAATTTCAAACACTGCAGAATCCCAGTTTCTCACATGGCCATACTCTGCCCATACCCAACACCATGTGGACCCCTTTTCATTCACATGGGTATGAATAAGTCCTCTTTCTTTTCTCCTTCCCTCTCTCTCTACTCTCTTCCAAACCAACGTTCCTGATTTCCCTCCCACACCCTCCCAAAACAAACTTGACCGTCCCTCTGAGTCCTCAAGTCTTCCATATGGGCGGCTGAGCTTGTCCCTCTCTTGTCCCCCAAATGTAGGGTCACTTGCCTCAAACCTGCTGCTATTGCTACCGACAGCCTAGCTTTCCTTTGTCCTAAATTCATGCATTTCATATCAATCACCCCACCCCCACCCTCCCTCTCTTTATATCATATCATATCATATCTTATATATTCATATTCATACACATCTCTATAAAAATACCCTTCTTTGTTACACAACTACCCCATTAACACACAACCAACAATTCTCTTGACTTTCTACGAATCTTGTGCAGCCTCACCAGAAAAACAAAGAACAACTCGCACGAATCTTACCCACCTCTTTCTTCTACACATAACAACACTACACAACACAATTCTTGAAGAAAGGTTATATTGATTGATCAGTTCGTTTGGAAAGTTTTGTTAGATTTGTGAAAGTCTATATTGGTTTTGAGAGATGGAAAGCTCAGTGACGTTTGAGAGCGATCTTCATTTCAAGGCAACCGAGCTCAGGTTGGGCTTGCCGGGGACTGAGGAGTCTGAGAAACAAACTTTGACTAGTGTGAGAAACAACAAGCGAGCAATGCCTCACACAGCGGAGGATGGAGGATCAGAGGGTGGTGACTCCGATGACAAAAAAAGTGACTGTGAAAGTGCACCCGCTGCCAAGTAAGTTATCTTCAATGGTTTTAGTTGATTTAAGAACATAATATACATTATAAAAGTTGTGTTTGAGATTGAATAATGAGCAACTCATTTGATGATTTGTGTGATATGGCAGAGCTCAAGTGGTGGGGTGGCCGCCAATCCGATCCTACCGGAAGAACAGCTTCTTACCAAAGAAGACTGAGGCAGAGACCGGAATGTATGTGAAAGTAAGCATGGATGGAGCTCCTTATCTCAGAAAGATTGATTTGAAGGTTTACAAGGGCTACCCAGAACTCTTAAAGGCTTTGGAGAACATGTTCAAACTCACCATAGGTAAGAAACTAGGAATATTGATTGTAATCTTTGTTTATTCTCACATATACATGTGATGTTGGGATGATAATGATTATCAGTGAATCTAACCGTGATTAATTATTCAGGTGACTACTCAGAGAGGGAAGGCTACAAAGGATCAGAATATGAACCAACTTATGAAGACAAAGATGGTGACTGGATGCTGGTTGGAGATGTTCCATGGGAGTAAGTTCTCCCTCTCTCTCCTCTCCCGCTCTCTCTCTCTATATATATGCACACATATGGTACATACCTTTATACTCGTGCTGATTTTTGAATTCTTCTTGCAGTATGTTCGCAACAACCTGCAAGAGATTGAGAATCATGAAAGGATCAGAAGCGAAAGGCTTAGGTTGTAGGGTATAATAAACCCACAACCTGCAGAAAACCCATAACAGTAATGGAAGATCAGAAGTTGTCTCTCATGAAGACCTAATTTTCAGCTTGGGTTCTCGAAGAATTTTGATTTTGAATACCCTCTTTGTGTCAACAGTTATCTCTAGACTTCGAGTGGGAAGTGCAAGCAGAAAACAGAAAGAAGTATATTAAAATTACAGTACTTTATAAAGTTGTAGCAGAAAATCTATGGTGGTTTGAGGTCGGTCTGTGTGTGATATTGTCTTGTTTGTAGTAGTTCCATAGAACCAAAACTGCATACAAAGAAATACTTGCTTTCCAAAGCAATTGTATAGAGATATATATATATATAACAATATGGTTCTCCAAGTTTTGGTTATGTATGGTGTGCACAACTTTGTTCTGCTGTCGTGCTTACTTCTATGGATTCCATCTCTTCATGTATTTCTGTAATTATTCTGCATTATATTTCCCAAAGGACTCATCTTCGACTCTCGTGATGTGCAAAAATACTTGATAGAATTTATTCCTATAGACTTTTACTGGATGACATGATGGAAAGATTAGAGTTATTCGGTTTAAAAAAAGAAGAAATAAGTATTCGCTATGTTATATTGTGATTTTTGTATTTTAAGTCCTACTACTTGCATGTTCTAATCTAAGGGAAAGATCAAAGGCAAAGTTGATATACCATAGCTTATCTATCTTTCCCCGAATTCAGATATTAAGAGAGAATAGATCATAAGAAATAATTGTTCCATCAAACTACCCTTGCATTACACATTCCCTAAACACATCAATTCATCCTTTCATCATCAGAATCTTGCTGAAATTTTCTCCTTCATAAGAAGGTTGGTATTATTATTTTTTGATTTTTTTGGATCAACTCACAATAATCCCAAGTAAGAAAATGGGCCCTCGCATGCAAGGTTTTATGAACAATTATATGAAAATTTAATTAGTTCCTTCTCAAGGATCATGTAGAAATTGAAAACTAATAACAAGGCACAAGACCAAGGTTTTAAATTACGAATTAGTATAGTGGTATTGGGAGTATTAAGCGATATCAAGAATTGGGGACATTGTTGTCAATTTTTTAAATTATCATCTGCGGAAAAGAGTTTTATAGTAGTTGAACTAACCACATCAATTATGAACTGGGTCATGAATCGGCTACAAATTGATACATATCGTAAAGCAGCAGATGCGCAAGCGATTTGAAAGAGCTGATGCTTAAGCAATTTTCATTCCCACCAGTATGCGTGGGTGTATCGGTATGGGGACCAAAAAAATTGATACATATCAGCTGATACATTGTGTATGGGATTATAAATGATAAACTACAAATCGGCCGATTTGTGTTCATGGTCATATGCATTACTACAAGGGGTTACTTCGATTACAGTCTAACCACAGAAGCCTTCAAATTCTTAAAATTCTGGAGATGTGGTTGCTATGAGAGTAGGTAATTAGGCAATGCTCTTGTCTTCCACATTGAGAAATTGGTTTTATATTAAACAATATAGAATTTAGCTAATAAAGATCCTAAGTTTTCCACCCTCAATCATGTTCTTCAGCGTTGGTTATATGCTGGTGAAAGCTAAAACTCATGTTGCGATTTGTAAACCACAAAACTGCACATGCTGTTGCCTCTTGTCTTTTGGTGGGTTTGGGGGGAGAGAAAGAGAAAGATCATGGTCAACAGTCGGACGAAGCGAGTAATCACAGTGGGGTAGTCAAATTAATTGAGTACTTATGGTGGGATTGGATGTTAGGATGCAGTCACTATTAAACTTAGATAAAGACCCACAGAGCTACAATTCACTGAAATTTTATGGTGAATGAACATGTTGGTTAGGTAGGTTTCTCTCTCCAATGAGAGAGAGATAGAGAGAGAGAGAGAGAGTCTAATTGTATAGCTCAATGTGTTAGGAAAATGATTTTCTGCAAGGAATATTGATTTGGCTGTGATATTGCCTTGAAAATTGCCTCAGGATTAGGCTACCCAAAATCTTCAACAAGGATAGTGTTAGCTAGCTGGTGGGCATGCGATGATGTCAAAGACCATTTTATTAAGAAAATCTTATCGAGCAACGTAATGATTTTTTGTGCTTTGTGAAGATTTTATTTTAACAAATATCATATTGCAAAGGCTCATCAGTTGGAAGCCCTGTGCTACAAAGCAAATCTATCTTATTAACTTTTCACTGTAAAGATGGAATCTATCAATGAATTAATGTTTATTGATGAGTTGTATTATAATATTTGTTCCTTTTTCCTGCATTTATCTTTTCTCAATAAAATTTTAATAATACATTTTTAGTTTAATTAGAAAAGGAAAAGGTTCAGTGAACTTTAATTTTTTAACTTAAAGTCAGGATGTGAAGTTCACGAGGTAAAAAGACATCTGTTCTACAGTATGTCAAATAAATGGTTTGAAAATTCTAGCCTGTTCTACTTTGCTTTACCTTTAATGATCGAACTTTGCTTTTAATTTTGTCTGCCTTCTCAGTAACAAAATGGAGCATGCAGGTACTTGAGAAATAAGATGGGAGACAAACAACAGGTTTATGAAAGATGACTCATTAAAACCGACGTGAACGCATTTTTCTCTTACCTGTTGTAATTGCAAGTCCTAATATACTAGTCTGGTTGTCAGCCTCCACTCTTTTCTTTTGCTAGCTGGGCTCCTGCATACTTGATCTGCAGTGGAAAAAAAACAAACACCCAGTTTAGTACCCCTTTTGATGGGGGTCTAGAAGGGATAAATTGTATATACACATTGTTATCAAATCTTGAATCGATTCGTGAATCGTTTTGTTAAAATGTATATCTATATAACTAATTGATCTCTTTTTTATTTAGTGATAGAGGCTAAAAACAATGTCATTTCATGCATTATGTAAACAAAAACAAAAACAGAAACAGAATTAAATCGCAGTGAATCATAGTGAATCTCAAATTACATCACACAATTCACTCAATTTTCTTTGAATTGTTTTGGTTAAAACTCGTATCGAATCATGAATTATACGATTCTAACAACCATGCACAACATTTGGCATAATTTACACAAAGTGGCTGCCCTTCAAACCCACAACATCAAGGTTAGTAAGCTGAGTTTTAGCCACTGAACCTACAGTTACAGGTACTAAATTATTAGGCTAGCGTAATCAGTGCAGTTTAAAGGATAAGGAAATATGACCGACATAATGCAACTAATAACAAAATCCAGAAAACAAGTCCAGTAACTAGCTGATGTAGCTTTAGCAAATCAGAAAATTGTGTTTCCTTAAAGCACTCCTAAAGCAAAGAGGTGTTCTCTAACCCTTCCTAACCAAATGTGATTAGCATTGAGTACTCTGTATTGGTAAGGAACTGTCGAATAAGCAATGTTGAAATTCAGCCAATGAAGCACTTGGCACCCAGATAACTATTTGTATGTTTTGTTTGGTGACTATAGTCCTTAGTTGGAAGTTTTGTTTGGACAGAAGCTCCAGATAGCTATTGAAAAAATACATGCTCAATACCAAAGACACTGTGCAAGTTAACAGAATGATTTTTCAATCAAAAGATCCAAAGTTGTCATTTTAACTAGAACAAATTATCAAATGGTTAAAATGTCATCAATATTTTACGCCATGAAGTGTTGGAGAAATTGAGAAACTAGTACAAGGAAGGAGGGTAGGCAAAACAAGGATGCTAAGGTAAATAAGGGACAACAAAAGGAAAGATAAATTAAAAAACCGATAAATTAGGAAATCATCTTGGTCTGGCACAGCCAACCCCAAATAATTGAGAGTTTAGGTTTTCTTGAGTTAAATTAGGGGTTGTTTGGGATGACCTAAATAAGTGTACTTTTTGTCTTTTTACGAAAAGATGTGCAGAAAAGTAGAGAGACGATGTGATGAAAAAAAGATAAAAAGTGTGTACTTATTTAGGATAGCCAAACTTGACCTAAATAAACACTAACAGAGTGCTAATTCAAACATAATGAACAGCTAATGAGATGATTGAAGCATCATTAAATCATCGCAGTGGTTGCTATAGCTAGACATACAATGCTTGAAAGAAACACATAATCTAAGCACTATGATTACATCATTGTATCTGTTTCCTAGTTTTTCTGAAACATATCAACAATTTACACGTGTTTCATACCAGTTTCTAAGACTTTCTTTCTTTTTAATTATGTTTTATTATTATCTATTCTAATTTCACAATCTATGTCAAACACTAGTGATGAATATGATAATCCTAAAAAGTTTGACAATAATGCCATGTAACGATGAGAAAACACATTATTTTAAGGCAGCCACTGGAACATTCTTCTAATTGCAACATGTGATTTTCTTGACATATGAGGGCTCAACATTTTCAAATGCTATATACATCAGAGAGCAATCAAGCTAACTTTTCACATTCATCCTCCTTAATTAATGGCTAAGGCAATGACTACAATTAGGAATTTATGACACTCATATCATATGGTGCTTTTGTGCTATTTTTCAACATTACAATAATTTACTACAAAGTCAAAGTTTCAACAGTTAAAAGGAAAAATAATGTTTGAAGAAATATTATTAAATTTGTAAAAATTAATTATAGACCTTACATTCGTTTTTTGAAGTGCTTTTGCTCAAATTCTTGAAACTTGAAGAATGCCCATGAACACCTATAACAAAGAACAAGATTTTTACAAACTATGATGTTTGTGAACCTGATTATATAGTTCAAATCAGACTAAACAATGCCTCGTTATCCAAATTGACTTATCAGCATTGGAGATAATCTGGTTGACAAATTCTGCTACCATAAATGGGTATTGCATAAGTTGTCTCATACATTTCAAGCTTCTGATACATCTTCAACATCATTGCAAGAGGATGAGAAATAATGGCATGAAGTAGAGAGTCGCAAAAAATCATTCTTTTTGGCATCAATTACATATCCTGAAAGCTTCATATCTTCCCCGAGTAAATTTAATATCAAATATATGTTATCTGACTCAGAATGTGACACATCTCCCATGACAAATTCATGGACAACAGAGCCCAGCTCAAACCAACTAGAACCTCTATTCTTCCTCACCCGTTTCTCCCTGATCATTGCTCGCACTTTCGCAACATCATGCCATCGTCCAGAGGCAGCATAGATATTGGATAATAGAATATAATTACCAGAATTATCCGGCTCGGACTTGAATAGCTCAGCTGCTGCAGTTTCAGCCAGCTGAATATTGCAATTGACTGCACAAGCTGCAAGTAAAGCACCCCACACAACTGAAGTGGGTCCCATAGGCATACTGCCTATAAGGTCATGTGCCTCCTCAAGGCAACCAGCACGGCCAAGAAGGCCAACCATGCAAGCGTAGTGTTTTTCTGATGGTCGAATACCAAATGCCTCAGTCATTTGTTTAAAATACCACTTTCCTTCATGGACAAGGCCCCCATGATTACAAGCAGACAAGACACCAAGAAAAGCTACTCCATCGGGTCTAACCTTTGCCCTATGCATTTCATCGAACAAAGAAATTGCATCTTGACCCAATCCATGATTTGCGAAGGCTGCTATCATGGTGCTGTAACAGAGCAAGTCTTTATGATTAGCTGTTTTGAACACTTGAAATGCCTTCTTAATGCTTCCACACTTCGCATACATATCTATCAAGCTAGTGACAACTCGTAAATTAGAAAAAAGTGAGGGTCCTACATAGTTTTGAATAATAGATTCAGCTGCATCTAAAATCCCTAATTGTGAGCAAGCCGAGATGATTCCTAATATAAAAGTTTCATCTGGTTCTATGCCTTGCTTCTTGAAATGTTCAAACAATTCCAACGCAGAACGAGGCTGCCCATTTTTAGCATAGCCGCCAATCATTGTAGACCAAGTGACCAGATTCTTCTCGGGCATTTGATCAAATAAACTCCTAGCACTATCAATTTCTCTAGCTTTAATATAACCGTCAATCATTATGGCCCACGATGCAACATTTTTACTTGGCATTCTATTGAAGTATTCTTTTGCAGATTCTACTTCTCCAGCTTTGCAGAAGCCTGAAATCATCAGATTCCAAGTCCCAACATCACGGATTTTCATTGCTTCAAAAGCAAAGCAAGCTACATTGAGATCACCCACCTCCATATACCCAGAAATCATCACATTCCAAGAGGCCAAGTCTTTGAGAGGCATTGCCTCAAAAAGAGCATGTGCCTCGACCATATCACCAGCCTTAGCATATCCACAAATCATGCTCGTCCACGAAATCACATTCCTCTCAACCATGATATCAAACAACTCACGAGCAGTATCAACTCTACCGTTATTCCCATATCCAGATATCATTGAATTCCAAGAAACAACATCTCTTTCATGCATCTCATTGAACACCCGTCTGGCAAAATCAACTTTCCCACACCTCATAAACAAATCAAGCAACGCATTTTGCACTATCAAATCATACCCAAATCCATATTTCAAAACAAACCCGAAAACTGCCTCCCCATCTTTTAATCTGGTTTGTCGAGCTAAAGCCTTGAGCACCGAACAAATAGTGAAATTCAAAGGTTCCACAGATTCACTTCGCATCCTGAAAAACAGCGTGAGAGCTTCTGTGTATTGAAAATTTTCAACATACCCATGAATCACTGATGTCCAAAGAAAGGAATTTGGTTGGGGAATTTTATCGAACAGCTTGCGACCACACTCAGTGGCACCAAAACGCGAGTAGAGTCGGAGGATTTTGTTGAGAATAAAGTCGGAGGAGGCGATTGAGCCGTCGATTGTAAGACGGGCATGAATGGATTTTAAGAATCTGAGGGTTTGACAGCTCTGTAGAAGATGAGAGAGAGTGTGATTCATTTCATGGCGCGAAGAAAGAGACGAACGATAGAGAACGAAAATAACCGAAAAAACTTGATTTCAAAATGTTGGATTGATTTGATTTGAAAAAAATTGAAATTGAACTTTGGGCTTTCAAGTTTCAACAATGGGCTCAGTAATGTGAAAGGATGGGGCTGATCACTTGAAATAAGAGCGAAGACCAAACAGCCCAATTCCAATAAAGCCACGTCACTATCAATATAAGGCCTTGTTTAGGGTGTCTTAAAAAAGTTAAAAAGTCAAAAAGTCACTATTCTATTTAAGCCATATCATCTTATTGACGTCACATCACATCTCTACCACATCACTTCAAATCCAACCCATACCCAATCCATATTTCATAAAAAGTCAAAAAATACACTTATTTAGATTATTTCAAACCACCCCCAAGTCATTATATGTATTCCAAATTCGATCACAAAATCTAATATAACACTTACATGGAATGTGAGTCCCATGTAAGCAAGCCGAGCCCAATTGAGTTTTCTGGTGTTTCAAGCTCAAATACACCTTATGCAAGAGAGTTATATTTGTCTCTATAATCAAATTATATACACTTAAAACTTTTTTTTAATGACCTCAAAATTAATTTTATAAAAGTGCTACCAGACAATTATACATTTATTATCAAGTGTATTTAATGAAAAGGGCACTGCGAAAATAACGGAGTGGTGGCAATGTGTGAAGCAATGTGGAAGAGATTTTCTTTATGCTATGTTTGGTTGGGAATTTGGGGAGATATTTAGAAATGAAAACTGAAAAGGGGTACAAAATTAGATAAAATGTAAGTATATTTTATTCACATTTCACCTAACTTTTCCTTTTTTTTTTCCAAATTCCTCCTCAAATCCTCCAACCAAACACAACATTAATGATAATTTATATCAAAAATTTCAAAAATAATGTAAATTGAGAAGTGTGGTGTGTACAATGTCGTGTTTACATCACAATTTCATTATGATCTTACTAACCTGGACACTGATTAATAATGCATTATGTGGTTAATACATTTTATATTTATTCCATTTTAATGAGAAAACATAAAATCATTTTAAAATTTGTTAACAGACATGGTCGGCAGATTCAAGCAATAAATATAATATATGTGACGTGTTTATAAGCAAGAAAAACACAGTAAATTAAATCAGTAGATAGAAGACTTTCCATCAAGCTTAATATAAAAATAAAAAAATTAAATTTGGATCAACCTAATTTGAATAGGATTTGTTGCAACAGGTTCAACGTTGAAATGAAATAATATTAAAACCAAATGAATCAATGGAATGCACCAATGAACCCTCGGCAGCAAATATCAGTAAAATGGTTCTATGCTCTTCCCAACAAGAATCGCAAGGCCATAAAAAATTTTTCATGGACATGTGTTCTGGCATCAAATGAGCGTAAATTATCACCGGGATATTGCAACATTATTCAAATACGATATTAACCAACAAAGAAGTCGATTATCTCAAATAAACGGGCTAAAATATAATGGCAATGTCTACACAAAGAGAAACCTATATCAATGAAACAAAATAATCATTAAGAGAAACCGATATCAAAGGCTACACGAACTGTTATTATACATTGTTTCATATTTATGTTCACTGGAAAGTATACATTTCTAGATCACAGCAGTAAATTGGACACATGGAAAGATTTTAAATTCCTTCCCAGATGAGATTACACAACTGCCCATCCCAGAGTGTTCGAAGAGAAGGAACAGGGTGGATAGTTACAACTCTATTCATTCTAGTAACTATTGAGCTGTGGTCCAATGAAGTATTTTGATAAAAAACCAACCAATGTTTCAGCCGCGGAGCACTCCCTAATGTACATCTATAGAGCCCCCACTATACTTAATTTAAATCACATTCCTAAAGGAAAATAAATGCTAAAATGCGTACCTCCACCTTGGAGGTAGCATGACAAAGAATCAAATTATTGGGCAGACCAATTTATTGTGTGTCTTTATCTGTCATGGAGTTCAGTGCTCAAAGGTGATGGATTGCTTCAACCTCTGATCACAAATCCCAAATGACTCGAGCTTGAGAACCTGATTGGTTCAGGGCTTATTGTTAAAGCCCAAAACCTTATCAACACTACAGACCTTGCCATCATCATTTGATATGGACTGACTTCGTTTAATGCCAGCCATTTATCTTCTTTCAAAAGTCTGATCAACAGTCCAAGCATGCTTCAATTTAGAGGTGGGTGAGTCTCCAGACCTTCCCTACTTGATTCCTCAGCATTGTCATGATCATTTTGGACATCTGCAGGTGAATACTCGGGTGGGGGGCTAGCAACAACCACCACGGGATGATTTTGAACTGTTGTAGTCTCTCTTTCATTTGAAGATTCATCCTCAAAAGTTGGTGAAGCCAAATATGATATGCCAAACTTTTGTCCATGACTTAATCCAGGGCAGACTCCCTGTGGCACAAAATGCTCAGCAACAAAGAAATAAAAAAAGTAAAATAGAATAAATATATATATTTTTTAGAGATGCTAAACAAGATAGGATTGTCTACTCGTTTATGTCCCTGAATTTCGTTGTAAGTGGCGAAGAGAAAAAATCAAATGTTCTTGGGAAAGCTTAATTCATGTTTTGTTTCATGTTGTGTTGTTTTCCAAAATTTTGAAAACATGAACCAAAAACATGTTTGGTGCATTTTTATTTTATTTTATTTTAATACTATTTTCAAAACAACCCCTAAATATTTGTATTTGAGATAAATAGAATACACAATGAAAATCTCATTCAACAATCTTAAGAGGAATTTACAGTGGGTGCAATTTTTTTGGTAAATATTGCTTGCCAAACTTCTAGTATAGAATACATTCAAGAGGAAAAGCATCCAAGGGAAGTTAAAATGGATCGATCAGAATTCCTTAATTTTCATTTTCAAAGTTCTCTTCTTTATTCTTTGTTGTTGATCCAAAAAAAAAAAGTTTTCTTCATTATTTTAGAAAGCACATGGATCTTACACACTTGAAGAATCAGTAATACTTGTGTTTAACAAATTTGAGTTGTTTGACAACACTTAACAATCTTGGGATTTTTTTTTAATTTTTATTTTACACTCATCGTTTTCTATGAATGACTATATAAATCAAAATATGTTTAATTCATCAATTATTAGGCTTTGATACCATTAGATAAATTTGAATTTATGTTTCCAAACATTTCTATATATTTTCAAATTCTTTTTTGCTTCAGAAGCATTTCTGTTTCCATACTAACAGAAACAACACACCGAAACGAAATTTTGATACTTGATTGATTCCAAACTCAAGATACTCTATACCGACCTTAATCAAACCTGAGGCAAAAGTGGACTTCTGAGAAGTTGAGTCTGATGCAAAACTGGTGGAAACTGAACTACACAATCTACTACCATTATTTTCCTGAGAATTCATTGAGATGTCGGAGGCATAGGATTCTTGTCTTAAGTGGCTGCTTCTACAGTATGCTCCAAAATAAGTACAATGTTCACGTACTAAAGATATTTGTGGTGTTGCAGGCAATAAGTGCCCTTCAGTACTGAAGATGTACCTGTAAATGGAAAATTTTCGAAGTAGACAGTAGAATGAGGAAAAGTAACTGAATTCTTTTTGAGTAGATATACCAACTTGAATTTTAATTGCTATGACAATTCTACTAGTTTTGGAAATGGGAAAGATCAGAGGATACACATCACTTACTTGTATGGCCCATTCTCAAGAAGGTTATCTGGACCAGCAGCCAAATCAAAAAGAAGCCACAAATATTTGACCTAAACACATCCATACATTATTAATTAAGTGTCATATATATATAGAAAGAAAAACTGAAAATAAAAGGGGAAGAAAAAGAATGACATAAGAATGTAATACATCAGAAATCAAGCAAAAAGAATTCAACACACGTAAGATACCATCACACTATCATTTAGTTATTGTTGGCAAAACCTTAGTTGCCCAGGATCCATTTGATTGCCTTGTAGCCCTTGGGTAACTGAGTAGGATTCAGAGAAATGTTCCCCATCCATTGCTATACCATAGGGTAGATGAAAGTATATTATGAATTACCAAGAAAGAAAATTTTCTGACAGAAGATAGTTAAGCCTCAACTATGCAGTCCTGTTTGGCCTCCCTCATCACTTCTAAGGCAACAACCTTTCTAAAGCTTCTTCAATAGACTAGTTTCACATGCAGAAATCAATTCAAACTAATTATCACAACCTTGTCATATATATCTACTCGTAAATAGTTACAGGAATCATATCTTCCAGTAATTATCATGTGGAATATAATAATTTGATGGTCTAGAGCATCTAATAAGCCAAGGAGACAACCCAAGTAAGACGCTGCGAGTAGCAGTCTTAAGTTTCAACTTCCCATCCTCCAGCTGCTAAACCACCCATATAGAGAGAATGAATCTTGATGTCTGTGTGCAATGGTCTAGGTTGATGTTGACAGACCAGGCATTCTGGGAATCGTGGTAGGCACTAAGACAGACCGAGACCACCAGATGTGAAGAGGCGAGAGCGAACATAGCCTAAGAGAGACAGAGGAGAGGGTGCCAGTGAAGGATGAGCCTCTGAGAGGGGGTGAGCTATGAAGCTTCGATGATCCCTCAACTCCAACCACCAATCCACAAGTCCTTGGTGATCCCACGTGGGGCCATAGGTCGCTTGAGTGTCCCAAGACCAAGGCACTGACCCGGGGAGGTTCCTAGGCCCTAGTCCCGACCTAGGCAGGCAATGTAGCTCAGGGTGCCATTCCTCAGGAAAGGTGAGGTGAGGCAAGGCTAGGTGAGGTTCCTGAGGGAGGAGAGGCCATGAGGCTAGGATAGGCACCTGAGGGAGGAGAGGCCATGAGGCTAAGTGAGGAGCCTGAGGGGAAGCAAGGCCCTGAGGGTCGCCGGGGGGGTGCCGGCGTTGGTGTGTTTGATGGTTGGTGGTTCATGCCTTGTAAATGTCGAGTTAACCCCCCTTGTGGGTGATGGCATTGCAAGTCACGTGAGACCCAAATACCTACAATGTCCAACTTTCGACAATTGGAATTGTCTTATATGTCATTTTTTGGATAAGGGATTAAAAAAGTCAAATTGATGGAGCACATATAATTTTATCTAAAATTTAAAATTGATCCTTACTGTCTCTGCTAGGAAAAAGCTCTCCATATGATCTTCCTGTTTGTGAAACTCTACATCTGAAATATGACAATATCCACATGCGCATCGCGCTCCATATTGCAAGCTGGCAACCATTTCCCTTCCAGCATCCAGATATCTGTACAGAAAGTGTTAGACAACTAGACAAGAATAGATTTCAAAGTTTGAATCAATAAAGTGAAAGTTGAACTAAGAGTTAAAGAAGAAAGTCTAATTGACTAGGAGAGACAACTTCTGCATACCAAAACCAAACAACAAATGTCTTTCAGATAATACTTTACTGCCAGAATTTTTTTTTCCCTGACATCCCCAATTTGTTTTTTAGCAATTTGAAGAAGATGAGGCCAATGAAGAAACAAGGCATCAGGCATCTAGCACTCTACACATGTCTTTGCAGTATTAACAGTAACTTCAAGAGCGACTTCATGGAATAGCTTAATGATAGTCAAAAAGATATTATTAACCTCATCTTTGTGACACTATATCCAATGTCTCGCATGAGGAGAACATACCTTTTTCTTCTTTTTCCTTTTTTTGTTTCCTCTTGGACAATGGAGATTGAATGATACATTAAAAAATCATGGCCAAAAAAGCGGGAAAGGGGGGAAAAGAAACAACTTAAATGATATGTTAAACTTCTAAAAGGAGTCGGTGCCTTACTATCTAAGAAATTTTTTGAATGAAATTGACCTTGCCAAAACTGTTGTTGCTAATTTAAATACAAGTATTTTAAAATAAAAGTTGCACAATTGGAGGAGAAGAAGCACATAACCAACCTGGGATCCCTGGTAGCTTTGTAGAGCCAATATGTGCTCTCTATTAGTTCTGGACGCAAGGGGTAGCTCTTTTGACCATGCTGAACATAAATGTCGCTTTACAAGTTAAAATACTCCTTGGCATATAATGTTGTAACAAAATTATATAAAATATTATATTGTGAAATAATACCATCGACCACCATTTTCAAACACAAAAAGAACCAGAAAGTAAAACAACAAAAAGAAAAGAAACTGGGGAAGATACAAACAGTAATGGACTTTGGGACACTGTATACAACCAAATATAGATAACATAATTTACAAATCAAGAATCCTATCATGTCAATTTTTTGTAATCCCCCTCTCAAGGTGAGTCATGTCAAATACAATGAACTCTTTAGAAGTGATTTTCAAGATGACGGTGTTGCCTTTGTAGTTTATAAAATAGTGTTTCCCTTTAGAAGTTAATACTTTTATAAGCATATTCTTGCTTGGCCATGAGGAGTGGGTTCTGTTCATCATCAGCGGTGCCACGTTATTACACATATGTATATAGATTGTGTATTTATTTGGAGTCACTTGTGTCTAACCACTTAGTTTGATGCATTAATCAACCCACTAGCACCCGGTAAATGTGTATTTAGCTCAACTCACTTGTGTCTACCACTTAGTTGCATTTATCAAGCCACTAGCACCTTTAGACAAACCCAAATCATATTTTAGTTTCCTTCCCAAAAGAGGATTTTGATCACCCTAACTTGATTGATCATAGGTGCCAACTAAAGAAAGAAATAAGCTTCGCTCCTTGCACCTTCAAGTGGTAATGCTCAAATATTAGTTTCTCCCTTAACATAAATTGATTCCTTCCCCCTCAAATATCTAGGACTTCCGCTAGGAGGAGATCCTAGATTGGTGTCTTTTTGGGAACCTGTTCTTGTCAAAATTAGGAAAAGATTGGAGGGATGGAAGCGAGCTTTGTTGTCTAAGGGTGGGAGGTATACGTTAGTCCAATCTGTATTAGGATCGGTTCCTATCTATTTTTTGTCCCTTTTCAAAGTTCCGGTTAGCATTGCAAGGAAAATTGAGAAATTGATCAGGGATTTTCTCTGGGAAGGGTGTGAGGAGGGTAGTGGAGTTCATCTGGTTAGGTGGGAGACTGTTTCTCTTCCTAGGGCAAAAGGTGGCTTGGCTATAGGGAACATTGTTGCCAGGAATATTGTTTTATTAGGCAAATGGTTGTGGAGATTTCCTTTTGAAAGTGAGTCGTTGTGGTGTTCAGTTATTAAAAGCAAGTATGGAATTCAATCCAATGGTAGGGATTCTAATGTGGTTAATAGAGACAATTGTCGTTCTCCGTGGAAATCCATTTCTCGGTTGTATCCTCTTGTGTCTAATTATTTTTCATTCAAAGTGGGGAATGGGCTGACTGTTCGGTTTTGGGAGGATGTTTGGTTAGGGGATATTTCGCTTGCTAGATCTTTTCCCCTTCTTTACAGGTTGGTTCGGTCTCCAAATGTGTCTATAGCGTCGGTGGCTTGCTCGTCTATGGCACCCATATCATGGAATTTTGATCTCATTAGAAACTTGAATGATAGGGAGGTGGGGGAATTGGTTTCTTTGTTGGTTGTGCTTGAGGGGGTTTCTCTTTCTTCGACTCCAGATAGTAGGATGTGGAATCTTGTCTCTTCTGGGGTCTTTTCATGCAAATCCTTCTTTGATAAAATTATTGATAATCCCTCGGTTCCCTTGTTCCCTTTTCATAAGAAACTTTGGAAAGCGGGTGCCCCTCATAAAGTGAAATTTTTCATGTGGTCTTTGGCTCAAAAGGGTGTTACAACTAATGATGTTCTTCAGAGGAGAAGGCCTAATCACTCTCTTTGCCCCCAATGGTGTGTGATGTGCAAGAATAATTTGGAGGTAGCAGATCATCTTTTTCTTCATTGCCCGGTGGCTACAGTATTATGGCAGCGCCTTTTCAGGTTATGTGATGTGCAGTGGGTTGCTCCAAGGGAGTGTATGCATATGCTTCTGATTCGGTTTGATGGGTTTGGGAGTACCAAGAAAGCCAAATCAATGTGGTTAGGCATTGTTTTCGCTATTTTTTGGGTTATATGGATGGAGAGAAATACTCGGATTTTTTAGGACAAGGTAGCAAGTGTAGAGGCCTTGTGGGATAGGGCTGAATATTTGGCTTCTTTTTGGGCTTTTGTATCTCCTCCTTTTAAAGGAGTTCCTTTGTTTTTGATTTCTAGGAATTGGGCTGCTGTTTGCCATTCTTAGTGTTTGGAGTTTTGTGATTGGTTTTGCTTTTTCTTTTTCTTTTTCTTTTTCTTATTTCTCTCCTTGTAAGAGGACTTCTTGTTCTCTTTCTTTTCCGTTTTAATAAAATTTTGTTGTTTCTCTTAAAAAAAAACAATCATGAATCTGATAAGCAGATTTCCCTTACTGCAAATCCAAAGACACTACGGTTATCTAAAATGGCACAAGCCCATTCAAAAGAGGTTCATTTGCCTTCATATAAATGACATTTTTTTTTTTTTTGGGTCCAATTGTTGATGGGCCACACATTTGTGGGTTCGATCCCAGAAACCTGATACCGAGACTTTACAAGATAAGCTAAATATGCAGGAATTCAGATAACAGTAATTAAGATACCTGAACACTGAATGTGGCAAGATTAAAACCCTCTGGAGTGAAACCGTATTTTTTCCAAACACTAAAGAAAGCAGCATGTGTTCGAATTGCAGGATCGATGTCCCCAGCTAAAACCTTCCAAAATTGATGATCAGTTCTGCTAATTCCCTAATCAATAAAATTCTGATTTCAAGCAATCAACTAAAGATATGTACATATATATATGGATTACCTGAAGGCCGGGCCAGAATGCCTGCAAACTGTTAAATAATGGCCAAACAAGGGCAGCAGAGTTCATATTTACCTCCACATACCTATTAAAATTTGAGAAGTTAGCATTTCTTCTGTGATATGGTTCAAATTTCAAAATTAAAGTCCTGAACAAGAAACTGAAAGGAAATAAAACTAAAACACGGGAAAGGAATGCATATCTAGAAAATGGTACATAATGGCCAAATTTTTTTACCAAGGATCAGTATAAAGATAGCGCATAGCTGCCTCATAAGCTTCTTGAAAAATGAACAGATACTCTTCGTCTCCAAATAATAAGTAAGCCTGAAGTGAAATCATAAATAATCAAAACACAAAAACAAAAGGAAGTGGAAAGAGGGTGGTTCAAGTTTTATTGATCGAAAATGGTTGGAGTTCCTCAAGGACCACTTGATACATGTGTACTTACTATATTGCTGATACAATGAGAACACAACACAATGAAAATTTAGGGTTTTAATTGTGAGAATATTATGTTAATTATGGAAATATATCAATTAGGTTGATTGTGTATTTTAGATTGATTGTGAATATAAGATTGATTGTACTTCCTATTTCATATTAGGGTTAGAATTGCTATATATATTGGTTGTAATCTTTGTATTAGCACAATTGAATATACAGTTTTATTTAGAAAATTTACATAGTATCAAAGCCGTCTCTGAGCCGAAACCCTAGAAATTGTCTTTACATCATATTCCTCATCAGAATCCCTCTGAGTCGCAAGTCGTCCTTCGTCTGGTTATCTGGTTCATATCTCTGGTTCATAACCCAGAGAAACCCTCATCAAAGACCCTCGTCGCAACTCATTTGAGTCGAGAGGACTCTGGTCGTCTGTCTCTGCCTCTCTCGTGCCTCGCGCGAAGGTCTACTCTCTCTCTCTCTCATCTCGCTGATGATAGCTGGTCTTCTCTTCTCGAACGAGATTCGTCTCTGGTGGTCTTGGGTAATCCATCTGGTCTACCTATCTGTTCGACGCGATCACTATGCTTCGATCGCTGATCTTCTCTCTCTCTCTAGTTCTTCTTCAGTCTCTCTTAGTTCGTGACTTGAATCTCTGGTTCACTGAGTTCACTCTATTTTGGTTATATTTTGGGTTTAGTACACTTAAATCCCTCAATTGTCTATTTATCACCCTTTGACCCTTGGTTTGACTATTTTGCTCTATTTTGGACTTATTACACATGAACCCCTAATCTCTTTGATTATTACAATACCTCTGGCTTTTGATGAGTGTGCCTTCTGCCATCAGAGGGGCCATTAGAAGTACCACTATCCCAAGAAGGGACGTCTGCATGTCTCATCTTTTTAGCAATCTCAGAACCAATTATGGGCTCCTCCTACTGCGTATACTGCATTTGCTCCGGCTCCTAATCCTGACTTGGCTTCTTTGACTGCTCAGATTAGTCAGTTTCTACATATATTGTCTACCTCCTAGCCATCCCCGTCTGCCTCCATTGTTTCCTCTTTTCATTCAGGTTTGCTTGGATCTTCTTCAGGTATTTCTTCGTCTGTCTAGATTTTTGACTCTGGTGCCTCTCATCATATGACTCTCCATCTCTCTTTACTTCAAAATTGTACTCCTTCTCCCTTTCCTATTACTATCAATGCTGCTAATAGGTCTAGTATGTCTATTGTATTTGTTGGGTCTGTCCTACCATCTTTATGTTTCTCAATTATCTGTCAGTTTATTATCTATCAGTCAGCTTGATGTCTCTGATTTTGATGTTATCTTTTCTTCTTCTATCTGTTTTGTACAAGATCGGATGTCTAAGCAGCAGATTGGGACCGGTCGTAGAGTTGGAGACCTCTATGTGGTGGAGAGCTTCCATCTGCCTATAGCAACCTCTCTGACTGCCCTTTCCTCTTTTCGGTTAGATTCTCTGTCTAGTCCTTTCTACTTGTAGCATTTTAGATTAGGGCATTTGTCTGCTGATCGCTTATGGTCTTTAGCTTAGCCTGGTATATTGGGTAAAGTTTCTCCTAGTGAACTTACTGAATGTCGGGGGTGTAAACTTGCCAAAATGATAGCCTTACATTTTCATAAAAGTACTTATATATTTGATACACCATTTTCTTTAGTTCATACTAATATTTATGGCCCTTCTAATATTCTCACCAAAGGGAATTCTGCTTATTATGTGTCATTTGTTGATGACTGCACTCGTTATACTTGGGTTTATCTTATAACTCATAAGTCTGACTTCTACCAGATATACCGTACTTTCTAGTCTATGGTCACTACACAATTTGGGTCTACTATTAAATTTTTGTGGTCTGACTTGGGCGGGGAATACTTTAAAACTGAATTCTGTGAATATTTAGCCAAATTGGGTACCATTCACCAAACTTCTTGTACTGATACACCTGCTCAAAATGGTTGAGCTGCGCGTAAACACCGTCATCTACTTGAAACAGCTAGGTCTCTCCTTCTCTCTATCTCTGTTCCGGCTCCGTTTTGGGGTGAGGCAGTTCTTACTGCTGCTTTTCTTCTCAACCATATGCCTGCCCCCCTTCTTTCTGGTCAGTCTCCTTATGAGGCTCTGTTTTCTCAACTGCCCAATTACTCCATCCTTCATGTGTTTGAGTCTGCTTGTTTTGTCTTTTTACCCCGTAAAGATAGGACTAAACTTGGTGCCCAGTCTGTCTTATGTGTCTTTTTGGGTTATAATCTCACTCAGAAAGGTTATCGCTGTTGTGACCCTGTTTCCCATCACCTTTATGTCTCCCGCCATGTTGCTTTTCTCAAACGTCTACCTTACTTTCAGCTTCCTCCTCTCACCTCTCCAGTTTCCAAAGAGGATTTGGTTCTTATTGATCCGTTTCCTTCTGAGGTCCTGTCTGATGAGTACATCTCCACGATTCCCCCTGAGCTTGTTTCATCTTCTCCTCCTGCTTCACCTCTGGCTGCTTCTCCTTCGATTTCTTCTACTCCTCCGTTGTTAGTACATTCTCGTCACAAGGCTCCTCCTCTACCGATTGTCTCTACCCCTACTGCTGCTCCTTCTGCTTCTAACAACTCTGATCTTGCTACACACCGATATTCTACTTGAATGTGTCATCTTCCAAACAAGTTGGGTTGGTCTAATACAGGTTTTTTTGTTTCCTATCGTACTTTTTTGTCTACTATTCACTCTTTTTCAAAACCTCAGTCTTACAAAGAGGCCTGTCAGGATCCTCATTGGGTTCAAACTATGGAGGATGAGATATCTGCTTTACAGAAAACTAGTTCTTAGGAGTTGGCTCCTTTGCCTGCTGGTAAGAATTTGGTTGGTTGCAAATGGGTTTACAAAGTTAAGACTCATTCTGATGGTTCTTTTGAGCACTGCAAAGCTCGTCTGGTTGCCAAAGGTTTTTCATAGGAGTATGGTATTGATTATGAGGAGACATTTGTTCTTGTTGCCAAGATGACTACTATCTGTACTTTGATCTCTATCGCTGCTGTTGGTTCTTGGCTCTCTGTCGCTGCTGTTCGTTCTTGGCTTCTTTATCAGATGGATGTTAGGAATGCTTTTCTTAATGACCATCTCATTAAGGAGGTTTACATGCGTCCTCCCCCTGGCATTCACCATTCTTGTGGACAGTTTTGTCGCCTTTGGCGTGCTCTGTATGGTCTGAAGCAGTCTCCTCATGCTTGGTATGATCGCTTTCAAACTGCTGTTATTGAGCTTGGGTTTCATCCTTGTCCACACCTCAGCTGGATTTGTTGCATTATTACTGTATGTGGATGATATGATCATCACTAGTTCTGACTCTTCTATTATATCTGAGGTCAAACAGCATCTTTTCCGCACCTTTGAAATGAACGATCTGGGCCCATTGCGATATTTTCTTAAAATTGAGGTAGCTTCTTCTCCCAAGGACTACTTTCTATCTCAGGCCAAGTATGTCAATGAAGTTATTCACCATGCCGATCTTTACTACCACTAAGATTTCTGATACCTCCATTAAGCTTAATGTAAAGCTCAACACTACTGATGGTGTTCTTTTGGATGATCCTACTTTATATCGCGAGCTCGTGGGTTACTCGTCATGATCTTGCCTATGCCGTTCATGTGGTTAGCCAGTTTGTCTCTGCTCCTCGTTCTCCCCATTGGGCTGTTTTGGTTCGGATTCTTTGCTATCTCCGGGATACTATACTGTTGTCTTCTACTTCAGGCTTATGCTGATTTTGATTGGGCGGATAATGTCACTGATCGCAAGTTTACTTCCGGCCTTTGCATGTTTTTTGGTGATTTCTTGATCTTTTGGAAGGCAAAGAAATAGACTATTGTTGCGCATTCTACTGCCGAGACTGAATACCGTGCTATGGCTCATGCCACTGCTGAGCTTGTTTGGCTTTATTGTCTCTTGACTGAGTTAGGTATCCCTCAGTCTTCTCCGACCTCCCTTTACTGTGACAACCGCAGTGCTATTCAGATTGCACATAACACTGTCTTTCATGAGCAAACGAAGCATATTGAGATTGATTGTCATTTTGTACGTCAGCATCTGCAATCTGGCTCTATCTCACTTTATCTCTTCGGCATTGCAACTTGTTGATTTCTTTACGAAGACTCACACCACTGCTCACTTTTAATATCTTCTTGGCAAACTCTCAGCGTTTTCTGCTCAAACACCTTAAGTTTGAGCGGGGGTATGAAAATATTATGTTAATTATGGAAATATATCAATTAGGTTGATTATGTATTTTAGATTGATTGTGAATATTAGATTGATTGTATTTCCTATTTCAGATTAGGGTTAGGATTGCTATATATATTAGTTGTAATCTTTGTATTAGCACAATTAAATATACAGTTTCATTCAGAAAACTTACATTAATATCATGAGATTTGATAGGTCAGAATGCAGTAATACCCATCCACAGCAAGCAATAAAGCTATCAAATATATAAACCACTTCGGAGTAGCTGTTGGCGTCTATGTGAGTGTGACCCCTAAAGCTAGGGCGTGCTTGTTTGTTTATTTGTTGCCCAATATCTATATGGTCTTTGGGTGTGTTTGTCAACTTGTTTAGTCTCTGAAGTTGTGAGAGGATTTTTTAGGCCAGAGAGAAAAAGAGAGAGAGAGAGAGAGAGAAGGGTAGAAAAAGAAGTGGATGTGAATTTATATTTAAGAAAAAAAGGGCTGTTATATATCATTGAAACTCTTCACCTTTTGAGGCATACAATTTTAAAAATGATGGGTCCTACACATACACATGATAAATAGCATTTCTCAAAAAATAATTTTGCATATGCTGGTGAAATTAAAATTTTGTAACTACTATGCCAAAAGGTGTCAATATGAAAGTTATTGATCTTGTAACTGTCCTAGAAAGTATATACTTTGTTTTCTATATGATAACAATAGATTATATATTAATGTGACATCTCACATAACTCTAGTATTTCAACTTATAACAACTAACCTTCAGGAGATATTCGTAGAAAGAGTCGATACTGGTACCTATCCCAGCATCCTGCAAAGCAACATAGAAATGTAACTTGAAATAACCACATATAAACAAAACTACAGCTTTAATACCATTAACATGATTGATGAATAGATCACTGGAGAAACAAAGATCAACAGAGAAACATCAGGATTCAGTAAATATAAAAAAAAATAAGCACGTAAAAGTTCCATGGCTATAATCAGCACCTAGGCAAGGATGTGGCATGTGGGGCACAAAAAATTGTGAAGTAATTTCATTTATAAAAATAAAAAATAATAATAATAACATACAAAAGACAGGACTAGGTAAATGGCAGTATGGTGTTATCTTTGAAAAAATGCCTATAACAGCCAATGGGTAAAATAACAGAATTTCAGAGAAATATCGGGCATGTGACAATTCCCTAAAGTTTTAAATGTAAACTTAAATCATCATTCTAGAGGGAATTTTACATTACAATTCACAAGCCAAAATCACAGCAGGTCAAATGTGGAACCACTAAAACTTGAAAAATAACTAGAAAGGAAAGAGGTACTTTTACAACTCCAAATTCATGAATACACGTGCAACAGTGTTTTTTTTTTTAAAATCCCATAATCTCATAATGGCTAAAGAAACAAAATGACAAAAACATTATTGAGGTAAAAAGTTTAATGCCACTTTAATGAACAAATTTAGACTCATTTTTTACATAGAATTTTAAAATGAGATCATTTAATGTTAATGTTTTAATTTTCATTACTCATCTATTAACAATTCTTCAACATGGGATTATAAACCAAGCATACTTGAATCTTAGGTCTACAAGCAAGGTAAGTAGGTCCATTACCGGCTGGCTCTAGACCGAAAAGACCTAATGGAGTAATCCCTTATTATCTCAGATTGAAAATGCTAATATAAATATGCACATTGCATGCCCCTTGATGGGGTAAAAGAAATGTTACCTTTTGCGTCCATTCACCTGTAAAAACATCAATGTGAGCACCAACTAGATTAATCTTTGATCGGCGTGCCCATAATCCACGCACCGCATTCTTTGTAACTTGCTCATAAACTGTATTTCCAAGAAGATGCAATAAGTTCACAGACGAGAGTCAACAATGCATACAAAGATTACACAATAAGTTCACAGACGAGAGTCAATAATGCATACAAAGATTACAACACCTCAACCCCCACCCCTGCAGTCCAGAGGACATGCATACAAACAAAAAGAGAGTGAAAAATAACATATTTTTAAATAAGTATTGTATTATTGAATCAGCAAGGGGGTTGCAACTTGTACACAAAATATGGACAATTGACCTATATCAGCTCTAGAATATTTTTATTTTTATTTAAAAAACTTACTCAAAAGTCTCAACAAATTCAAATTGGTTCAAGTGACCAATGGTGCTTGGGAACCAACTATGCAAAACAGAGAAAATTCTACTTTTTTCACTCTAAAAATAGGCTCTTCCTTCCCATAAATAATCCTCCTGTTGCATTCTCCCACCAAATGATAAATATCAAAGAAAAGGGCACCAATACAAGTAAATTCATATAATGAAAGGAGCACAGAAGGCCACCACATCATACTGTATAAAATTTTTGTACAAAAAATATGTTTGTATAGCATTACCCAAAAAATGTCATTGCTCAGTGGAGTAAGTAGTAATTATTACCCGAATCATTTGTTAAGCGGCTGAGCACCCCAAATTCTAATGTCAAGGTCCCACCACCAGCTGTTGATGTAATCTAAAGACAGCAAAAATTGTGACTTCAGAATTTAGATGTCATGATGTACATAAAAATGGAAACAAGAGTAATAAATATCATTTTTGAAACAAATTAAAGATAAGAATTATCAGGGCCAAAGCTCTCATCTCCACTTCTGGATTCTTCACAAACTATTCAACTTATATAGACTTGGGAACATGTGTGGGTGTTGGATATATGTACCCCTCAAATTTAAGAACCACTAATAAGATTGAATTGTAAAAAATTCCAATACATCTTATTCTCCTATACTCAATGTAAGAAGATGTGTTTATGTAACGTGAAATCTGCAATAAAAATACTTGACTATTTCTCAAATATCATTGTATAATGTGTATACATATGTATCTAAAAACTGAGATCCTACCTTGTCTAGCATCTAGAAAACTAGGACATGTTACTCCTTTCAACCGGAAGGCACATCATTTAAATGTTAAATGACTAGGACCCTGTTGAGTTGAGAATCGGAGGGGCACTTCACTTATTTTTAGAAGTGTCCAATAAGTATGCAGTGACTAACTAGGGAAGTTTTTCAGAAATCTAGGGTCAACAAGGAGCACAATGCACAACAAAGTAGATTATAGTTTATCTTACAAGGTGAGGCAGAGGATCAAAGGATGAATTGGAAACCATAGTATGAATTACACAAAAGGTTGATTACAAGTGTTTATGAATTGTAACATTTTAAAATAAACCAACTTGAACTTAAATAGGCAAGAAAGTACAAAGAGGCTTTGCCTTGCTTTCATTTTCATCAACTCCATGCAATAGATTGACAGATCCAAAAGGAATTCCTGCACCAAATGTACCACATATAACTTAGGTTATAATAATGACAGATCAAATTTAATGGAGAACATTTAAGCTAAGGGTGAATGAAATATGTAATTGATAAAAGAAACAATAGTCAGCTGTCCAAATTATGCCTTAGCAATCAAAACATGAGACTATGTTCCTTTTCTTTTCTTTTCTTTTTTTAACAGGTAAAACCTGAGACGATTACTTGGAAGCAAGAACACAGAAAATTGAAGCTTTGCGTAGCAAGAAAACGCTTTCATGAAGATCAAGCTTCACAAGCAACTTACAAATCGTCTTCACCACCTAGCACTAGAAACCTCTTGAACAACTTAGTTTGCAAGAATACCAAACTATAAAAATTGCAATCCATAGCCAACTCCCCTCATAAATTTAGGTCTTCCTACAATACAGTCTATACAGACACATTGGTTCAATGAAAGACACTATCTAAAATCTCAAATACATACATATATGTAGTTATGTACGTGTCATTGCAAAGAATAGAAAACTATGAAGCACTGACACTTCAAAACAAGTGTCGTATCCGTGTCGGACACACGGACACTTCGGGGACACGTATGGGACACACCACATGGTGTGTCCCCTTGTTTAATTAATTTTATTTCAGGGGACACGCCGGGGACATACTAAGGACATGCCAAATTGTCATTTCCCCCATTTTATTTAGTACTTTTGATGAATGTTGAATATTTATTATTTTTTTCTCAGATATAAATACTTAATAGATCATCCATAAAATAAAAAATCAAAAAAAAAAAGATATAAACTGCAAGTGTTAATTTAAAAGTGTTTTTTTAAAAATTAAATAAATTAGAATTAGTTTTTGTTAATATTAATTGTTTGTGGATGTAATATTAACCTAGATAGTAAATAAAAATATATGAAAATATATTTTATTGCCGTGTCTCCCCCCCCCCCATGTCCGTATCCCTATTTTTTTGAAATCGCCGTATCATGTGTCTGCATCCATGTCCATGTCCGCATAGGGGTGCAACTTAGGCGGGCTCAACCCGAGCAACCTGAGCCCAGCCCGAATTTTTTTAGGGTTTGGTCAAAATATTTTCAAATTCGGTATGGGCTTGGGCAAAAATTCAAAAACCTGAATTAAATTTGGACGGGCTTGAGCAAAGACGTCAAACAACCCGAACAACCCGAAACCCGAATTATACATATATGGATATACAAAAATATTAAATATACATATAAATTATTAGCCATTACATGATATTAAAGTAATTTAGATTATTAAATCATATTGAATATATATTGTACATACAAATAACATAAAATCTTTTTTTTTATTTTCACTCATAAATTGTGAGGACTACTATAGTAGCATCTCCCTTACATTATATTAAAAAAAAAAATTAATGGTTTTAATGATTTTCTATCTATATATATATAATAAAAAAATAAAAAATAAAAATAAAAAAAAAATAAAAACTGAAATTCATTTACAATTTGGGCAATTCGGGTAACTCGGGCAATTTGGGTTTAACTCGGGTTGGGCTTGGGTAGACAACCTCGGGTTACAATTCGGACTTGGGCGGGTTTGGACAGGTCTCAGCACAACTTAGGCTGAACTTGGACAACCTTTCAACCCGACCGAATCCGCCAAAGTTGCACCCCTATGTCCACATCCGTATCCGTGCTTCTTAGATAGCAAATTATTGATACAATTAATCAATAGAAAGTCGTGAGTTAAAAACATATAGATAACATTCCCAAGAAAAATCAACTTTCTAAAACTCAATTGAAAAATACAAGATATGTAGAACTGCAATATAAAGCAATGTTTTTAAGTCTTGTTTATGAGTAGTGATACCAGTAGGAGTATCAAAAGCAGGTAGTAATCTATGGGCCAAATCCTCAGCTAATCGGAGTAATTCATCATCATAGGATGGAAATTTCATGCCCTGAAATTAAAGAAATAAATAATTAAAATAAAAGATCCTAAGAAGACCTCCTTAAGGATTTATCCAACACAAACATAATTGAGCCATTTTAAAGAGTATTAGGAAGTTTCCTTCTGCCTCGAGCATCAGACAAATTGAGTAAAATTTGAAAGGAAGTGAAAAGGAACAATCTTTTGAACATTTGCCAATAACATAATTGCAATTGCAACTAGTAGCTCAAACATTGCACTGTTCCTTTGGCTCTCCTTACAAGTCCTTTTTTTTCTTTAAAATTTTGGTTGCCTCCAGAGGAATTATCTCATGCATTGTAGAGATATGAGAATATTGTAATAAAAAGATTAATAAGTTACAACAACGTTAGTAATACCGTTGCATGATCACTTGCAATAAGATGGGCAGAAAGTAAACCTCCAAGGATCCGGATCGTAGTCTCAAACACTGATACTGTCTTGTTCTGCAAATTTGATCACAAAAAAAAAAGAAAAAAAAGAAGCTACAATATCAGTTTGCCTAATTCAATCTGCAGCAACCAAACAGTATGCCTAGCTGCTCATAACCAAGGACTCAAATTACATCAAAGCAAAATGCTTGAATCTAACTCAAAATAGGACTTGCATAATTTAGAAAAATCCAACCAAAAATAGCAACTTGAGAATACATAAACTTTTGACGGTAATAAGCAAATATGACTTTTCCGATTAGAGTTTATCTTTTTTATGGCTTTGCCGTAACATGGTGGGTTTATGGATGGCTAATTATCAAGTGCCACATAAGGGACAACAAAAAAGAACACACTGTAATCTTTTGTATCATGTTTCTCTCTTATCACCTCTCATTTCAATTTGAAATCCTCCATCGACCTTGGCACCTCTCCACCCAACACCAAACCGTTCTCCATTTTTTCCACCACAACATTCCCTCCCTGTATGTTTCCTCTCCTCCACCTCTCACAGAAAAACCCCTCAACAACACTGTTATCAATCAACGAATCAGAGAGTGATTCACATAATCAAAACTATAAAAATCAAGTTATTGAAATAGCAATTAAATCAAAGTGATATACACAAGAAGTTGTTCAGATCAGATCAACTATTATTGATTCATCCATAAGGTGGGTTGAGATTGTTGGTCGCGATGGGGTTTGATGTTGGGTTTGTTGTTGATGGTGGTTGGGGGTTGTAGTGGTGGTGTTGTGGGAGAACAAATAGCTGTGGTCTGTTGTAGACAGAGAAAGGGGAGGAAGCTTGAGTTGGTCAGTTGTGGGTCTGTGGAAGGGAGGAAGGTGTGGCGGCTCTGGTTGGTAGTGGAGGTTGGGTTAGAGAGAGAAGGAAGGAGAGGAGAAATAGGGGGAAATGATTAGGTCAGTGATAAAATTTTGGTTTGGTCCACAAATTGACTGATGTGGCATTTAATTATAGGCTTTCCATAAATCAAATGCTTTACGGAGGAGCCCTGAATAAGTTAAACCCTTCCGATTAACAACCGAGATTGAGAAATAAAGGGCCCATACCCAAACAACCAACCCGGAAAAGAAAAGAAAACTATAAAGAGTAAAAATATTCAAATATCCCTAATTAAAATCTAATGACCCATTAATGCTTAGACTTTCTGTCCTCTCCTTGTTGCTCCTACATCACAACCTCCACGAAAAAATATGATACATCTTAGAATGAACAAAATTTTCAAATGAACCAACAGTACAAGGAGAAAGCCAAACAAGTAAACTCCAGCTCAGTGGCATCATGATAGGAAATCACAAAAATGGAAGCTCAACATGGAGGACCAGGTGTTTTACATAAATGACACTCTTATTGCTGTTCATATTACTATCTATCCACTAAAACCGACAATCGCTCTAATAAACAGATAGCTTCAGACAATCCAAATTAAGCTTAGGAATCTGATCCTGTGTTACAATATTAGAATCTAATGTTTACAATTTCTCAAGAATGAAAGAACACTTGACACGGTATGATAATCTTAACACAAGAAGTGCAACACTCACAATATCAAACTGAAGGTTTTTACCAATCCATTCGACAGACTCAGTGAAGCGTTCTCGGTCCCCAAGCAAAGCCAACATGTCTAAGGAGTCAATCTGTGACATTGGCATTACTGCAACATCAAGTACAAGTTTACTTCTAAAAAATTAACATAATAAAATAAAACAAAGAAATGGCTCATTTTACCAGGGTTAAGGCATAGCCACCAAGTGTATCTTCCCCTTCACATGATAGAGGTTTTAATTCATCGAGTGGAAAAGCATGTTCCATGTATCCATTGAAAGCATGATAGAACATTTCACGCACCTAAATTATCAAGAAAACACTTCATTTTACAATAAAAAACCATAAGGGTCAATTGAAAAAATTTATACAAAAACCATCCAAAACCCAAAAGACGGTGTGCAATTATGTGCCCAGAACTGCCAGGTTGAGATGCAATGCTAGACAGACCAAGAAATCTAACAGAAACACCAAAACCCAATGCTGTTCCAAAACTATATATATCATATCATGAAGTAACTCTTAAAAAAACACTCACATTTATTCTGTTATTAAGAACCTACATGGCAATGCTAATACATCATCCTCCTATCAAAAATTAAAGTAAGCACTTCAAATTAAGGAGACAACAGTAATCAATGACAATACCATTGAGATATAAGTATATAAGGCTGCCTTTAGATAATTTTGAATTAAATTTCCACAACGATTTATATTTTTACCTTGACATACAAAACTTTGTTAAAAAAAAAAACAAAAACTATTTGAATACACATATAGTACTACTAGCCCTAGGGCAAAGGCATACGGTGACTTGAATAGCAATGGACACTGAAGAAGTTTCTCAAAACCTCAGATCAGATGAAGCCTTGTGTCATTGACATAGAAATCAATCACGAGATTTAGCTCATAAATAGTTAAAAATAACATATATGTGTGATTATAAGAAATGGATACCTCATCTCTGAGCTGCTTCGCTTCATCGGTAGTAACACTCTCGGCGAGATTTCTGCAGATAAAAATGTCCGAAAATATCAAGATCAAGAATAATGATGGACTCCATTGTTTCATAGCTTTCTCTCTCTATATCTCTCTCTCTCTCTCTCTCTCTAGGTATGTATGTATTTATATGTAGTGTCCCGGAACAGTAAATTTTGCTACATTGAGAACACACTACTCCGCGTCTGGGCCGGCTGTTTCGGCAGAAAGGTCAGCCACCCAGACGACGCCGTTTACAGCTAATATAGCTAGTGCTTTGTTTTTAGTTTTTAGTTTTTAGTTTTTTATTTTTTATTTTTTATTTTTTATTTTTAGTTGCCTTTAAACATAATCTGAGAAAAATATTTTTTTTATAGGAAAAATTAAAATTCAGTGGTAACTTTAAAAAAAAAATTATAAAATTATAAAAAAGTATAATATTTTAATTATTAAAATTTATAAACTTTTTCATTGATTTGTAGTTTTTTTTTTAAGCCTACACTATGTTGTTACTTTTCTTTTTTGTTTATAAGGGATTGTTACTTCTGTTTTTCATTTCTTATTTTACTTTTACTTTATGTTATTAAAAAAAGAAGAAGAATTAACTGTAAATTAATTCATTTTATTTGATTTAGAAAATTGAGATTTTCATAAATTCCTTAATATTGAGAAATTATCTTTTTATTTAAGAAAATAATACTCGAATCAAGCTCACTCCTAAACCAAACAAGGATAGGCTGCGAGAGTGATGCCCACAAACTTGGAAACTTGAAGTCAATCACAATCGACAAACATATTAATCATCTTTTGTCCAAACGCGAGCCTCAATTAATAATTTGTGCCTACTTGTATAAGAATTATTAAGAAGTTTACATTAATGCTCTTAAGAGGTGAAATTTGCATTAATACAAAGATCAAAGTTTGTCCACAGCTTGATTGTATCATACATATAAATTTCAAATTTATTGTTCATATAAGTTGATGAGTATGTTGTTTTAACATTTTAGATATTTTTTTGTTATTATTATTATTATTATTATTCATCCTGAGAATTGTGGAATCCAGTGTAGATATTTGGCCCAACGCATGACCATACCATAGTTGGAAAAATACCAAATGTTGGAATTAGGTGAGTGAATTCAAATTGGTTGAAATAGACACCATTTAAAACTTAAAACTTTAAATAACTAAATTTTAAAATAAATCTGGTGTTTCAAAAACAAAAAAACAAACAGAATTTTACCTGAAAAAAATAAACTGAAAACTTTCCTCCCATGTGGCGGGTGAGGAATAGCTTCCCCACTACTCGGCGAAGTGAATGATCGAAAAATAGCTTTTTGAGCCAAAAATTGTCAAAATACTACAAAAATAAACAGTTTCAACAGTTTTAACTAAAAGAAACAAACGTGAAATCTCAGAAAACATATTATCAAAAGGCATTGGTCTAAATTTGTGGGGGGAATCAAATTCACAATTCAGGGTATAAAAAAGTTATAAATACTGATATTGTTTACTAATTTTGATAGGCTTCATGGTATAAAGAAGAGCAATGCTACGAATCTCGAATTTAAACTTGCCTTGAATGGCTCGAATTTCACCGGCAATAAAATTGATAGCCATGGTTGACAAGGTGACAACCATGGTAGACAAATGTTTCATCCGATCGTCCTGGTGATTGTCCGGCCGGTCGACCGGTGAACACAAATTCAAGCAATTCGAGACAGTTCAATTCGAGTCACGAAGGATTTCTGTTTACAGAAACTGTATAAATTTGAATAGGGATTGCTTCTTTTGTCCCTGAGATGCCAATGATAAAGCTTATGCATTCTCAGTCAGTCAGATTGCAATCATAGTCCTCTGTCAAATCAAATAACAATAATATAATAAGAGTAATCAGCAGCATGCACAAACTGGAGAAGTTAAAAAAGTGTAATCTTGACATTGGTGACATTGAAATTTTACACAAACCATCCATCAAAGGAAGACCCATAAAATAACCAAATTTTTTTCAGATAAACCTAGCTTCAATGGAGAGGCATGGACACCAACTGGCCATTACAAAAAGTATAAATACATATTCCTGACTGTTTGTTTAAGAGAAAGAAAACAAAGAAAGTGATGGTTAACTCAAAGCTGTAAAATCTTTCCACAAACATCCTACAAGTGGCTTCAATTGGTTACAGATTTATATCATCAGGGTTCATCAATTCATGCCTGTGGACAAGAAACACAAATGATGAATGAGTTGTAATATATAAAGAAACCTCAAATCATTTTGATGGAAAATTTCATCTATCAGACAAATATTACTCATCCAAAATAATTGACAACTCATCAAACATTGAATAACATATACAACAAAAGTATACGATAAAAGTAAATCAATAAAATAATCACAAAACAATTTTGCCACATTTTTCATCACATATGGCCAAACCAACTGGAGCCAACTTTTTCTCTTCAATTTTGCCACAGGTCCAAACTACCTCTAGCTCCATAATAGTTTATTTAATTCCTTAAATTCCTTTCATGACTTCCTCATCATCCATCAAAACATGCTGCTTTCATCCATTCACAATTTATTAATATTATTATGTTCTTACTTTGCCTACTGAAGTAGAGCATGTAAAGAAAAAAGAAAGGGCAACTATGGAATTTCACATGGAGCATTCCTGAGGCTTGTATAATTATGGTTAGGGTCAATTTGAGTCTCCTTTTTATGTATAGAATGCTGTTTGACAGATTTTTGGTCTTTTATTAGGTTTTGTGTGACAAAGGATTTTTGGTAATTACGAGAACCAGGAACCCATAAATGATATGTAATCTTAATATTCATTACTGTGAAGATTTGCGAGTAAGCTTTTGTAGAAGCCTTCCACATTATAGAACCCTAACTCTACAAGTTTCCCATAACCAAACTCAAACCCACCACAATACCGATTTCTATCCTACATAACATGTAATAAAATAAACTTGTAAGTTCTTTATTTCTCCCTCAGATTTGAATAAAGGTCATCATGGCCAACTTGAATCATCCAAACAATAATGTCACTCTTTACAACTTTCATGTGGACGTCCTTGGGAAACAGTATCCTTTATTTATTTATTTTGTTTTAAATTATTTTGTGTTTCAATTGGAATCATACACCATCTGGAAGTGAGAGCCTAGTCTGGAGTAGAATTTCAAAGTGAACTTAGTTCCACTGTCCTCAAGGTGCCATTAGATTACCCTACACTGGAAAACAAAACAAATGTAATGGAACGTGAATTACTTATTCTTACTCATGTCATGTCAAAGAACCATTAAACTAATGCTAGCATAAGTTGTGCAAGCTAGGACCAACACAAGTTACCGAGGCATAAAATATCAGTATTAATGTTATAAGAGAATCAGCAGATGCAATTAATACATGGAGGTGGGTATCTTACCAAATCCTCATGCAAACAGAAGATGGAACTGTAATAATGACAAGTTACAAAACATATGTTCCACAGTCGGAACTTTACCTGCTGCTTTTTCTTTTTAGGCCTCCTTTTCCTTCGGGGTTTGCGAGCATCAGAGTTGGAACTCAAGTTACTACTGTGCCCAACCTGTGAATCTGAGGATCCTCTGTTTCTGAAAGAAGATTCACTCGTGCTATTTGAGGTGTTGCTGGACGTGTACACTGCATCCCTCCGTAAGGATTGTTTCTTGCTAGATGAGCCTCCAAACCTTGATTTAGCATGAGCCAAATTTGAAAACGAATTTGTTGAAGGTCGAGGAGGAGGCATTAGAGCTCGCGCAGAGATCTGCCTCTATATAAATCCAAGGAAACAATGGAAAGTAAGCCAACACGGTCAATAGATTCACAGACCCCCTTATAACAACCAAATATACAAATTCAGTACAAAACCTGATTCCTTTCATCACTGGACATGCCAGATGCTGCTTTACCAGAAGCACTGGAAGCTTGCTCCCTACAAAGCAAATGATCGAAAGCAAAGATGCAATTTCAATCAACACTAAAGCCTACAGATGAAAATGCAAAATCAAAGGGGTCGTACAGGCATTTTAACTTCAAAGCAGACAAAACTACATTCAAAAGCAATAACTGGAATCAGCACCAGGATTTGCTAATTCTAGTAGTTAAGCATAATCTATCACCACTAAATATATTGGTGCAATCACAGTATTAAACAATTTTCAAAGTTTGAAAATACTACTATTAAACAATTTATCCTCAATCACAGTTATACATTAATGCACTAATTTATCAAGAGACATCAAAATTAGTACATTGACTCCAACCCCTTCCAGCAACTCTCCAACAACTGATATCAAAATAAGAAACAATGGGTGCAAATGCACCACCAAGAACAACGAGAAGAAGAAGAAGAAGAATTAATGCACCATTTGGCATTGTTTTTGAAAAGCTGTTTTTTATTCTCAAACACCAAAACAAATAAAAAACTGTTTCCTAAGTTCTAAAAAAATCAAATCTATAGAAAAATGAAAATGGCATAAAAACAAAGATGTTTTCAAACTTCCCATTATTTTTTTCCTCTGAAAAGATAAAACTTGAAAACCATAAACGATATTGAGAACATTAGGAATGATGTCAAACGGGCCAGTGTTCTCAATCAAGATAAAAAAAAAATTAAGTTGCATTTCCCATCACAAATATAATTTATACCTGGCACTTTTATCTGTCCATTCATCATCCGCATCAGCTTCATCACTAGAGCTTCCAGTTAAGAAGAAATCATCCTCGCTCAGATCCAAAAGCCCATCATCCTCACTTCCTGTCTCTGTTAGGGGATATCAAAAGGAAAAAATCAATAATAATAGAATAGCAGGATAAGCTCGTTTTTTAAATTTAAATAAATAAATACACTAGCAAGTGAAGCAAGTGTATATCTATATACATATGGAAGCTTGAATCTGTAGATACCACTTTAGCCAACAGGCAGAGGTGACAATTGCAAGTTATATAGAATTTAAAACAAAAGTAAAAAAAACAGGGATTCTATGATAGTTACTGCAATAAGCCACACAATGAAAATACCTTCCAGATCCTTCCCACTTGCTGCAGCAGCAATTATGTTGGCTTTTATCTGCTTGCGTAATCTATTTCTTCTATCAACTATGTCTGTGTCATCACCTCCCATGAACAAAGATACATATTTCTCTGTCTTGGGAAAGAACTGCAGTTCAAATAAAAGATCAATTTTATCCACAAATAAATAACATCTAGTACCGTGCATACATTTTCCAACAAAGTACGACAGAACTATAAAATTTAATTATCGAATTAATCACCAAGGCCAAGTATCTCTCATTTCCCTTATGTGAAAGAAATGGTTGTGAATATGTCACATGGCATATCATTCACACACACACACACACACACACACACAAACAAACAAAAAGGTAGCAGAGTTTCTAATTTATAGCTTACCCTAACATATTCAAGATCTTCTTTCAATTTAGAAAGCTGCTCAGCAATCTCTGCCTCTTGGGACTGACCAGACGAAGCCCGTTGCATTTTCTCCAAACGTCTAATTCTTCGTTCAATCTTTCTTCTCTCTAACCATGGAAAAATATTAGTTCCACCACGAAATGGGTATAAATTTGGCAGGAAAATATAAACTTCTATAAACAAATATGATTTTTTTTTTTTTTTTTACCAAAAAATTTAATCTTTCTGTCACGCAAGAATACTTTACGTTCCACAGCAAGCCGATTGTGAATCTCCTGTTGGTTCTTGATCCCTTCTAATTTCTTTTCTTGAGCCTCTCTAACTTCAGGTGGAAGATCCTAAAATAACCCATTTGAGTCAGACAGTAATAAAAACCCATGAACCAGAAGGAAAAAAAAAATACACCTAATTCACAACACTCATGTCCCTCCTATGATGCTAAAGATTCCCATATCAATGAAATGTTTTCCTCAGGCAGTACTCATAGTTACTGGAAACTGAACAACATGCAAAATAGGCCTATCATGCTAATAGAGAAGTTCTAAAGTCAATTAAATCAGAAGATGAAAATAAATTTATACATGATCAGGATTCAGGGTCTGGAACAATTTGTCTAGAACAATTCATCTTTTAGGGAAACAACCAATTTTTTATTTTTATTTTTTATACAGGTAAATGGTCTTCCATTACAATGGCGATTGAAACTAATAGAGAGTGAAAAAACCATAGATACCTTTCGGAGCATACGTTCGAGAGATCGAATCTGATTCTTGAGAGAGACAGACTTGGGCTTAGCCTTAGGCTTAGGTTTCGCTTTCTTATCGATACCTAGTGATTTGGAGCGCCGATTACTGCTCACCGGTTTGCGACCGGCGACCCTGCGCTTTCCGTAGCCACCGTGCGCCATTTTTGCTACGTCAATGCGCAGAGCGAGAGAGAGAGAGAGTTGTTGATGATTAGGGCATATATACGTGTGTGTATATAGAGCTTTGAGTTAATGAGAAGTTGATGATATGGTATGGGTCAGACCTCTGCAACTCCGACGACTATGGTTCACATATGATGGTGATGGCGATGGTGATATTTCCTCTCTGCTTTCGTACTCTCTCTCGCGTTGCTTTCCACACCGCTTTGCTTCCCTGCATTTTACTTTTTTTACACCTTAAAATAAAATATTTTTATTTAAAAGAGAAAATTACATTTACCTCTCCAAAAATTTTTGACAAATATGAGGACCTCTCTTATAATTTGAATAATTACAATAATTTTTCCTATTTTACTTGATAATATCAAAATTTTCTCAAAATTTGACCGCCGTTTATACACCTAATTGTAAACACTAAAATGCCTATAATGCCCTCAAGTGTCCAATTCAAGAATTTCCCAAACTGTTGTTTTGTTGTAAAGAGGAAATTATTAAGGGATCCATTTTTCATGAACTCATATACCAAAAAAAAATTTAAAAAAAATTATTTTTTTATTTTAAATATATAAGTTTTATTTAAATATTTTATCTTATTTTGTAAATATTTTAATTTTAATATTTTAAATTCAAAACACAATTTCACATTCAAATCGTAACCAAACACATACCTTAAAACACAATTCAAAAATTATTTTCAAACCTCTTAATTAAACACATAACTCAAAACTCCACGCTATTTTCAAAACTCTACACTCAAATCATAACAAAACACATAACAAAAAAATTAAAATATTTAAAATAAAAACTATATATTTAAAATAAAAATTATATATTTAAAATAAAAAACAAATAATTTTTTTTTAAAAAAATTAATATTTAAAAAATATTTTTAACATAAGTTTGTATTTTTTTTAACTTTGTATTTGGTTATGAGTTTTAAAAATAATTTTTGAGTTGACCAACACAACCATAAAACTCAATTCAAAAATTATTTTCAAACCTCATAACTAAACACATAACTCGAAATTTCACACTATTTTCAAAACTCTACACTCAAATCATAACAAAACACGTAACAAAAAAATTAAAATATTTAAAAATATATTTATAAAATAAGATAAAATATTTAAAATAAAAACTATATATTTAAAATAAAAAATAAAATTTTTAAAATTTTTTAATATTTAAAAATATATTTAACACAAGTTTGTATTTTTTTAAGTTTGTGTTTGGTTATGAGTTTTGAAAATAATTTTTGAATTGAGTTTTAAGTTGTATATTTGGTTAAGACTCTATGAGTTTTGAAAAGATTTTTGAAAATTTCTAATTTGAATTGTGATTCTAAAAGAAAACCAAACATGTTTCTAAAAAAAATATTTTTTTGGAACATGTTTTTACTCAAAACTCAATTCAAAAATTATTTATAAAAACTCATAACCAAACACAAACTGAAAACTCAATTCAAAATTCTTTTCAAAACTCAAAACCAAACTTTTTCCAAAACTCTATTTTAAAAGAAAAAATTAAAAATATATATTTTATTTTTTAAAATTATTTTTAAAATCATGATTTGAGTGTGGAGTCGTATTTTGAGTTATGAGTTTTGAGAAAAAAAAAAATTTGTTTGGTAATAAGTTTTGAAATTTTTCAAATTTATTTTTTTAGGGTAAATATTTTACATTTTAAATATTTTTTATTTATTTTAATGTATATTATATTTCATACATTTATGTGTTGTATTTTTTAATATTTTAAATATATTTTGAAAATATTAAAAAAAATTAAAAATTATTTTTTATTTTAAATGTATAATTTTTATTATAAATATTTTTAAATTATTTTATTTTATGGTTATGTTGGTCAATCACAAGTAGTGGCAGTGATGTTAATCTTGAACAAAGGGTTTTTTCGTCTTTTTACAAGCAAAAGCAAGGGTAATATGGTTATTTTTTATAGGATACTAATATCGTTTGTGCAAAATAGACAGAATGGGAGAATCTTGACATTGTCAGGTAAAGTAAGGTAGGCTACTGTAATTATTCAAATCACAGGAGAGGTCCCTGTATTTGTTAAAAACCTCAGGGGAAGTAAATGTAATTTACCCTATTTAAAATTATTTTACCTAAAACAAAATATTTTTCTATTATTTTTCTATTTAGTTGAGACTTGAAATAAGTAAATAAAAATTGTAGGGAGAATTTCAAGTCAGTGTAAGTTTTTTTTAAAAAAAATTATAAATAAATAATAAATTTATACATATTAATAATTGAAATTAACATAAAATTAATAATTAAAATTAACTATTTATGATTATATCTTCGTTTGGCATGCTAAAAAACCTGACTTTTTGGCTAATTTAGTCACGAAAAGATAAAATAAGCTAAAAAATTAATAAGATAAAATATAACATCCAAAATATAATCATTTTATTTTTTCTCTCAAAAAAATTAAAAAATCTATCCCAAGCAAAACCTTTTAGGGGCTTTTCCCAAATTAAGCCAAATTAACAACCTATTTCCCAAACTAGGATTAGTTTGGACGGAATTCTCAAACTAGGCTAAAACGTAGTTCACAACCACGCTTTCAACATTTTTGTGGCTGTCGCGCGAAAATTTCCTGAAATCGTAAAAGCGTGTTTCCAAACCATACTTTTAATTAAGAAAGCGTGGTTACAAACCACGCTTTTAATTAATTTTTTTTTTTATGAAAGCGTTGTTGTGAACCACGCTTTTAACTGAATTTTTTTTTTTTTTTTTCTGAAAATGTGGTTGTGAACCACACTTTTACTGTTCATAAAAGAAAGCGTGGATGATAACCACGCTTTTAACCAAAATACATTTTTAAGTGAAAGCGTGGGTCGTAACCACGTTTTTAAAACTTATATAAATATCCCCCAGCCCCGTCATTTGCAATCACGCATGTTACACTTAGCTTTTTTCAACTTCACTCTCGCTCCCTGCTCTCACTCTCGCTCTTACTGCTCGAGCTCCCTCTACTCTCACACTCTCTCTATGTGCTCTCTCTCCGTCCGTGGATTGCTCTCTCTCGTTAGTATGGCATCTGTCTCTCTCTGTTGATCTACTTTTATGTGTTTATTGTGTTTGTGAAAATGTGAATGTGGGTACAATGTGGGTATAATGTGGGTAGAATAGGGTTCATGAATGTGAAAATGTTGTGAAATCAAAAATCATAAATTAGGGTTGGGGTTTTGAATTGTGAAATCAAAAATTAGGATTAGGGTTTCAGAAATTAGAGTTTTGAATTTTGAAATCAGAAATTAGGATTAGAAAAAAAGAAATTAGGGTTTTGAATTGTAAAATCAGAAATTAGGGTTAGGGTTTTAGACTTGGTAGTTATAAGAGAATGATGAAAGGCTGTGTGATTAAAAAGACAAAAATGATAAAAAATGAAATAAAAGAATATATATTTATATTATTGTATAAATTTGATCCATGCAAATAGCTCAATAGATCTTCCATATAGATCCATGCATGTTATCTACCACTAAAATACACATTATGATCATTCACTCTGCTTAAAATTTTTGATGCTAGTATGGAAATTGCAAACCAACAAAAGACTTTGCAGGTAGGCCCTCAGTTATAACGATCCCGATTTTTCCTTCCTTGTTTACTGTATTCCGGACTTAGTTCCGTGGATGTGTTGTTGTCGTATTCTCATTTCCGTCCTTTACTCTTTGTATGTGAGTCTTGTGTTGTGTTAGGCAGGTTTGAAACAGGTTGGTTATGTTTAAAAATCTAGAGTTGATGCCTGTAGACACCCCATTTTTGACCGACCTTAAGACTCAGACGTCACCGATTGAGCGCTCGGTGATGTTGCATATCGTGCTCGTTCAGAAGTCTCAGAGTCTCGGCCGTGAGCCCTGCCTCCGGACTTCCGAACCCTCTTCTGTGCCTTGCCTCGGTTTGCGAACCAGACTCAGTTTTCTCTATTTTCTTTCCTGAGGGGAGGGAAAGGTCCCGTAGACTATCTCTCAGTGGCCGTGGGCTACATTTCGTGGCCATAGGCCATTTTGCCCATTTCGGAGCCCGGTTCCCGGTTTTCGGAGCCGTCAGGCCGTTTGCCTCGGTTCGGGACCACCCAACCATCTCCGATTCCTCCGGTTTTTGGCATGCATCTCATTTACTCTCTTTCGAGGGACACTGGGGTCTTAGATACCCACTTCGTGGCCAAACACCACTTTCGGTGCTTAACGGCCGGTTTTCGGGACCTCGAACTGCGTGTTTTGGCCCCCAAGCATTCGTTTTGCATCGGTTTTTGTTCATTTTTGGCAGGTACCTCTGTTTTATCACCAGGAAGATCACTGGGTGGTGGGAGGCCAGCAATTGTTCTGACAACCAACTTTCTGCTTGGTCAAAGGTGGTTCAGCATGAATCCGGGAAGGAGAAAAGTCTGCGCGGCTTCACCGAAACGGGCGTAACTCTTTGCACAAGAGTAATTAAAATGTGAGGCCACCACCATTGGAAAGCTTACTTCCGGGGCTTCATTTTGCACTCAAGAATCTCCTAAGTCCAAATCCGGGGGGAGGAGATATGGTTGGTTGAAGTCCGGTTGGACTGAATCTACGCGGCTTTACGGAAACTGGCATAACTTTTTCTACAGGAGGAATTTTAATGCAAGGTTTGCGGCATTGGAAAGCTAACTTCTGGGGCTTCATGGTCGGCCAGCTCTCTTATTTTTCTTCTATTTACCTTGCCGGCCGGCCACCATTTCCAGCCGGCCAGCCACCTGCAACTAAAGCACTTTTTGCCCACCTTTTCTCCGATTTTCTTGCCTATATAGCTGGCCTCCCAGCTCTTGTAGAAGGGTTGGAAAATTTCTCTCAAGGATATACATTGATATCTATCTCTATCTCTCCATTTTTCTCTCAAATCTTCAAGTTTAGGCTCCATTTCTTCATCATCTTCAAGCTCTACTACCACCACTCCATTCCAGCTGCAAGGAAGGGTTTTTCAGAGGCTTAGGAGCAGCAAACTTGAGCCAAGAAGCAACAAGAATGTGATCTTCAAGGGTAAGTATCAATCACCCTCTTTTGGCACTTTTTTTTGCACCATTCCTCTACCCTACTTGCTCACTGTTTTAGACTCCGGCCCTAACTGAAAGGGGCCTTATTTTGAGCTATTATACATGTTTGTTTAAGGGCTCAACCCTGTTTGAGCCCTCTATGATGCACTTGCTTCAATATCATTTTGTATGTCAATATCTTGCATGCTTTTTTTAGTTCATGTGTGATCTATTTCCGAGCCTGATGTAAACTGTGAGTGGGCCTATTTTGAGCCCCTCTTCAACATTGAAGAAGGGCTCAACCCTGTTTGGCCTTTCTATCATGCACTTGCTTCATAATCTCTCACATTTACCGTAAATTTGCATGATTTGTTTGGCCTACATGTGATCTGTTTTGGAGCATGTCATGAACTTTGAGTAGGCTTATTTTGGATCCCTCTACAACATTGTAGAAGGGATCAACTTTTTTGGGGGTCTCCATGTTATACTTGTCATTATACCCCTCTTTGACCCCCATTTTTGCATGCTTTGTTAAGCCTATCTAGATTCTGTTTTCGGCCATCATCAGGTCTGGAAAGAGTCATATTTTGATCTTCTTGGCATGTTTCATTAAGGGTCTTAGGCTGTTTGATGAATGCTTGGTATACCTCTCTTTATAGCCCTCTTTTGGCTCATATTTTGCATGCTATGTTGAGCATATCTACATACTGTTTTGAGGGTTACCATAAGCTGTAAATGTTCATATTTTTGGTCCCTCTTCAGTTTTTTAGAACTTTATTTTTCAGTTTGAGCATTGCGTATACCATCTGCTTCATTGTTCCCCTTTTTTTCCCCCATTTTTGCATGCTGTTTTTGCCCCATCTATGATTGTTGTTTGGCCATGCTTTGTACTGGAAAAATGCTAGTTTAGGGACTGCCTAGCATCTGTATTTACACTGCATGCCCATATTGTGCATGTTTAACATAGTTGTAGGCCATTCCGTTGCATGTCGGGACTTATTTCGGGCATCGGGTGTAATTTCCCTATAATTCGGGGGCTGTTTTGCATCATTTTGGCTGCTGAAATTTGCATGTTTCATATTCCATATGCCATGTCTCATTTTGCATGTCATTCCATGCCTTCGGGCCATTTCTCGGTTTGCGTGCCCACGGGCACGCATTTCGAGGCACTTCTCTTTTATCCGACGGCATCCTATGTGAGTGCGGCTGAGGCCATCTCATGTCGGTGTAAGCCCTCATTTCATTTTGCATGTCATTCCATGCCTTCGGGTCATTGCCTCGGTTTGCGTGCCCGTGTGCACGCATTTCGAGGCACTTCTCTTTTATCCGACGGCATCCTATGTGAGTGCGGCTGAGGCCCTCTCATGTCGGTGTAAGCCCTCATTTCATTTCGTATGTCATGTCATGCCTTCGGGTCATTGCCTCGGTTTGCGTGCCCGTGTGCACGCATTTCGAGGCACTTCTCTTTTATCCGACGGCATCCTATGTGAGTGCGGCTGAGGCCTTCTCATGTCGGTGTAAGCCCTCATTTCATTTTGCATGTCATTCCATGCCTTCGGGTCATTGCCTCGGTTTGCGTGCCCGTGTGCACGCATTTCGAGGCACTTCTCTTTTATCCGACGGCATCCTATGTGAGTGCGGCTGAGGCCCTCTCATGTCGGTGTAAGCCCTCATTTCATTTCGTATGTCATTTCATGCCTTCGGGCCATTGCCTCGCTTTGCGTGCCTGTGTGCACGCATTTCGAGGCACTTCTCTTTTATCCGACGACCTCCTATGTGAGTGCGGCTAAGGCCCTCTCATGTCGGTGTAAGCCCTCATTTCATTTCGTATGTCATTCCATGCCTTCGGGCCATTGCCTCGGTTTGCGTGCCCGTGTGCACGCATTTCGAGGCACTTCTCTTTTATCCGACGGCCTCTTATGTGAGTGCGGCTGAGGCTCTCTCGTGTTAGTGTAAGCCCATATTGCATCGCGTATCTCATTTTAGTCCTGTTGCATTCCGTATGCCATTTTCTCGGTTCGCGTGCTCGTGGGCACGCATTTCGAGACATCTCATTTTAGTCTCATTGTATATCGTATTTCAGGCCATTTCATGCCTTTATGTCGTTGTCTCGGTTTGCGTGCCCGTGTGCACGCATTTCGAGGCACTTCGTTTTCATCCTCCGGCGTCCTATGTGAGTGTGGTTGAGGCCCTCTCATGTTGGTATAAGCCCATCTTTGCATCTGCGTGCCATTTCATGCCTTTATATCATTGCCTCGGTATGCGTGCCCGTGTGCACGTATTTCGAGGCACTTCATTTTCATCCATCGGCCTCTTAAGTGAGTGTGGCTGAGGCTCACTCATGTTAGTGTAAGTCCATTTTGCATTCTGTATGTCATTTTAGCATCATTGCATTCCGTATGTCATTGCCTCGGTTTCCGTGCCCCGTATGTACGCATTTCGAGGCATCTCATTTTCATCTCATGGCCTCTTATGTGAGTGTGGCTGAGGCTCACTCATGTTAGTGTAAGTCCATTTTGCATTCTGTATGTCATTTCAGCATCATTGCATTCCGTATGCCATTTCCTCGTTTTGCGTGCCCGCGGGCACGCACTTCGAGGCATCTCATTTTTATCTGACGGCCTCTTATGTGGGTGCGGCTGAGGCTCTCCCATGTTAGTGTAAGTCCAATTTGCATCGCGTATGCCATTTCATGCCTTAGGATCATCGCCTTGGTTTGCGTGCCCGCGTGCACGCATTTCGAGGCATCTCATTTTCATAGCATTATGTATGTTAGGATTGTATATTAGCTGCATTTCATGCATATTGCATCGTGTTCGGGATAGGAGTTAGCCCGGGCACGGGAAACGAGGTACGTTCCGCACTCCGAGTGACGGAACGGGTCTCAATTCCCAAGTCACCGACACTCCGGATTATCCATGATGGAGTTAGGTTTTGTTGTAGCATTCACATGCATTCATCCTATATTGAGTTGTGCAATTCGGCTCCTCGGCCATCATGCATCGATATGCATGATTGGTGGCACGAGGATCGAGGCATGCATATATTTGTGAAATACATTGCTATGCCCTTTTCCTGCTCTCTGTTGCAGCAAAATGGAGAATCAGCAACTTTCTGGAGTCTGGCACGCATTTCGAGAAACATTGCAAACAGAGGCTAATTGGGGCATCCCAGTGGATTTCCGCGCAAGGCAGCCCAACATGCATCATTTCATTATCCGGAGCGGAGTCAAGGCACCCCCTGGCTTGCTTGCCAGTTTTACAGTTTTTCTTAGTTAATCTGTTAATTAATTAGGAATTTGTATATTTATTTCGGACTGTACTATTCTTTTATTTCGGACTGTATTATTTATTCGGACCCTCTGCGCGAGGGCATAATTGTAATAAGTGTGGGTGAGTGTGATGTATGTCTTCCAACCCCCACTTCTTTCTCCCCTTTTATTTGCCTGCTTATGATGGTTAGATAGAGGGCATATTTCAATTAGCATACAGTATGACAGCATGTTTACATCATTCATCTGTTTTGCACGCACCGGGCTCGGCGCATCATACAAACTGTATTTGTATTTCAATTCTAAATTGAATACGTGTTAGTTGTAGCATTCCATAAGCCATATTTAGAATAGCCGAGCCTGCTATAGTTTGCATTTTTGCATGTGTTGCATTAGGCATTTCTGTATACTTAGGATCATGCATGGATTTCTAATGAGTTTCGGTTTTGGCTTGGAGTACTCGGTATGTTTTATGCTTTAGCATCCTTGCATGCGTGTGAGTGCTGCCATGAATAGCATGCTTACCATGAGGCTAAATGCTTATGTGATATAACTGCCTTGAATGCCTGTGGGTGGAGGTTAAGTTATTTGAATTGGGACAATTCATCAAATGTTCGTTTTAAGCCCACTAGATAGTGGCAAAATCATGTTTTCTAAGCCCACCCGAGGGTGGCAAATCCACGTCTTAGCCTACTTGCGGGTAGCACCATCAAACCATTTTCAAACAAACAAACAAACATGAAATGTTTAGTTCCAATTCAGGTGACTCAGTCTATACTTGTTTGCTGCGAGCATCACATAGTAACCTAGGCTAACAATCAGAATAAGAACTCACAATGTTTTCAAAATAAGATATCATGGTTAGTAGAGGCCGGTCTTTGACCGGGTGAGCGGGGGTGCTCACGAAGTGACCTTCCCCAATCGTACCCAAGTTCCCGAGCCGAGGCAACTTTGGTGATGACGGACACGTGGCCTTTGGCACCGAGTCAGGGTTTCCTAAATTTCCCATTAAAAAAACATTTAGGTGGCGACTCTGTATCTGGCGAAGCAGTCCATGTTTGGCACTTCTTTCAAAAAAATCTGTTTTCCAAAACGATTTGCCAGATTTGGACTCTTTGGTTCAAGATTAAGAACCGTGACATTTGAGTCCTTCGAACTGTAGTGACCCAATATCGAACCAGAACGGGGGGGACTCGCACTCCTCTCCCCCGGATGCGTTCGGGGACGTCTACAATGCCCAGAATTTTGCCTTCACGTTCGAACGGGGATTTTGACGCTCGAGCGGGCCCTTTGATTTTGCTTCTCCGCTTGAGCGGGCATTTTGACGCTCGAGCGTGATTTTCCATCTCTCAGTATTTTGTCTGCAGGTCATGGGACGCTCGAGCGTCCACTTTCACGCTCGAGCGGGGACCATCGTCTGCAAAACTTCTGGAAGTGTGCATCCGGCGCTCGAATGACGCTTTTAACGCTCGAGCGTAAGTCTGTGTCTGACGCTCGAGCGGGGAATCCCACGCTCAAGCGGACCTGTTTTTATATCAGTTCGGGATTTCACTTTTTGGATCACTTTTCAGCATTCTCTCTCTCTCTACCTTTTCAAAACCTCCATTGGAGAGCTCCTCAGTCTAAACTTCAACTTCTCTCTAGGGTTTGATCTAGTTTGAGTGATCTTCTACCTTAATGTCTTTGTAAAAAGTGTAGAGCTTGGCTTGGGCTACATTTCCATCCGAAAATCTTGGATTTTGGAGCATTTCGAAATTCATCATCTTCTCCATTTGGTCTTATCTTTTGAGGTATAGATAACTACTCACTTTTATGATATTTGACATAAACTTTTGGTCATTTTGATTTAATGTTGAAGTTGGGTAATTTTGGATGTTAGGGTTTCAAAATGTATAAAGAGGGGTTTTGTTCTTTTGGGCCAATATATGTGTATTTTGGATCTCAAATGGGGTTATTGTTGTTTATTGTTGGTATTTGAGCCTTTGGGTCAATGTTGAGAAAAGATGGAGAAAAGCCTTAATTTTATGTTATGAATTAATTTGTATAATTAATTTGGAAAGTTATGGAAATATGAAATTGAGTTGGAAATGATGAAATTGGTTTAAAATAAGGTTGAATGGTGGAGTTGGATTTATAAATCGCTCACTTTTGAAATTGTTGGTAACCTATCTGTTGATGCATTTATTATCTGTTTAGAAATAATTACTTTGGGCTATCGGTGGAGGATAGTCTTGATTGTTGTAGACACTGCATGATGATTAGGTGAATTAAAACTAATCAGTTGAATATGTCATCAAATATGACGGTTGGAATAATACATCGAATGCGTGTATTGATTGATCGTGTATGTGATAATTGTTTATATACATTGTATTGTGTGGGAAGAGATAGAGGATGTACTCCACGGTTTGGGAGGAGATAGGGGATGGACTCCTAAACCGGATATTATTTGGGAGGAGATAGAGGATGTACTCCACGGTTTGGGAGGAGATAGGGGATGGACTCCTAAACCGGATATTATTTGTAAGGAGATAGGGGATGGACTCCATTGATACAGCGAATCTGTGTATCATTTGTGAAGTATGGAAGTGTTTTATTATGAGTTGTTATCTCATGTGAATTGTGAAGTATGGAAGTATTTGTTATGAATTTTAATTCATTTGAATTGTTGATATTGGAAAGATTTTTAACATGAGCCGTAGTCTCATAGGAATTGTTTGGCCAGGTTCTGAGCCATGTTTATAAATCGAAATTGTTAAGTAAAGGAAAATGGAATGAAGCATGGACATATGTGTCATGGAACTGAAATATGTTATGAGTTGATTTATATGAGTTAAACATTTATCAAATGCTAATGTTTTAGTTATTGCTCATATTATGTTTAGCATATCTCTACTGGGCGTTGGCTCACCCTATATGGGACATCATTTTCAGGTTCAGGTGATATGCCACCTCCAAGAACGTAGCTTGGGAGGCTTGAGGCTAATAACTCTTTTTGTTGTTCTCTTTTGTATATTACATGTATATCACGCCATGGGCTTATTTTGTGTAAAGAGTTAGAACTCTACTTTTGTTGAACCCAAGTGTTGACTTGGAAAGTTGTAAGCCTATAGGGCATTTACTTTTGTTGTCAATATGTAATATCTTTTGTAAGAATACTCTGATGAATGGCATTATGTTTTACTCTATTAAGTTTATGGACGAAATGAATGCATGATTTATGGGTTTATTTTGAGGGCGTTACATCAGTTATCTTGAATATTTTCATATTTTGAAGTTACCAATATATGTAGGAGATTTGTCTTAGACATAAAAGAGGTAAATCCAAATGAAAAAATTAAAATTAAATATCTTCCTTCCACATAGAGAATCAACAAGGTAAGGAGTTCCCATACGTGGTATACAGCAAGCCAACCCTTTGAAAAATTCTATTAATGAAAACTAGACTACCATTGGAACATTCAACAAACCATCTTAGAAATCTCAAAAAAGCTTCTACCTTTCTCCTACAAATGGCCTAAAGCATACAGTCAAGCAGCCCCAAACATTTAAATTAAATAACAAGATTTCAATATAAGATACAACCACATTTAGAAACCTATTTGAGATTTTGTGACCCAAAAATTGGAAGGTACCCATCCCTCCATACTCTAATTTATATTCCACCAAAGCCTTGAAGGAGAAGGTGGTGAAGGCTTCAGTGCCCCCTCTTCAAAATTTAAAGATAGCATCAAGTTCAATTCATACAAGTGTTCCTCAGGTTTTCATATACATACAAATAACTTTGATTAACTTTGATTAAATTAACTTTGTATGCATATGGGGATATTATTGTATAAATTTGATTAAGGTGAAAATTTTACAAGAAAATATAATTCTAATTTTAAATAACTTTTATAATAAATATAATTCTAATCCTGTCTATATTTTTTGTATTGTGAATCCTGTCTATATTTTTTGAAATTAGGGTTTTGAATTTTTAATTGTGAATCTTGTCTATATTTTTTGAATTGAAAATTTTATTTTTTGCTTGTTAATCCTATCTATATGGTTAAATCTTCTTATTCTTTCGCTTATCTCTTAAGTTACATCATTAGGCCACTATAACCAGTACAAACAATTTTTTTGGGTTGTTTTAGGAAATATGTTAAAAGCTAATTTTTCATTTTTTTAAAAAAAAAAACTTTTTTTGGAAAAACGTGTAAAAAAGTAGAGAAATGATGTGACCAAAAAAAAATTAGAAGTCAAAAAATGACTTTTAACCTCTTTGCCAAAAGAGGCCTTTGAAGTCATTCTCAAAAATGCTATTGCCAAAACATTTTATATAAATTAAAAAATTTTGTTTAAAAAAATTAAAATTTTTGATTTATAAAATGACTAATTCTCGATAATTTTTACCCACTTGAACTATCCAATTAACTTATTCCCTATGCCTCTGGATTATGTTTATTCAATTAAGCTTTATATTTTTATGATAGTCGGATGTCTGAATCAGTTTACGTATTTCTCGACTAATCTTAGAATCCACACCAAACGTCCCTTCCACGTAGATCGGACAAATCTCAAATAATAACTATAAACATGACATCAAGAAATTGATAACACATAATAAGAGTTCAACCTGAGACTTGAAAAGGAGCATACCTAATTTTTAACACATAATGAGAGCTCATTAATATTAATGAAACTCAAGTTTGACTCGGTTCGGCCCGATAATTTTTTTATGTTATTTATATTGTTTAAATAAAAATAAATAAGTCGAGCTTGACGAACCGAGCTGAGCCCTTAACAAGCTCAGTCGAGCTTGTTCATGAAAAGTTTGGGTCATTTGCAGCCCTATTTGAAAGACTCATGATTGGGAATTTGGGAGAAGTATTTCAAATATTACCATACTTTACTAGAAATAATATAAAATTACAATTCATAATTATTAACTTTCAATTTTTTTTTTTTAATCTTTTATAACTGAGTATCTAAGTCAATTTATATACACCTCGACTAAATTTAAAATTATAATATATGCATCAAAAGAGAGTCTTAAAACATTCTAATTAATAGTCCATAGAAATTTCCTAGGTCAGAAGAAAAGAAAAAAAAAATGGCACTTTGATGGCTAAGCCTGTGTTTCATAATACCAAATAATTGCTACGGATGGCCCAATAGATTGACATGGATTAGTATCCAAAATTTACTTCATAGATTTAACCACCAACATAAGCCCATAAGCCAAGGCACAAGCCTCTTTTGAGAACATGAAAAAAATTAATTTATTGGTTTATTTTGATTATATTATCTCTCTATTTTTTTTGTATGTTTTAAAAAAAAAAAAAGAGTAAATAAATTAAATTTTTTTCTTTCTTTTCCAAACAAGCTAAAATGAGCTTTTTGTTTGAATTTCATAACAAAGCCTCTATGACCTCTAAAAAGTGGACGAGGGTTACCATTTCACATAGGAAATAACTTTGTCATTAAGGTCCCTAATGGCACAAGCTTGAACAAATAAAATTAACTTCTCTTTAATTGTCCATAAATCTCAAGAATTGGATCACCAGTTTTAAAAAATTAAGAACAATGTTTGAAATAAAAATTAAGAACAAGTCATACAAAATCAGTCGAGTTATTTCAACTCAATGAAAAAAATAATAATTTCATACAAAACTTACACTATGATTTAAGATTTTTGTATGACTTGTCCACTTTTGTCCAATCTCACTGAATAAATACAATACTTGATAGAAATTATACTATAAAATTATATGAAGAAAAAAATAAAACAAGAATCTTCATAATGTCTTTAGATTCAAAATTAGTGATATATCTGTCTACTTTATCGAAATACTTAAAAAATAGATCAAGATTTATCAAAATAAAACAAAATAAGTGTTTTTTAAATTACTCCCACTTACATGCGTACGATTAAATCATTGCCCAAATTAGGGGCTTTTCCCAAATTAAGGCAAAATAGTAACTTATTTTCCAAAGTAGGCCTAGTTTGGACAGAATTCCCAAACTAAGCTAAAACGCGGATACAAACTACGCTTTCACCGTTTTTGTGGCCCTCCCACGGAAAATTTGTAAAATCTTAAAAGCGTGATACAAACCACGCTTTTAATTAAGAAAATGTGGTTACAAACCACGCTTTTAAGGAAATTTGATTTATATATAAAGCTCCTAACCACGCTTTTAAGTAAATTTTTTTTTTCTTCAGAAAACGTGGTTGCAAACCACGCTTTTACTGTTGACCCGTGGATGATAACCACGCTTTTAACCAAAATGTAAAAATTCAACAAAAAAATCAAAACCAACACTCACTCTTCTTTCTCACACACACTCACTCTCTCTCACTCTCTCTCTCTCTCTCTGACACACACACCCACAACACTCACACACTCATATCAAACATAATTTTTATATAATTTTTGTAAATATAAATCATTTTTATCTTTCGAGTGGTTAGAAACAATTTTTTACAAATTAAATTGAAACAATCATACGTATCTATATAACATGCCCAAAAGTTAAAATGATAATTATTTTTTACCCTTAAATGATAATTATTTTTTATTTTTTTATTTCTTAACCAAATTAATTTTTAATTTTTTAAAAAAAATTTCTAAAAATCAAACCATACATAGCCTAAAAATCTTTTGATAAGTCATTTCTTACGTTGGTAACTTATTTAATTATTTGTTAATTTTACGACATTTTTACCATTTGAGGCATGTTTGGTAACCATTTCGTTTTCAGTTTTCAATTTATATTTACAAAAATTTAAAAACTATCATAAAAACTTGTTTGATAATTTTTTTGATTTATAAATGGTTGTCTCAATTTGTAAATTTAAGGAAAAAACGTAAATTCAAAAAATGAGTTTACGTTGGTTTTTAAACAAAAATTTAAAAATTTTACTAACAAATTTTTTTTTCAATTAATTTTTTTTTTAATGAATTTTTTTTTTCAAAGGTGAGGGGAGAACTGTCATAAACATAAACCTGAGAGGGTGTTAGTGTAATTTACCTAAATAAAAAAAATTAAGAATTAAAGTAAAAAAGTAATCATTTTATATAGTTGATTATTATTTGCCATTATAAATTATTATTTTATATATATATATATATTTAATTTTGGTCTGAATTTTATAAAATAAAATTTATTTATATTAAAAATTATATATGTTTGATGTGAGTGTATGAGTGTTGTGGGTGTGTGTGTCAGAGAGAGAGAGAGTGAGTGAGTGTGTGTGTGAAAAAGAAGAGTGAGTGCTGGTTTTGATTTTTTGTTCAAAACGTGTTTTGAAAACACGTTTTTACATAATTTACTTAAAAGCGTGGTCACGAATATGTATAAATCAAATTTCTTTATGTATAAATCAAGTCTACCTACACTTTATAATTTATATAAAGTCACAACCTACACTCATAATTTATGTAATGAGTAGAAATTTAGGTAAATTAGAAATCTTGTTACTTTGATATAGGTTGTTTACTTTGATGTAAATTTAGATTTACCTACACTCATAAGTTTACCTACCTCATAAGATTTCTATTTTACCTACACTTATAAGTTTACCTACACTCAAAGTAACAAGATTAACAATCTACACTCATAAGTTTATGTAAATTACCTAGATTTCTAATTTATCAATTACCTAAATCAATTAAATTTATGTAATGATTAGAAATCTTGTTACTTTATAATTTATAATTTATAATCATTTTTATATAATTTACACAGAATCAAGTTCAAAATTTAAATTGATGAAATTAAAACTTTTGAGTTTAAATTAAAAAATACGTAAAAGTGTGGAGTTTTTTTTGTAATTTGTCCAATATGTTAAACATGTTTGTGTTCATTTGTTGACAAAAATAAAAATAAAAATATATTTAGTATACACTGTAATGTAAAAATTTCATGCCACTAATAAATGTAATTTTAAGAACCAAATAATTTATTTTTAAAATGGTATACTTTTTTAAAAATAAAATTTTGGTGTTGACAGGATAGTAATTCATTACCAAATGTCTAATTTCATCCTTAAATAGCAGAGACAATTGGTGAAAAGTTTATTTCAAAGGGGTATAAAGTATTACATTCAAGGTAAAATCTTGTTTGGTAATAAGGACAAAGCGAAAATTATTGACGATGTTAACAAAGTTGCTGGAAAAAAATTATGTTTGTTTTTATCACACCATAGATTCATCATTGTACTTGTATCATAGAATAGCATAATACATTTTTAATAATTCTAATTTTTATCATAAAAAATTAGAAATCTCTTGTAAAATTAATCCAAAATTAATAAAAGATCTTCAGAACAAAAACTTAGCTAAATTATGACATAATGTGATTAGTTATAACATATTGTGAGGTCAATTATGACATTATTTTGATTATGATGTAAGAGTTGTTTAGTTATTAAGTGTGTGAAAATATAATTTTCCCGACCCTACCCTATTTTCTCGTTGAAGTGATATTGGGAAAAATTACAATCTACATTGAAAACTCAATTAAGTTATGAGCTCTTACCATAAAAGTTTTTCAAGTGGACAAAAAAAGAGTTCTTTTTTAGGTAGTATACCAGTTTTCTAACAAATGTAAAATATACATAATTCATGTAACTCATAAGTAGGTGTAAATGTTATGAATTTATAATTTTATATTTAAATTTGTAGATAGTTTCTGATGAATCCTTAAGTAAATATTAAATGTGATAGTGATTTTATGCAGGGCGCGTTTTTCTTTTTTTTTTGCTTTTATTTTTAAATGTGACATCATTTATATAATAGAATACATTGCATGTCTATTTGTGCCAAAATTATAATATGAAATTTAAATTTTAAAACAAGTCTGAATTGTTTATTTTTATATTTATTTTTTGTATGACAAAACACAAGATTTAATATATTATATATCTAACAATAACTCATCTAATAAAATAAATCTGAGTACAAAATATAAAATAAATCCTAAATGGAGAAAAAGGACCTTCATGCAGAAAAGATACGAATCTCCACATACGAAGTAAAAAAACTCCACGTACAGATGAAACCTCAGCCGTTGTTTTATATGAATAAAAATAAGTGAACAAAAATGAAAAAATAAACAATAATAAACAAATAGAGACAAAAATAAAAATACGAAAAAATATAAATTGAAGTAATGTCACTACAACATTTGAAAGTGCCACAAAACTATTGGTTTAATGACATTTTGAGCAAGTGCTATTTGTATCCGTGCCACGGTAGATACTAGTGCCACAGTAGATACTTACAAGTGCCACTACACCATGATGGCTAAAAACTTTCAATGACATTTTGATGTCATGGTAGATATTATTTGTGGCACTATCAAGCGCCATTAAAAAAAGAGTTAATGCCACTTATAAGTGTCATTACACCATCAAGACTAAAACCTTTCAGTGACACTTTAATGTCATGGTAGGCACTATTTGTGACGCTATCAAATGCCATTCGCGACGATAATTCGTTGTAGAACAATTTGATCCGCTCTTGCGGAGACTCGAACCGCCAACCTCCCACACCATAAACCTTATACACCACTCTTCCCACTACACCTCTATAGCACCACATGATTATATATGCAACATATATTATTTATATAGTACATACATCCATATTAATATAAAAGTATATGTATAAACATAATTATTTTATTGAACATAATTTATTTAAAATAAACTATTTACTAGCAAAATAAAAAAAAAGACCACTTTTGGTGACTAAAAATATTTTTTGGTCGCCAATTCTATACTTCTACTAATTATTTTTAGTTGCTAAAAAACTTAACTTTTGTCAACCAAAATCGGATTTGGTCGCCAAAGATGCACTTTCAACTACCAAAATTTTGGTCGCCAAAAAATTTAATTCCCGCCTTAGGATTTTAGTTCTCCCGCGCTAAAAATGACCACTTTTGGCAACTAAACTTATTTTTTAGTTGCCAATTGTAGACTTTTGACTACTAAAATTTTTTTAGTCACCAAAAAGCTTTACTTTTGGCTACTAAAATTTTTTTAGTCGATAAAACCCATATAATCAGCAACCAAACTTATTTTTAGTCGCCAATTGTAGACTTTTGGTTACTAAATTTTTTTAGTCGCCAAAAAACTTTACTTTGTTGAGTTTAATTTTTTCCTGTAGTGTATATTGAGCTTTATTTATTTATTTTTAATCATTTACTGCATTTTAAAATTTTAGAAAATATATTGGCATTTTTTGTTTTTTCAAAAATGCCATTATATACTTGGAAAGTTTTTGACTTAGTGGCATTTCTCAAAATGCTATAAAATATTTGTTTATGACACTTTTCACCTAAGTGCCATAAAAAGTAATTTGCTCCTACCTAGTGTCCTGACATTTTTTAAAAAATGCCATTGCTACTAAAGTTTAGTGACATCTGTTGGAAAATGTCACGAATATAATTTTTTGTGTCATTATTTTATAAAATGCCATAAAATTGATGTGACATTTCTTTATTGAAATGCCACTAGAGCCTTATATGTTTGTGGTTCTGTGGTATTTTTCTAAACAATTTAATGCCAATTTTTATTTTTGTGGCATTTTCTAAAAACATGCCACTAGTGTAGTGGCACTAAAGTGTAAATTTGTTGTAGTGACATTTTTGTTGTAGTGAAGTGACACTTTTTTTAATTGAAATGCCACTAGAGCATTTTTTAATGCCAATTTTTATGTTTGTGGCTCTATGACATTTTTCTAAAAAATGCCACTAAATATTCTTTTTGTGACATTTTTTAAGAACATGTCACTAGTATGGTGTCACTAAAATGTGTTTTTGTTGTAGTGTGTTTAGTTGTGTTGAAGTAAGTTTCACCTCTACAGTTCCTTCTACCCTGGAAAATATAAATTGACAAAAATGACAGGGCTGCTTTTTATATGAAAATGTCACTTATGATATAAATGTCACTTATAGGAACATATAAATTGTCTTTTGACTCCCACAACTTCCTTTCACCAAGTATCTGCCTAAACAAATTCAAATAACCAACACAAAAATAAAAGCAGGTGAATTTACAAAAATCAAATCAACACTGAAATATTACCAAAACAAAGAAGAAGAAACATGAAAAAAGAAAAATTTACATTTACCGTGCACAAGAGCATGATGTTAATCATAATAAATAATGAAAAAAGCATAATACAAGAGCATGATGTTAATTTTGTATGTGTTGTAAGCTTTTTTCTTAAAAAGTTAAAAAATCTAAAACATAATCATTATTTTAACTCATATTTTAATTAAAAAATCAATAATGATTGTTGGATTATAATTGCTGATTACTTAAATAAAGTTCTTGCCTCACAAGTAATTGTAACTGAATGAGTTAAAATTCATATAGTTCTTTTAGAAGTAAAATCTGATATAAGTATATTGTTGTTATTTTAATGTTTTTTGTTTCATTGAAGCAAGTATATGGAGACTGTTCCAATTATTTTCTACTGGGGGTGAAACATAATTCGGGATCCCGAGGAAGGCGTCTTATATGATGCTGAGCCCAAAGGGATATATGGGGTGCAACTTGGCACCACGCTTAGCAATTTGGAGGAGATATTCATGTCCAAGGTGGCAAGTTACGGGGAAAGTGTCCGATTGACCTTCAAATGTAGATATCCTTATCACCAGTGGCAAGCACTCTGCAAATACAAGATATTACTGATCAATGACGATGAGGAGTTGAACACCGTATTAAGTATCGGTGCAAGTTTCCAACCACCAAATTGTTTGGAAGTCTACATTGATAAAGAGGTTGTACACAATGTCCCGAATATGACACAGATGGATTCTCATCCGTTCACTACATTGCTAACGCATGGGATTGACATAATAGCGTTTCAGCCTCCTATGTATGAATCAGATCAATGTTATGCAATGGGCTACACACAACAGTCATTTGAGGGCCATGGTGTAGAATCAAGTTCACGTGATGGATATGATTATGAATTTGACAATAACACAGAAGATGTGCCCACTTACAGCCATCATACCACTCCAGTTGAAGTTGCTGGTAATATGGTTGAAACAGTGAACTATGTGCAGTTTGCTGACAGTGACATATACGGTCCTGATGTCGCCTTAGACGATGATGAGAATGAAATGTATAATGAAGAAAATTTATTGGGCAGATCAGATGATGATGATAAAGAAAATGATGCCGACGCTTCCGTTGACCCTGAAAATGCACCCATTCCACCTAGAGCTGAAATCCCTTTCTACGAGAACATTCACATGGGTGGTGATTTTGACATGAGTAGCCGTGATGTCGTTCCTCGTAACCGGATCTGGAACGCTGAAAATCCAGAGTTGGACAAAGGGATGGTTTTCGTTGATAAGAAGTAACTTGTACATGCTGTGAAATTGTACCATGCAACAAATAATCGAGAGTATAAGGTCGTAACCTCCAAATGAGACGTTTGGGTGTCTGCTTGCAAGCACGATTGCAGTTGGTGGTTGCGTGCATCTCTTAGTAGGAAACATGGTCTTTTTGAAATAAAGCAGTACAGGGGTCCTCACCATTGTTTATACCCACGAATGAACAGGGACGGCACTAATATTAGCTCCAGTTACATTGCTTCTCATATTTTGGGACAAGTTGCAGTTAGTATAAAAAATAAATCTTTACATATATATACATATTTGTTTGTTTATAGTGTTCACACCCAAATAATCCAACTCATATTTGATTTTCGTATGCAGAATGAACCTGATATGCCAATTAAGAATGTCATCGAAGATATCAAAAAGACCATGAACTATAGTATATCATACAAGAAGGCATGGCATGCAAGAGCAAAGGCAATTAGAATGGTATTCGGGGATTGGGATGAAACATATAGGCAGTTACATAAATTCATGCATACATTACAGACATCTAATCCTGGCACCATCGTTCAATGGAAGCATAGATATACCAGGCATACAACCATTATGTCCGTCTTCCACTTTGCTTTCTGGTCTTTCAAACCCGTCATCGATGGCTTCAGATATTGTAGGCCTGTTATAACCATAGATGGTACATTCTTATACGGTAAATACACTAGTGTGTTGCTTGTAGCAACGATTGTCACTGCCAATGGCAAAGTATTACCGCTTGCATTCGCTGTTGTCGACAAGGAGGGTTTGGAGTCTTTGTCGTTCTTTATTTCAAATATCAAGGAACATATTATTATGGACCGACAGGGAGTGACTTTGATATTTGATCAAGCTGAGAGTATTTTAGCTGCTATGAGGCGGCATTGGCTGAATCCCTCGCTCCAATTTGTTGGATATCATCGGCACTGCCTTCGACATGTTTGTAGTAACTTTAACACAAAGTTTAAAAATAAGGAACTGAAACAACTTCTATGGAAAGCAGGGAGTGCTGATCAACGACGAAAGTATAATGCTTACTTAGAACATATACAGGCTATTAACCAAGATGCCATCGATTGGGTCCACAAGATGAATCCTGTAGAGTGGGCCCTTGCATATGACGGTGGATATCGGTGGGGGGTATTGACCAACAATGATGCAGAGTGTTTCAACAGCGTCTTGAAAGGTGCAAGGAATTTACCTACATTTCGACGGCTCGTCAAATATTTTGACGAGATGGGAGCCCAAGCTGAAACAGATGTACGGAATGAGTTCTAATACCCTAGAGAGATGCAAAAAACTATCAAAAAGGACATCGCAAGGGGAAATACTTTCTAGTTAATATCGTATGACAAGTTAGTTTGTAATGTGAACTAAATTGTTATTATTATGTTGTTAAGTTAATTACACCTAAAAACATGAACTTGATTAGTTTGTATCAATATTGTCTGATAGGCCCCGCCGCGTATTTGAGGTGCAAACATCTTTTCGCCATGGACGAGGTCATAATAGACAAATTGTGCGGATGAATCAACCCACGTGCAGTTGTGGGAAATATGAGATAAGACACTATCCATGTTCCCATATGTTCGCTGTAATATCTGAATGCGGTGACAATCCATTCGAGTACGTTGATCCAGTATATAGGCTTCCTGTATACATGAGGGTTTGGGAAACTAAATTCAATCCAATACCGCATCAAGATTATTGGGATGATCCGCAGTGGACCTTAATGCCTAATGTACTTCGTCTGCGAGAAATAAAACGGGGTCGTACATCTATGTCTCGTATTCCGAATGAGATGGATATATCAGATAGGCGTTTGACCGCTCGTTGCAGTGAGTGCCAGCAGACAGGTCATGACAGGCGAACATATCCGGCGCGACTTGGTCAATAAAGACTATGTAATACTTACATATTGTAATATATCATTTTGAAATTCTTTATTTGTAATAGATCATTTAATTCTTTATTTTTTAATTCTTTATTTGTAAACGGGGTCGTACATTTAAATAGATCATTTCTAATTTTTAAGTCTTTATATATTGTAATTGTTTTATATTAAATTTTTTTTTACAACTAACATACTAAGCAAATAAATTAAACCAAATATATATGCAAAAACATTTAACTGTACCACATAGCTCTAAGTTTTTTACTGTGTCCTTGATTCAAAATGTGTATTACAAAATTCTATACTTAATCACGTAGTTTTTCTACCATTTGAAAATTTAATATTTATAAATAAATTTAATATTTTCGAATGCTGCAACCATTGTTCACATTTACAATTTATGAATAAATTTATGTAATTTAAAATTTTATAATTTATTTTCAAAAAGATTTCTATATTAGTTATAGCATACATAACGGTAGGTTCTGTTTAATTTTTATCATATTTAATAACACATAATTTTAAATCTTAAAGTATAAATATATATATATATTTAAAAATCATAAATTATGGAATAATTAGAGTTTTTTTTTTTTATGATTATAATTAGATTTTAGTGAATTGCTTCCATGTTAGTGGCACAGAAATTTGTCTTTTGTCGAAGCCATAAGATTTGCTTCATTGTATTTTAAATCTTAAAGTACAAATATATATATATATTTAAAAATCATAAATTATGGAATAATTAGAGTTTTTTTTTTATGATTATAATTAGATTTTAGTGAATTGCTTCTATGTTAGTGGCGCAGAAATTTATAATTTTAAAATAATCGAGCACATTTTTTTTTTTAAGTCGTCGTGTATGGAATTAATTAGAGTTTAATTGTTATAGTTAAATTACAGTTAACCAATAGAGGTTTTTGAAATAAAAATTAATTATATTTTAGTCAATTGCTTCCATATATAGTATCACACAAATTTAAATTTTGAAATTGAGTATACTTTTTTTTTACAAATCGTAATTTATGGAATAATTACAGTTTTTCTGTTATGATTAAATGAGATTTTTATTGTTATGATCTAGTATTTCACTTGTACAGGCTTCATGGCATATGTACCTGAGGAGGTTCCACTATTCAGTCAGGCACATCGGGCTGACAGTATATGGGAGCTTCCGGTATGTAATAACGTTTGTTGGATTTTACGCTTACAATTAAAATACCCTGCATTTTGTTTTACATTACGTGATACTGCTATTATTTAAACTAGTCATTCTGTTATGCAGGACGAGGCATGCACCGTGTTGACCTGCCGCCAGGCAGATTCTGGATTGTGGGAGCATCCGTTGGACCATAGAGTCTGCAGTATATACTACGCACGGGATTCTATGGTGTGTACCGTATTGGGCATATTCGACTGGACCACCCACTCATCACTGCTCTCGTCGAGAGGTGGCACACAGAGACTCATACATTCCATTTCCCGATCAGGGAGGCCACCGTCACATTGCAGGACGTATCTGTCTTATATGGTCTATGGATTGATGGGCGAGCAGTTACTAGAGTTAACCCATCATTGATGAGGGAGCAGTGGATAGCCCTATGTGCTGAGCTATTGGGAGTAGCACCTACAACTGCAGACTTACAGGCAGGTAGACTGAGGGTGAGGTGGCTGGCCGAGCAGTTTGCTCCTCTTCCAGATCATGCTCCAGATGAGTTGGTACAGCAGCATGCCCGAGCATATATTCTGTGGCTTATTGGGGGGTACTTCTCCCTGATAAGTCACAGAACCTGCTCAAGTTGATGTACTTGCCACTACTGAGAGACATTGACGAGATTGGGCATTACAGCTGGGGTAGCGCGGCTTTGGCATGCTTGTATAGGATGCTATGTCGAGCAGCTCAGGTGGGTGCGAGGGAGATTGGAGGACCACTTGTGTTGCTACAGGTTAGTAAGAATTTTATTACATGTCAAATCATATTGTATGCCATATATCAGTATTGTAATTGTGTTCAAACTATTGTAGATTTGGGCGTGGGAGAGATTGATTCGCATTGCCCCGTCTAAGCAGCAAGTGGCTGGTCCTGGTGAGCTTCTCATCGGTGAGGGAGACATGCAGTTGCCCCCAGACCGCGAGGTAGCCGGTGGAGGGTTGACATGGGCCACAAGGTCGTCTCGACCCACGTAGTCGTAGTTTATAGAGACCAGCTCGACCGAATGATCGAGGGTGAGGTATGAAATTTTTCTCTCAATTTTAGTTGTCTTCTTCATTGTATATGTTTTGAGTTCACGAGCGAATTTTAATATACTTGTCGTTATTGTAGTTTATCTAGCAGCCTTACGCTGGGGTCCTCAGTACGCTCCCCGACTAGTGCCGACTAGGTCAGGAGATATGGATGGCGAGAGTGCCACTTATTTGTTTTGACGTGGTTGAGTGACATCTCCCCCATCATGTCCTCCGACAGTTTGGTCGGGTCCAGTCCGTGCCGGATCGGTTCGACACCGAGTGGCGGTTGCACGTCACTGATAGGCGTGGTCGAGCTGGCACTGACTGGAGTCTGTTTTATATGTGATATATACAGTTGTGGGATGCCCGTTAGGACAGTATTGTACAGGCTGACTGCAGCGATGAGGTGCTCCCCTCTTCCGACCCTTACATGTTGTGGTATCGGTGACATACACACCTACTAGTCGGTAATCCAAGCCACCTGTTTGAGTCTGGATATCAGGGAGTTGGGCCTTATCTTGAGGCATTGGTGAGTATCATAGTATGTGTCAGATAATTATTAAGATCATAATTGATTTACTTTGAGTCAACTGTAGCCTAATACGTTCAAATTTTTGTTCAGGTGGCTGGAGCTGGGAGGTCATATCACTTGGCTGAGGACGCCCTTTTCAAACGTGATGGACAGCATGCCTTGCAGGCCGTTGCAGAGATCCGAGAGTTATTGTACCAGGCAATCTAGCTTGCCCATTTGGGAGATCGTCTGTATTTTGGCCACTACGGTGTACACAGTGCAGCAGCTGCTCCAGACACATTAGCGCCGTCTATGTCAGTGCCTTCCACTTCAGCGCCGGCCACATCAGCTCCTTGGACATCAATCACCCCACCATATACTACCCCATACATATCTCCAAATTCCCTCCACGCACTTCCTACCCAGTATACTAGCATACCTTATGTAGCTGACCCTGATTGGACACCGCCCCGATACATACATGACGTTGTTACCCCACCTACCCAGTTACCACCACCAGACAGTTCAGGTGTTTGTAGTGTTGGGATTGATACATGTACATCACATAGTCCCATACTACATACACCTATTTTTGTGAGGACTAGTTCGACCGCGACCATGAGTACACATGATGCAGTTCTTACTAACATCTCCCACGTTGACAATCAGGTCCATATTGAGCCCCCCCCAGAGTGCGAGGGAGAGGTCGAGGTTATGGTCGTGGCGGACGTCGCGGCCGAGGTCGGGGTGCAGGCAGAGGCAAAGATCGAGGTCGAGGTCCAGCTGCAGATCGTGATACAGTTGCACCAGATGAGGGAGTTTCACAGCTCACAACAGTATCCGATCTTTGGCTAGAGACAGTATCAAGGGCAGCACATGCAGGAGAGGGGGGGTCACACTCACAGGCTCCACAGGCAGTCAGTGGAGGGCCACATGTAGGGGAGGGAGTGCCACTGGATACGTATTTACGATTGGGAGAGCCAGATATTCAGAGAGTTTACCGCAGAAGACCGATGAGGGAGGTCCACGGTCGGGGTTGTGGGACTGGGGGCAAGTTAGGGCATTAGCGGGTATGATATGGAGTGCATAGTTTTTTTTATTTATAGTTTTTGTTATAGTTTTTGTAAATCAAACTTATACAGAGGATGTAAATGTGTCATACTTATTTATTCGAAAATATAATTTTACAATTTTTTATTCTTACTTATTTTGATGATTTCTTAAATACTTCAAATATTCAAATCATGATGTCACAATGGACTTAAACAGGGTGGTTGTATACATAAGAGATTCAAGTTGTGTTGCGTTTGGTACCATGTGGATTTTCATTTTACAATAATAAACTATATAGTTTTTCATACAGTTTTTTTTTTTTAAATAAATTTTTTTTAACTACATAATTACTTCTTTACAAAAAACACAAAATAAATAATTACATAAATTTTATTTATTATTCTGTACTTTTTTCCCCAAAGAATTTGATAACATAATGATAAATTTAAGAACAATTTTTTTTTAAAATACAAACAGACAAATTTCAGATAACATAAGACTACCCCAAAAAAAAAAGGTACAGAACCTGATAATATAATAAAAATTTGAAGAACATTGATTTTTTTAAACAACGTGCGCACACACACACACAACATTAAGAAAACAAAAACACAAATTTTATATACTCTGCTTCCCCCCCCCCCCCCAAAAAAAAAAAAAAACAAAGAAAGAAAAAAGTTCTTTAATACTTGAATAGTCTTTATGGAAAAAAAAAAAAAAAAAAAGAAGAGAGAAACAAATTTTAGTTTTTCAATAGAGAGAAGATGATGAACTGTGGAACTTATACAGCAGTTTGCTATAAATTTAAAATATAAAATAAAAAAAATAAACAAATAAAAAAAAAAGAAGATGGTGAAACATGGAACTGCACAGCAGTTTCTAAAATGTGGGAAGTGGAAACGTGGAAGCTATTTACTTAGTTGGTAATTTACGATTTTACCCATAATTACAATTTGATTTTAGTTAAGATAATAAATTATTTAACAAGTTATGGTTATTTTAGGAAAAATAGAAAAAAATTTATAACCCAGGCTTCAGATTCATGACACCAAAATTGGTGTTCCCCTTTAATAATAGAATAGATTAACCCTCCAACTGGACCCAAATTCTGTAATAATAAATAGTTTATCCAGCACCCAAATTCTTTGATTTGCCAACCCCACATTCCTCCATTCCTATCATCACTGTGGCCCTCTTCACTCGAAGAACCCCAACTCCCTATACTGGACTCTCAACCATTTGCCTTTGACGTTGTGTCATTCCCCAAAATCTGATTTTTGTCAACAGCCAACTCGTTGCCACCATTGGACTGACTATTTTTATTACAACTGGCTATTTTGATATTAGTGGGTGACTCATTCTCATTTGCCTAGGTTGAGATTGTATTTCAACTTTACTCCCCTCAGTATTCGAAGAACCCCAAGCAGCAGAAGTTTTAAACTGAGGTACATGCTCAACATCTTCTTAGTTGACTGTGGGTGACTCATTCTCATGTTCGGTTTAAGATTGTATTTCAACTTTACTCCCCTCAGTATTCAAAGAACCCCAAGCAGCATAAGTTTTTGACTAAGGTATATACTCAACATCTTTTTACTTGACTGTGGGTGACTCATTCTCATGCCCGGTTTGAGATTATATTTCAACTTTCCCCTCATTATTCGAAGAACCCCAAGCAACATAAGTTTTTAACTGAGGTACATGTTCTACATCTAGGTACTTCACTGTGGGTGTGTTTCACAGTGTTGTCTGCGATTGAGAAAATAATTTTGATTTTGTCTCATGTAACTTAACTCATGGGCATTTCAAGACACTTGGGGGTATTTACTTGCACTCTGTTTCATAGTTATTTATGAACAGTATTGCTTTAACACAAAAAAAATTAAAGCCTCTGATTCATTTTATGATTTAATTTATAATTTTTTGGAAACACCAATTTGTACTGAAATGGACTAGTTCGAAGTGACTTCTTACTGTTATTTGTAGAATTACAAAAACTATTAAAAAACTATTGAAATTTCTCCCTTCATTGATAAGTCGTGAATAAGCATTACAAATCCATTACAAGATATTTGGTCATTCATCCAAACAGTTTCATTCATTATCATCATCATCTGACATCTCAATATCAGATTCATACATAACATCCATGCTCCAGGCGAAGTACTGGTGTGTATAATCCATTAACCCATCTTCGACACGCTCATTTGTGGTCTTCATTAGTCCGGACCTTTGCAAACGTTGGGTCATGCGATTAACTTCGTCGCGGATACAATGCAATGCCCTTTGCAACAACTGTGGAGTGTCAATTGGTATACGCATGGCTAACCGGCGAGGAAATTTAATATTAACTCCACGACATAGCTCAACGAGAACATTTGCTCGAGTTATGCGAAATTCTCACTCAGCTCTCATGGTATTGACGGTGGCATGTGAGTAACGCAAATTTGAATTTAATGGGTATTGAAATTCATTTCTATCTGCAACCCAATAGCGACCCATTGCTAAATATAGATCAACCACCGTATATCTCATGATGATATCGCTCGAAATAGTTATAAAACTTTTGTTGTGGTATGATGCGATATTTATACCACATATACACATGGTAGCTGTATGTTTGAAATTATTGTAAACAATTATGCATTAGAGTTGTCACGTCAAGTTTTATGACCTGAACAACTATGCATCAACTTTATAGGAGTTGTCACTTCGACTTTTATTTACTACTTAGTGCATATCTGAAAGTTTTAAGCAAAGTTCAAATCCGCTTAAAAATTTAATTTAATTTTTCTGCTTACAAATATAATTCAATTTATTTTGGCTTGACAATACATTTAATTTCACTTTTCACCTTACATATTTCACTTAATTTAATTGGAGAAATTTGACCAATTTAATTTGAAGTTAATTATGTGTTGATTTAAGTCAGTGTTGTTCTTGTCTGCATACTAGGCTAGGTTTTATCTATAACACTTTCAGGTTTTGTACATCGAAAAACCTATTCATTCTAACTCTACTACAAATTAATCTTCAATGCATTCTAACTCTATAACGACATTATCTTCAACGTTTATAAATCTATTTGGAGTTACATAGGATGGTTTTTTAAACAGAAAGGGTCTAATTGTTTTGTTATTTTGTTCTGACACCCCTTCATCCCATTATGAATTGCAGAATTCACATGGGCACAGTAGCTATGGTACGATAATAAATTGTAGCTCGGCGCAGTGATATGTCCAACATTTCTCAGTGATGTAGTGCAGTGACTTGAACAGACGTAATAATTTGTATGCCTTGTTTTTTCCTCAGATGCTATGTGACTTTGTGCAACGATTTAGTGATGCATGTGACTTTGTGCAGTGATGCATGTGACTTTCTGACTTTGTAAATTATATACTTTGTGACTTTTTTCTTCACATTACGTGATGCATGTGACTTTGTGCAGCGCAACTTAGATGCTTTGTTTTTCATCACATTTCAAAATTCATCTAAGTCACATTAATACGACCACATAGCAATAGTGTTGATAAACAATCATATAAAGGACTGAAGGAGTGAAGTGTAATTTACCGAATATAAAAAGAAGCAGAAAATGCAAAGAGGAGAAAAAGGAATGACTGTGAAGTTTATTAAGTGAAAATAAGATAAAATATACCCTGCAGTGCCAATCTTTTGTACATATCAGGTGACCATTTTATTATTTTGTTTTCTTTTGTTTTGAACATTGTTTTGGTGAAAAAATCAACGATAGTTTTGTAGGTCGAAGTAAGTTGAAAGGTTGTATATTTACTTGCACTCTGTTTCATAGTTGTTTATGAATAGTATTACTTTAAAACAAAGAAAATTAAAGCCGCTGTTTCATTTTATGATTTAATTTATAATTTTTTGAAAACTCCAATTTGTACTGAAATCGTCAGTTCGAAGTGACTACTTACTGTATTAAAAAGTAAGCATGAAAAAATAGTTTAATGTGGCGATGTGACAACTCACTGCATTACTGATTAATTTGACAACTCACTGCTCGAATATGAAGGGATTGCATTGTGAAAAGGACGGCCTACAATTATAATTTTATCTGACAACCACGTCTGTGACTACATCATAGGTACACAAAGTCACGGGTACTCAGGATTGCATGAAATGAATAAGATAAAATAATATCACGGATATCACTTCTTTCATAGTGCCCCAACTCAATTATCGTCACCAGATCATCTCTAGTTAACCCTCAGCCTGATGTCTATAAATAGCGCTACCCCCAGTATGATGTTTGTTCAAGTCATAACAACAGTAATATATCTATAATTACTATTATTATTAATTTTTTTATTTTATGAACAACGTCTTCAAGAGGTACAAGAAGTTCACGCCGGCAAAGAAATCCAAAAGTGTGGCTGCTACCTTTATTTACTTATGACTACAAGAGCAAAAAGTACTCGAGTCCGAAGGATTATTATGCTGGTATTCGAGCAGAATGGGCATTCAGGGTAACGGAGCAAGAAGGATTGTTTAATGATCTACGTAACTTTGGGGCACCGGTACCTCATGGTCGTTCATTGACCATGGCTAGACGAAATGTGAGTGACTATGAAAAAGCAGTTAGCAGAATTAAGAAGGAGAACAACAGAATGTTGATGCGAAGATGTCGACATTTCATGCTTCAGCTAGCCACCGAAATGGCAGAAGTAAGCAACAGAGATTTGACAGTGATTGAGTGAAATAATGTCTTAAACAATGAAAAATATCTCTCTGACTACTACATGTCAGATGAGGAATGAGAAATCAAACACCTTTATCTTTCATATATGTTTGTATGTTGTGTCGTATCTTCGTTACTGGAGTGTAAGACAATGTTGTTGTTCATCTAACTTACGGATGTATTTCAACTATTTGTTATATAAACCTAAAGTTTGTGAAATAACTATATTTATAAGTACACATTTATTAATTCATGACTTTCTTTATTGAATTGCAATGAGTTAATGAATGTTCTGGATTAATGTATGATGAATTATGTGAATACTTAAGTTTTTTTTTTTTTTCAAACATGATATACAACTCCATTTTTTGTACCCACTTTATAGACTTAGTGATGTGTGAAGAAGATGATTGATTGATAATCAGATAATATTTAATTATCAACCAATCCTCTTCTTGACATATCAGTAGACTTATAAAGTAGGTCTAACTTTTCCGCCTGAATAACTATTATTTTCTTTTTGTTTGTAAAAAAGATTTTTTTGCAGTTTAATTTTGTAATATGGTAGCGCTTTTTTTTTTTTTTTCTTCTTCTTCTTCTTCTCCTCCTCTTTTCTTGGGCTGTATTTGGATTTAGAATATGAAGGGAATTTGTTGAGTGAAAGGAAAAGGGAACATTAAAAAGTTAACCCTTTTTATTTGATGACTTTTTTTTTTTACTTTTAGTGAACTGGTTTTATTTTGGTTTTTTATTGAACTGCTATTTTAAAAAGTTTAGGCTTCTCCGTCTCGAAAAAAAATTGTACTTTATTTAGTTTTTTTAATTTTGTTTATGAAATTTTTGTTTAAAAAAAAAAAAATATTTACATGTTAGATGTTTATGAAGACATTTGAAAAAACTTCAACTTATTTTAAAAATTGGTGTTAATAATTTTTTTTATGATTTTTATGAGAGTATTACTAGGAGTGTCATGAAAATTTAATATCAAAGAGAGAGAGAGACAGAGAGAGAAAACAAAATTAAGGTTTGTGCTTTCAAATTTGTAAACACTAGGAGTGTCATGAAAATTTACCCCCACCAATTATCCCACAAAATGAAATTAAAATAGAAATATAATATCATGAATACAAGTAAACACAAAATCACAACAATGCTGCATTGCATAACAACAATATATTGTACAAGTTCACATAGAAACATACAAAACTTAATGCACCATCTATTCCAATAGAACATGGAAAATGATAGGGTGAGGAAAACAAATGCATTTTGACAGATAAAACAGAATTTGCTAGCTGGAGAAACAATCTCAAAGCCAAGCGGTTGGTCCAATTAGGCGACTAATAAAGTTACGACAGACGAACTGCCGCCTTCAACAGCATAGAAAACAGAACAGGTAGCTCAGTCAAAAGCTTCCCTTAACTGGGGCTCCTCAAATAGTAATCTTCTACGTAAAGAATTTCAATCTCCATCAGGAAAGACGAAAGAGTCGCATTTCAATTTCTGAAAGTCCAGTCAAAATGATGACTCTGGTAAGGAATGGGGGGTTGACAGAAAACTAAACTTGGAGACAGGACAAACAAGCTCAAAGCCAAGTGGTTGGTCCAGTTGGGGGACTAAGTTTAAAATCCAATTGGTTTTACTTGATTTGCTTGTCAAAATAACTATTTATAATTAATTATACCCAAGCAGATTGTTTTCTGCAACTCTTTAAAGAAATTGACGATTCTCTTAGTATAGAATAACAATCAACGCAAGGCCAAAAATGTAAGAAACTAGACTTGTAACCAGTTCTAATGACGCTGATTTGATATTTTTCGAATTTATACCCAAAGAGAACAACACTTCCAAAATTACTGTTTAACACCAGTTTTCTGGACAGATTTAAATGCACCAGTTAATATAGATTTTGACTCCCAAAAATTATGAGAAAATTTTGATATGCAATTCAATATGTAATTAATCAATTGTAAAAAGTTCAGTTCAAAATTCATCCGTTTGATAAGGTTTCTTCATTTTTAAAGATTGTGGTTATGTGCAGAATTTCATACTCATAGATTGTACCCTTAACTTCATGTACCCATCTGATATTCCTTAAACTACATAAAATACACATGATATTCACAAACACTGGTGGCCAAGTACTCCTACCTAACCCACGTTTCACTCACAAGATCCATCATTACAAGCAAAAACACTCATGGAATATAACCCATGCCATATACTTGTTCTTCATACATCCACTATACCCATTATACTATTTCACACCAACTATTAACCTGATAGATATTCAAGCCACCTAATCAGTTAAGCTTTCATTCCATCTTCTTCCAATGAATGCACAGAAAAATAAATACAAAATAACTATATTCACAGAATATTGGTTTCAACCTTGGAGATGGAGTTATTAAAGCACCAAACTAGTTGTTCAATTTTCACCAAAAGCTACTCCTATCTCCTCTTCATGGCTGCTAGTTGAATAATATGAGAGTTTAGGGTTACCCACACATTTTAAAAAATCTGACTCCCTTATCCTTTTACTTTTATTTATTTATTTATTTAGTTATTATTAAAATCTTATCTCTAAATTAGAGATTTCCACCATAAATTTATTTTAGGTTTAAAAATTAATTAAAAGACCTTCCAAATATTTAATTTGCACTTTAGGATTGACCACAAAAATATTTGAGATTGTAATATTATTATTATTATTTAATTATTTACTTAATTTTTATATTCGGGTTCTCACAGAACAGGTAGCTCAGTCAAAATTTTCCCTCAACAAGGGCTCCTCAAATAGTGACCTCTACGTAAAGAATTTCAATCTCCATCAGGAAAGAAGAAAGAGTCACCTTCCAATTCCTGGAAGTCCAGTGAAAATGATGACTCTGATAAGGAATGGAGGGTTGACAAAAAACTAAACTTGGGGGTAGGACAAACAAGCTCAAAGCCAAGTGGTTGGTCCAGTTGGGTGATTAATAAATTTCCAAAAAACTGTTCTTCGAAATTCGAAAACCAAGTAAGTTTTGGATTTAAAATTTATAACAATTATTTTAATATATACATTTTCATTCCAACAATATTTTCATACACTAGTCTTCCAATACTATTGGGTTAAGTGGTTGTCCGTGAGATTTGCAAATTTATTACGAGTGATTTCCAGAAAAAATCAAAATAACAATTAATCTTCCATACCTATGGGGTTAAGTGGGCGTACGTGGGATTTACAAATTTGTTACGATTGATCTGCGGTTGGGTACGTTACGACCAATGTTCAGTTGATGTTGTAAATGTTTCCCAAAATATTACAAATTGAATATTCAAAAGTTGATTTTTAAATAATTCCAAATAACAACAAAAATTCAAATAGTCATACTTTTCAATGAAATACAAATAGTTGGTCGTAACAACGAATGATGCATAGCTAAGTGAAACACAACATTGCCTACATAAGTTTCCTTTTTTCACACATTAAGTAGTAAAATCGTGGAGAGACTTGTCGGTATATGCAGATAGATTGTCAAGTCATGTGACTTGGTGCACAGGCTTTGGTTTTCTCGCTTTTTTTATTACAGTGACAACTCATCTCTTATTGATATATGTGGGATTCTCAATTCAGAAAGTCACATGGTAACAGTGAATTCACTGATTTACCTTACAGTGAGCATGCCCTTATTTTGTCGGTATATGCAGATGGATTGTCAAGTCATGTGACTTGGTGCACAGGCATTGTTTTTCTCTGTTTTCTAATTACAGTGACAACTCATCTCTTATTGATATATGTGGGATTGTCAATTCAGAAAGTCACATGGCAACAGTGAATTCACTGATTTACCTTACAGTGAGGATGCCCTTATTTTGTCGGTATATGCATATGGATTGTCAAGTCACATGACTTGGTACACAGTATTTTCTTTTCTCTGTTTTTTCATTCTACTAACAACTCATACCTTGTTCGTATATGTGGGATTGTCATGCATTTGTTTTCTATGGTTTTTCCTTCAATGTCTTTCTAAAGCCGTTCATAACCAACTATATAAACGACTAAAGGTGAAGACACAACCTTACAACTCATTTCGCCCTACGAAATTATCATTCATTTGTTTAAAAAAATTAGCATGTCTACACGATTCATGGGAGGGAGTGCGAATCGCAGAGGTGGTAGGAACTTGCAAAGGGGTGACAGTTCACGACGAGGAGGGGAAAGGGGACGTGGCGATGCTGAAAACGAAACAACAATACCTGTTTCAGATTATGCTTGTGGTTATCATGATACGTTTGGGAAGCAACATTTTTTGATGCCCAAGTATTATCGAGCTCAAGGAGGTTCATGTATGAAGCCATCTGACAATCAAACAGGATATGGTTTATCTGACGCTGCTCGTCTCAAGTGGCCCGCACTATTTATAGAGCGGGTACAGCTGGAAACCTTAAGTCGGGAAAATCAACTTAAGGTGCCAAAAACATGTTCTGTTGAGATCCAAAAGGAAGATCCTGATAATGTTGATCGACTATATGAAAGACTACAACATGAGATTTCTCAAATGCGCCGTAGGTTAGCCTGTGATATGCAACTATACATAGTTAAAAAGGATGCCCAGAAGAACAGAACAGAACCACATGTTGCGGCTATCAAGGGTATCATGGAGGATCCTGAACTTGTCTCTGACCCTGAGCTTTCGGATTATTCAGACTCTGAGATTGCCGATTTAAGCACGAATTAGGTGTTTATGTCTATACTTCGGCAATATTAGATCATGCATTAATATGTAATGTCTGTGTTAGACTAAGTGTTTCCGTAATGAGTTTGTTAGATTGTATGCCTAATATTTGTCCATCTAACTGTTATGTTTATGTATTGTGTGTTCAGTTCAGGATGTCCATGATGTATGTATTGTGTGTTCAGTTCATGGTGTCCAGAATGTATTTTTGTAGGAGACTTATGTCTGTACTATCTATGTAACTGAAAACTGTTACATTTGCAACTTCAGTTATGTTGTTTTTATGCTTGTATGAGTATTTAGTAAATTAGTGACTTCGTATATTATGTATTAAGTTTTATTACAAAAATGTTGACAAAATTTATTTTAAGGGAAATACACATTCTCTTAACTTGTTCATCTTCTCAATCGTGACAACCAAAAAATGTAACCATTATTTATTGAATATAACAAATAACGTTCTCATTTTTACAAAAAATACACTACCAATTGAATAAAACAAATAACCTTTCAAAATATTCATTCATTGCACAACATCAGTCTTATGAACAGGGATGGAACTAGGAGAAGACTATGGGGGCCATGGCCCCCCTGTTTCTGTAAAAAATATTGTTTGTCATAACACTTTAAAAATATATATATCATTTTATACATAAAATGACCCCCTAGTATAAGAAAATGTATATCTTATTATTCTCCCATCTTGCCTTCTTTTTCTATTTTGTACTAAAAAAAATTTCTTCATCCTATTAGAAATTGCTTCTATGGTATTTAATTTTTTTTTTCTATGTATATATAATTTATATATCATATTGTACATACATGTGTGTTTGTGTATTTGGTATTTTTTTTTTTTCGACCCCTCCAGTAATAAAATCCTGATTTCGTCCCTGCTTATGAAACAAGCGAAACCAATTGAATCACAATAACATCAACTCCAACCCAATATTTACATTACATAAGTTCCTGTTCGTAATCAGAATTCAAATTACATACAAGTTACATTACATAGCAAAAAACAAAAAAAGTACCATTCGTATGTAAAAAATACATCACTAAAATTTGAGGTCTTTCTCTTTTTCCTTCTTGCTGCAGCTCTCGCGGTGGCCTTCGTCTTCTTAGCCTCCTCCGCAATGCTCTTCACGTCTCATCCTTCATCGTTGTTCGTCGAACTGCACAGTGTGTGGGTGTGCTTCGGACTGTAGAGCATGTATATCACCTTCTAACCCAAAACAAAGACGAAAGAAAATAATAATAATAATAATAATAATTAATGAAAACAGCTAGAAAATGGTTTTACTAAACCGGTTTTCTGAATTACATTATCACCTTCTAACCCAAAACAAAGATAAAAGAAAAAATATATATATTTAAATGAAAATGGCTTTAGTAAAGCCAAAACAAATTTCTGAATAACACCTTCTAACCCAAAACAAAGACAAAAGAAAAAAAAAAATTTACATGAAAACGGCTTTAGTAAAGCCAAAAGAAATTTTTGAATTACATTATCACCTTCTAATCCAAAACAAAGACAAAAGAAAAAACAAAAAAAAATTACATGAAAACGGCTTTAGTAAAGCCAAAAAAAATTTCTGAATTATACCTTCTAACCCAAAACAAAGACAAAAGAAAAAAAAAAAAAATTAACATGAGAACGGCTTTAGTAAAGCCAAAAAAAATTTCTAAATTACATTATCACCAAAACAAAGACAACAGAAAAATAAAAATAAAAAAATTACATGAACAGTAAAAAGCATGGTTCACAACCACATTTTAAGAAGAAATTTTTTTTTAGTTAAAAGCGTTGTTCACAACCACGTTTTCAGAAAAAAAAAAAAAAAAAAAAAAAAAATCAGTTAAAAGCGTAGTTCACAACAACGCTTTCATAAAAAAAAAAAATTAATTAAAAGCGTGGTTTGGAAACACACTTTTACGATCTCAGGAAATTTCCACGCGATAGCCACAAAAACGTTGAAAGCGTGGTTGTGAACCACGTTTTAGCCTAGTTTAGGAATTCCATCCAAACTAGGCCTATTTTGAGAATTAAATTACTAATTTAACTTAATTTGGGAAAAGCCCAAACTTTTTAACTTAAGCTAAAATAATTTTTAAAAAAATTAAAAAATCGACCCCACACCCCCAAACCAACCGTATAACTCATAATTAATTTTTCCAAAATTGGACGCACTGAGTAGAATGTCAATGAACACCTTTTTACTGTTAGGATCTATTTGTTAGGATCTATTTAGAAATGAGTAATAATGTCCTAATATAATTTTTATATAAAGGTTTTGTTTGGAATATTAAGTTGTGTTTTTAACTTTTTGATTTTGTTATTATTTTAATTTAGGGTTAAAAATTTTTATTTGGGATAAATTTTTTAATTTTTTTAACTTTTGTGAAAAAAAAATAATAATTATGGATTGAATGTGATGTTTTGTCTTACTGAGTTAAAAAGTCTATTTTATTTTTTTGACTAAAATAATCAAAAAATTAAAAAGCCTGACATGTCAAACGAAGGCAAAATGAGTTGACATCATGTAAATTTTTTATCTTCTATCAAAGCATCTATAATTTTACAAATGCCATTAAGACAACCCTTCTTTATGTGCTCCAAAGATATAAATGTTTGTAAATCACTTTTCTTTAAAAAGCTCTCCTAAATGAGTTAAAAGAGTTAATGGTGAATTAAATTGGTATCTTTAACCTCCCTTATTTTGTAATTTTTTAAAATCAATGACTCTTTGATAAGATAAATATTTGTTAACCTAAAATTTTCGTAATTTCATAATTTGTTATTTTTAGTAAAGAGTAATAGGGATTCTAAATATTTTATCAAATATTCTACTCATGAGTATGGGACTCACATGGGACCCTCCCACACCTATGTGAGACATTTGGTAGAACATTTGATAAAACATTTGAAATCCTTAACATTTTTCTTTAGCAAAACAACATTGTTATTCAAGACAAAAAAAATTAGACCTAATTTTCAAGTTCAATGATATAACGATCAATTAGAATATTAAAAATAACACTCGCTCTCATATTTTCTCTAATCATAAATCAATTATATTACTTACACATCATTAAATTTAAAAAATAAATCTAAAAAGCGAGACTTATATATTATTTTTCTTAACAAAAAAAAATCTTTTTTATTTTCTCACTTTCCACTTTTCATTCTCTCCCCAAACATCGTCTCCCACTAAACATCACCTGGTCATCACAAATTGATAAGAATCTCCAAAAGTTTATGTATTATTACCTCTTATAACAATGATATAAACTTTTAAAAAATTCAATCCTATTCACCTAAGATTGGGTCAGAAAGAAAAGAAAAAAAATAAAAAAAACAAAAAAACATAATTGATCCACATTATTTTAAGAGTCATGGAGATCTCTAGCTTTGAGAGTTCCAAGCATTTTTGCACCTCTTATATCTCTTTCTTCCTTATTCTCTCTCCTCTCATTGTTATCTTCTCTCCTCTCTATTAAGGATGGTAGTGGTTAGGAAAAGAAAGAGGGACAAGAATAGAGAAAATAAGAATACTAATAAATTCAATAAAAAATGACTTAGACCCCCAGCTGGCACTATTAAAGAAACGCCTTTTGAGTCGATTTTTTGAGTCACCAAATTTTACCGTCGCAAAAGTTAGTCTTTTCGAGACGGCACAGAGTTACCGACGCAAATACCAACACTTTAGCGTCGGCACCGTTGGCCGGCACAAAAAATTAATATTTGATAACATTACTTGAGTCGGTTGAATTTACCGACGCAAAAGATAGACCTTTTGCGTCGGCATAGCCCTTTTGCGTCGGCAAATTTGTGCCGACACAAAAAATTAGGCCTTTTTGTGTCGGCAACTAATGCCGTAGCCAAAAAAAAAAAAATTTATAGCCAAGATATATATATTTAATTGATTATATTTAATAAATATATTTATTTATACATATACTTTTATATTAATATTGAGTGTATATACTATAAATAATATATATCTCAATTAAAATTTGAAAGAGGTATAGTGGTGACGTGGACTTAGTGTGGTGACTGTGGGTCAAATCTTCCAAATGGAGTGGGTTCGAAACTTGGGAGCCTCAATGAGAAAATTATGGGTTAAATTTTTTAAAACATTTAACCACTTTTTGAGTCGGCAATCTACCGTCTCAAAAAATTAAAACTTTTTGCGTTGGCAAATATGCTATTTGCGACGGCACGCTGCTGACTCAAAAACCTTGTTTTCTAGTAGTGTGGGGGTGCTGGGGGTCGTCCCTGATTGGTGCAAAAACAGTTTTTTTTTTTTTTTTTTTTTGGATTTTGGCCAACCACACGCTGCCACGTCACTGAGGGTGGCACTGGGGGACGTCCGTACTGGGGTCAGTAGCATTGTTGTAAATTCAACATGTTGTCAAAATGTTAGTTGACTGGGAGTTTAGTGGTAGTTTAGAAAGTGGTAATTTCAAAGGCATCCAAGGACTGTGAGGCTTTGTTTGGCATAAAATGCCTGGAATAAAATAATTACAAAAAAATAAAATAAGTTAAAAAATTAATAAGATAAAATATCACATTTAAATTATAATTATTTTATTTTTTTCTTATAAAAATCGAAACAACTAAAATACCTATCAGAATGACTTTTGAACCCGAAACTAAAATAATAAAAAAAATTAAAACTCACATACCAAACGAAGACTTAGTGTAAGTTACCAAATAGTTAAGGACTTTTGGGTTGTGTTTTGTCCTTCTTCATTTGCATTTCATATATTTTTTGGCAAAAAAAAAAAAAAAAAAGAAATTTTCTAAAACACTCGACACTTCACCTTTTTTTTTTTTTTTTTTTTCCCCTAAAAAACTGTTATAAAATTTTAAAACAATTTTGTGATGGTTTTTATAAAGTGAGTTGTTTTTACAAAAAAAAAAAATTAAAATATAGTTCACCAAATTAAAGAATTAAAAAACCAACCAACGAGTAGGAATGGCAACGGGGCAGGGCGGGGCGGGGCCGGGGATCACGCTCCCCGTCTCCGATGGTGGAAATCCCCTTGTCCCCGGCCCCGATCCCCGACAGGGAACCTATATCCGCCCCCGCCCCCTAACGGGGATCGGGTTTCCCCGACCCCGAACAACCCCCGACTCTTCTTTTTTTTTTTGGAAAACTGCTTTGAAGCTGGAGGATCAAAAAAAAGAAGATCAACATGGAGAAACAGAGAGATCAACACCAACAGATCCCAAAAAAAAAAAAAAAAAAACGGATCAACAACATATATATACGTATATATGTGTGTGTATAACACAGAGAAAGAGAGAGGGATAGAGATCGGCGCTGTGAAGAGGAGATCGGCGAAGGAGTCGGCGGAGGAGAACGGCGAAGGAGGGTGAAAGAGGAGATTGGTGAACGAGTAGGTAGAGGATATCGGCGCTGTGAAGAGGACGGCTCTCTTCTATCGGCGGAGGAGATCAGCAACAGCGGAGGATCGACTCTCCCTCTCCCTCCTCCCTCATTCCCTCTTTGTCACTCCATTTTTCTCACTCCCTCTCACTTCATTTTTCTCACGCAGCAGCGAAGTGGCATTGCCAACATAAAGACACGCATATATATACACAGGGGTAAAGTAGTAATTTTATTTCGGGGAGTAGTGGGGCGGGGGTCGGGGCCGAGGACGGCGCGGGGGTCGGGGCCGGGGACTGGCCGGGGACGGGGTTGGGAAACGTATCACCGTCCCCGGCCCGAAAGTGCTCGGGGATTCATTTTTAAATACCATAGTAGACACCCCATTTTTGACCGCCTTTAAGACTTGGATGCGACTGATGGTTTTGGAAGTTGTGCAGTGCAAAGGTTCGATTTCTTCAACAAGAGGAGAGCCAAATCTCAACTTCATACCCCCTTTTTTTGGATAAAAACAATCTTGATCAAAAGATTTTAGACTTAAAACCCTCTCTTTCAAAAACGCTTTTGAAATAAAGTTTTTACGATGTTCCAAGGCTCGCATTTTGTCAAATGTTGCTCTTTTCGGTAAACCGAGCAAGGACAAAGTGGAAATGAATGAAAGAGAGATGAAATCTTTGAAAAATCTTTCAAAACACCTTGCCTAGGGGTTTGAAGTTGAAGAAAAGAGGAGAAAAGGGAAGAAATCCAGTTGGGGGAGAAAATGGGCATGAACCGTTAAGAGAGAGTCGAACAGCCCTCGCCGAATCGGGCCTATTCATTTGCGTACTTAGAATCAAGATATGAGGCCACCACCGTTGGAAAGAAGACTTCCGGGGCTTCATTTTGCACTTAAGAATCTCCTAAAGCCAATTCCGGACGGGGGAGATAGGGTTGATTGAAGTAAGGCATCACTCCGGTTGAACCGAATCTGCGCGGCTTCACCAAAACAGGCATAACTTTTTGCATAGAAGGAATTTTAATGCAAGGTTTGTGCCATTGGAAAGCTAACTTCCGGGGCTTCAATTTGGACACTGCCCAGCCACCATTGGACTTCCCAATCACTGGCCGGCCACCTTTCTTTCCGGCAGACCCTTTTTTTGTCCTGAAAAGTAGCAGGCCGGCCAGAAAATGTGGCAGGCCGGCCACCTACCTGGTCGGATGACCACTTTGGCCCTTTTGAGCTGGCCGGCCATTCTTGCCCTCCTGAGTGTGTTCCAGCTGTGCCCCCCTTTTTCCTCCAGACCCTGTATCCGAGGGTCAGCCTTTTGGGGGGGAAATTTGAATTGGTTTTCCCCCCCATTTTTCCCTTCTCTCCCTCTATAAAACCAGCACCCTCAGCTGCATTTTAGGAGGGTTAGAAAAATTCATTTGAGAGTCTTGCATTAAATCTCTCTCTCTCTCTACTCCAAACCTCAAAACCATCTTGCTCCTACACCATTTCTACACCACCTCCAAGCCTACAACCTCCATACTCCATTCCAGCTACTTGAGGCTGTTTTTTAGAGCTTAGGAGCACCATTTCTTGGACCAAAAGCTGCTGGAAGTTTGGACTACAAGGGTGAGCCTCATTTCTCTCTCTTTTTGCTCTATTTTGCATGCAATCTTAGCCTTTGTTGCTTACATTTTTGGGCTCCGACCTGAACTGTAAATAGTCATATTTTGAGCTCTTTTTCATGTTTGATCAAGGATCTCTTACTGTTTGAGGTCTCCTACTACCACTTGCCTCTTTAACTCTCTTTTAGGCCTATTTTTGCATAGTATTTTAGGCTTATTTGTGAGCTGTTTTGGACTTGGTCATAAACTTTAAAATGCCTTGTTTTGAGTCCCTCTTCAACTTTGTTGAAGGGCTCTCCTCTATTTGAGGTCAGCTGCTATCCCTTGTCTCTTTACCCCTCTTTTTGGCCTTTTTCTTGCATGGTAGTTTAGCCCTACTTTTATTCATTTTCGAGACTTGATGTAAACTGTAAAGTGCTTTTTTTTGAGCCCTTCTTCAACTTTGTTGAAGGGCTCTTTGCTGTTTGGGGCCAGCTGCTGTCCCTTGTCTCTAATCTCTCTTTTAGGGCCATTTTTGCATGATAGATTAGCCCTATTTGTGTTCATTTTTGAGAGTTGTCATAAACTGAAGAATATATTTTTTTAATCTCATCTTCAAGTTTGTTTAAGGTTCCATTTTTTTTTGAGGTCATATGCTCCCTTGTATGCTTGATTGTCCCTTATTTTGAGCCTTACACCTAAGCTTTTGTTGCATGCTTGGTTTGGCCTTCTAGCCACTGAAATCCAGTAGATTTTCAGTGGCTAGTACACTGTTTTGAGCCTCAAAATCAGAGGGGGGGGGACCCCCTCTCACCTTGCCTTGTTTGGTGGCCTTTTAGGCCTTCTAAAGAGACCCTATCTTGCATGCTTTGAAGTCACTTTCCAAGGTCAATTTGGTGAGTTCTGGGACTATCATATTTGATTTTCAGAGTTGTTTGTGCCATACTAAGTGTCCATCTTGTATGTGCCTAATAATCCCTTACATAGACCTCTAAAGGAGTTCATCATTTTTACATGTGTTGGCTTCATTTCAGTGGTTATTTGGTCATATTTTGGCATGTTTTGTTCACTGATTTTTTCTGGTTTGATGAGATTCCATACGCTTTATGCACTTGCCATGTAAACCATGTTTACTAGTCAAAATTGCATGCTATGTTAGGCCATCTTGCTAGCATCTTTTGGCCATGCTTTAAACTAGAAAAGTTCATGTTTTAGGACTGTCTTGACTCTGTCTTCATGCTTCATGATCAAATAATGCACGCTTTGCATGCTATAAGTCATTCCATGTGCCTAGTTTTGAGTTTCGGGGTTCGTCTCGTGCATCGGGTGCCGTATTGCCATGTTTCGGGGCTGTTTAGCATCATATTTTAGTGCTGAAATTTGCATGTTCATATGCCATATACCATGCCTTGCCATGCTTTGGTAGAGTGACATTCGTGCCTTAGGATCGGTCCTCGGTTTGCGTGCATGCGTGCACGCATTTCGAGTGTCTCATTTTCATCTGATGGCCACTGATGTGAGTGTGGCTGAGGTCCACTTATGTTGGTGTAAGTCCATTATGCATTGTGTATGCCATCTCATTTCATAGTATTGTGTATGCTAGGTTGTATGTTAGCGCATTGTGTATGCCATGTTATCTCGTGCATCGCGTGTGCCATCTCATAGCATTGTGCATGTTAGATTGTATCTTAGATTGCATCCATGCATATCATGCATATTGCACTGTGTTTGGGATAGGAGTTAGCCCGAGCATGGGAAACGAGGGATGTTTTGTACTCCGAGTGACGGAACGTGTCTCAATTCCCCATCACTGACACTCCGGATTAACCATGATGGAGTCTCGGTCTTGTTGTGTTTATACGTGCATTCATCTCATATTGGGTCATGCAATTCGACTCCTCGGCCATCATGCATCGGGATGCGTGATTGGTGGCACGAGGATCGAGGACTACACTCCCTGAAGAGTAGTCAAGCATACATATGTGAAAATACACTGCCATGTCCCTTTCTTGCTCTCTGTTGCAGCAAATCAAGAATCAACAGCCTTTCAGAGCTTTCCAAAATATTTCGAGCTTAATCATAAACAGAGGCTACTTGGGACATCGCAACGAATTTCCGCGCAAGGCAACCCGAACATGCATCATTCATCATCCAGAGCAGAGCCGAGGCAGTCCCTAGCTTGCATGCTAGTTTACAGCTTTCCTAGTTTAATTTGTTAATTAATTAAGATTTTGTAATTATTTGGACTGTAACTATTTATTTGGGACTGTATATTATTTATTCGGACCCTCCGAGCGAGGGCAATGTTGTAATAAGTGTGCGTGCGTGCGATGTATGTCTTCCAACCCCACGTCTTTCTCCCTTTTATTTACCAGCTTATGATGGTTAGATTAGGGCATGTTTCAATTAGCATACAGTATGATAGCATGTTTGCATTCATTCATCTGTTTTGCATGCACCGGGCTCGGCGCATCATACTAACTGCATTTGTATTTCAATTCCAAGTTGAATACTTGTTAGCTGTTGCATCTCATATGCCATGTTTAGAATAGCCGAGCCTGCTATAGTTGCATTTTTGCATGTGTTGCATTAGGCATTTCTGTATATTTAGGATTATGCACGGATTTCTAATTAGCTTCTGTTTTGGCTTGGAGTACTCGGTAAGTTTTATGCTTTAGCATCCTTGCATGCGTGTGAGTGACTGCCATGATAGCATGCTTACCATGAGGCTATGTGCTTATGTGATATAACTGCCTGAATGCCTGTGGGTGAAGGTTGGGTTATTTGGATTGGAACAATTCATTCACTGTGAGTTTTAAGCCCACTAGATAGTGGCACAATCATGTTTTCTTAAGCCTACCTGAGGGTGGCAAATTCACGTCTTAGCCTACTTGCGGGTAGCACCATCAAACCATTTTTTCAAATAAAACAAGCATGAAATGTTTTGTTCCAATTCAGGCGACCCAGTCTATACTTGTATGCTGTGCGCATCACATAGTAAATCTAGGCTAATAACCGGAATAAGAACGCATAATGTTTTCAAAACTAGATATCATGGTTAGTAGAGGCCGATCTTTGATCGGGCGAGCGGGGGTGCTCACGAAGTGACCTTCCCCAATCGTACCCAAGTTCCCGAGCCGAGGCAACTCTGGTGATGACGGACACGTGGCCTTAGGTAATGAGTCAGGGTTTCCTAAATTTCCCAAAATAAAACATTTAGGTGGCGACTCTGTATCTGGCAAAGCAGTCCATGTTTGGCACTTCTTTCAAAAAAATCTATTTTCAAAAACGATTTGCCGGATTTGGACTCTTTGGTTCAAGATTTAGAACCGTGACAAATTCGAGTCCCGAACTGTAGTGAGGCCCAAGGGCGCGTCTACAGTTTCTGGCGACTCCACTGGGGATTTAGAGAACTTGACTCGAACTCATGATATCTTGTTTTGGCTACGCTTATGTGTTTCTTTGCATTGCATTTGCATTGGTGCGCCTAGGACACCGTGTTTGCCATCTGCTATTCCTGAACGGTTTGCCGGAGGCTTGTCTTGTCAAGGCATGACCATAAGGCTGACCGGTTGTGGGCTCTGCCAGTATAGGAACACAAACCCCGGTTTTACCGAGGCACCCTTTTTGACCATTCGACCTAGTGCATATTCGGATCCATAGTGACCATTCCAAACTAGGACAGGTTGCTTACCCGATAGGTTGTTTGAAACCGCTGCGTGCGTAGTGAAACCCTAGCTCCTGACAAAATAGGACAGGGAAACCTTACCCCTCCATAGGGGTGTTTTGGCTCTCACTTATCTGCTATGTGCTTTTAGAGTGCGTCTCTACAGGGAAATGCATGTATCAGTTTACGAGTTTGGGCATCAGGCCTGCGGGCACCAGTTCAGTATTTTGGGATTTAGTTTACCTGAGGGTATCAGTTTACGGGCAGAATTCTGTAGGGGCACAGTCATTCAGCTCTGCTCATATGGGTTATCGTGAAATCAGGCTGAGATGCTCTCTGTTTTCCCTTTTGCTAGGGTAGTTCTGGAATCATAGCTTCAGAAGGCTCCAATATCCCCGGGTACATCGAACTTGTGTTGATAGACTTTGCCGGGTTAGAGATTCAGTTCAAGGGCAATCAGTGTTCCTTTACCAGAGGCAGGGTGAAAAGGTCGGTCAGGCACAGACCCCCAGTACAGTAGCTACCAGCTCAGTGGTCTTTGCATAGCCAGGTTGAGATTTCCAAGTCTACTACAGAGATAGATATACTGATGGTTCAATCAGATCAGGACAGTATGTTAGGCTTAGAAGAGATGGTGCGCCAGCTCCAGGATAGTATGAAAGCCATGTGTAGACACCCCATTTTTGACCGCTCTTAAGACTTGGGCATTACTGATGGTTTGCTCGGTGTTGAAAGATGTGCAGGGCACAGGTCCGGTTTCTTCAGCAAGGAGAGGGGCAAGTCTTTCAAAACACCTTACTTCGAGGTTTGGAATTGAAGAAAAGAGGAGAAGAGGGAAGAAAACAGGTTGAAGAAGAAGATCGGCAAAGATCTGGGTAGAAGGGAGTCGAGCAGCCCTCGCTGAATCAGGCTTATTCAATTGCATACTTGGAGTTGAGCTATGAGGCCACCACCATTGGAAAGAAGACTTCCGGGGCTTCATTTTTCATTCAAGAATCTCCTAGAGCCAAGTCAGGGTGGAAGAGATATGATTGGTTGAAGCTGGGCATCATCCCGGTTGGATCGAGTCTGCGCGACTTCACGGAAAAGGGCATAACTTTTTTCACAGGAGGAATTTTGATGCAAGGTCTGCGCCATTGGAAAGATAACTTCCGGGGCTTCGATTTGTATACCCACCGGCACTTTTTTGACCTCAGAATCATCTATCGGCACTATATTTTGCCGACCGGCAATATATAGTGCCGACCGGCACTTTATTTTGGCCGATGATCAAATTTTCTGGCCGGTTTGCACCCTTTGCACCCTCCAAGCCTGGTGCATACCAGCTGTGCCAGCTGGGATGCACAGAACCAGATCCACGTGCATACATGTGCCTATTTTGCACCCTTTAACCACCTTTTGGCCCCTTTTGTGCACCCTTTGCTCAAGGCTTCTTGAGGAAGCTTTGACCCCTTGTCTTGGCTTCCTCAAGAAGCCTACCAGCTGTCCAAGCTTCTTGAATAAGCCTTGGTCCCTTTGACCCTTTTATATAGCTTCTTGGAGAAGCTTTATGCCATTTCCTTGCTCTATAAAAGGAGCTTCCCCCCTCCATTGCAAAAGGTTGGATGTTTGGAACAAAAAACAGAGATATATAGATATATCTGATATATACATACATATATCCCTCCATCTCTCACTATATCTCTCCCATTCAACCATCAAACATCCTTGTTCTTGGGCCATTTCTTCATCAACTCATAGCACAACACCCCCAACATCTATTCCAGCACATTGGAGGTCATTTTCAAAGCTTAGGAGCACCTAAACTTAGTCCAAGAGGTGCTGGTTTGCTGGTCTTCAAGGGTAAGTCCTCCTCTTCCCTTTTCTAGCCTATTCTTGTATCATATCTAAGCCGTAGTTGCTTACATCTTTGGGCTCAGACCCTAACTTCAAATAGTCTTATTTCGAGGTCCTCTTCATGTTTGATTGAGGACCTCTTACTGTTTGAGGGCAGCATCTAGCACTTCCTTCATTAGCCCTCTTATTCCATTTTTCTTGCATAGTATTTTTTGACTTGTGTATAATCTGTGTTGAGGCATAATGTAAACTGTAAGTAGGCTCATTTTGAGCCCTTCTTCAACATTGAAGAAGGGCTCAACCCTGTTTGGGACCCCTATCTTGCACTTACTTCATAATCTCTTCCATTTACCGTAATTTTGCATGCTTTGTTAGCCTACCATGCTTCTGTTTTTGGGCCTTCGACAGGCCTGAAAAGTGTCTTATTTTACCCCCCTCTACATGTCTCATGAAGGGTCTTTGGCTGTTTGGTGCACCCTTTTGGTACTTCATGTTATACCCCTTTGTGGGCCTTAATCTTGCATTGCATTTTGAGCATGTTTGTATATTGATTTGGGGCTTGTCATCTACTGTGGGTAGTCATATTTTTGGTCCCTCATCAGTATTGTAGAAGGGTATTTTTCAGTTTGGTGCATGCTTAGCATACCTACCATGTGATGCCCTGTAATTGCCTTAATATGCCTTAGGTTGTTAGCCTTTGTTCGAGCATGTTTTAGGCTTAGATTTGTGAAGCTTTTGTGCTTATTTTGCCATGCTTTAGGTCTGTCTTAAGTTGTTTGAGTCGATCCTAGCATGCATTATATAGCCTCTTTGCATTCTGTGGCTTGTATGCTTCAAGTATGTGAATGTGTGAGCATTGTTGCATGCTTTGTTGATTTATTTAGTTGGTTTGGAACCTCCTATAACATGATTTTAGAGCTTACGTTGCATGCTATATGTCCATACTTAGCCTCTTTAAGTGTGCTTAAGAGTTGCCTTGTTTATGCTTAAGGTGTTGGACCATGATTGCATGCATGTGTGTGTGCATTTTGTGCCTTCATTTCCATGATTATGGCCACTGTTTTGGACCTAGTAGAGAGCTGTCCAAGTTAGTGTAAGACCATCCTTTGCATGTTGGTGCATGCTCACCTTGTGTGTTGTTGCATACTTATGTGTTGTTGCATGTTTAGGTTGCCTAACATGATGCGTGCCTTGCACACTTGCATGCTTAGATCACATCTTGTATGCTTGTCACTCCCATTGTCATTCCATATCTTGCATACTTGCTCGCTTAGGTTGTGTGCCTAACATGCATTGTGCATTACTCGCTTGCATGCCCATGTTGCATACTCAGTTAACATGCCTAGGTTGCATTGCATGAGCATACATGCCTTGCCTCTTGAATTGAGTATGATGGAGGTTGGGTTTCACTTGTTTGTTTGACTTGCATTTCATTTGATATCAAAGTTGCTAACTTGGCTTTTGGGTCATCATGTCACGACCCAAACCCGGCCCTATGGGTTTAGCACCGTAACTGGCCAGTAATCCGAGATTACCGAAGGCCTGCTGAACAGTCATACAGTAAAACAGAGTACAGGGCCTGGCGGAAGCCAATACAGTAAATAACTAGTGTCCATTGAGCTGTGACAATCTATATGCCAAAAACATTTTTCATGCATTCAAACGGTTCAAAATAGTACAGTCGATACAATCGTATACAACATTCAGTGCGGGGACTTAATCCCTCGATAACAGTACGGTCAAACAGTAAACAGTTTATACAATAATACAAAACAGTCAAGAGACAGGTGGGGAACACAAAACACCCCAAGCCATAGCATGGCGTCTCGGAACCTCGCAGTGAGGCACATAGGCTGGCTTGACAAAACTGGGGACTAACCCACGCTCCTAGCTCCGGTCTGGCTGCTGAGAACCTACATATATATATAAACAGTGAGCTAAAGCCCAGTGAATAACATAATGCGTAAAGATGTTATGAATGAATGTCCTTACAGTAATGAAAACAGTTCATTAAACAGCATTTCAGCTTTTCAGTATGTCAGTCAATCAATCATATGTGGTACATCCATTAGCCTATAAACAGTAGGTCCAAAAGGACCGGGCCTCAACAGACCCAACAGTAGTGATGGCCATCAATCAATAAACAGTATGGTTCCACAAGGAAACCGACAGAGCTCTGTAACAATAACAGTAAGCAATAAGTGCTAAGGATGCCACAGTACAGTTCACAATACAGGACATACATTCATTCAATAACAATATCAGTTCAGTAAACAGTTCTGTTCAGTATTCAAAGATAACCATTTTGAACATATCTTTACACAATCTGTTACTCACAGAGATTGGGCTAATAGCAGCTAGAGCGCGTCCCCGAGAGCCAACCCTAAACAGTTAACAAGTAGAACACACACTAAGTTTCACAGTCGGGAAGGATGATAATTAAATCCCTAAATTTCCTCGGTGTGGTTCTATGTCTAAATCCTCATTGAGATGCCTTAAACTAGGCCTAAGAATGCCTAGGATGGGATGAGGATGCAAAAACACACTTGGAAGGCATTTTTCAAAAGTTGCTGAAAATAGGAGCCTCGCTCGAGCGAGCCTTCCTTCGCTCGAGCGAGCTTCCAAAATCAAAGGCTTCGCTCGAGCGAGAAATCCTTCGCTCGAGCGGTCTGCAGAAACAGTAAAAGTACTGGATGCTCGTTTTTTACGCTCGAGCCACCAATCCTTCGCTCGAGCGTGGCTCAGAGGAAACCTTGGTCGCTCGAGCGAGGAATCCTTCGCTCGAGCGAAGAAGCCAAATCTGGAATTTCCAGATTTGCCTTCCAAGCTCAAACCAAGCATTCCCAACTCAATACTCGACCTCTTGGGCCCAAATTCTGGAAAATACATCCTAAAACAATGTATAACAAGTTTCAAAAGCCAATTTATGAATCCAAGCCCCAAAGGTGAGTCAATTAAATACAAATTCAAACCCATTTCATGAAAAATCTTTAAACATGCAATGCATGAACTTTAAACCAAATTCAAGCTTCAATCCTTGCTCTAAAGAGCTCAAAAGTTGGAAAACATTTTGAAAACATGGACTATCATATAAACATGGACATGCATGTACATCTCTCCCATGAATTCACTCCAAAATGCACCAATTCAAGCATGCATGCAACAATGGAGTTCCAATTCAACATATATGAGCAAATTCATAACTTAACTCCTCTATAACCATGATACATGCAAGATTGAACTCAAGACAACAAGAAGACAATGAATTTTCTTACCTAAGTCTCAATTACAAGTCTTGCAAGCTCAATTGTGCAAATACACTTCAATTCCAAGTGATTCAAGCTAATCCTCCAAGTTCCAAGCAAAATCACCAAAATGAACTCAATCTCTCTCACTCCCTCTCTAAAATTCGGTGGTCTCAAGAATAAGGGGCTGATCAAATGTTTGCCTAAGTGTATGTAAGGCTCAAACATGAATAAACAAATGCTCCACTCAATGGCAAAGTTGTAATTAAGGCGAACTCTAAAATTGGCTTAATTTAATCAAGTTTAATCAGACTAAATCAATTTTCAGATAAATACACCATTAAATCACAAATATTCTACTGATCATGAAACACTAAACGATTCCTAATTCGGCCGCCGATAAGGCCTTCAATTAGCAGTTTAAACATATGAATTCAAACAGATAATCAATCAATCAAACAGATGCAATACGCAATTCAATAAATAAACTTATTCAATTTCAGTTTCGTTTTCAATCAGTCCATTCAGTACTTTAGTTAATTCAATTATCAGTCATTATCAGTTCAGTTTAGCAGTAACCAGTAGCTAATTTAGTGGTTTATCGGTAATCTGTACGAGGGTTGTTACACATCATGCGTTGAAATGCGTGATTGATGGCCCGGGGGTCGAGGGCCATGCTCCCTTGAGTCCATTACATGATAGGGAGTGTGTCCGTGCATACATTTGTCCTAAAATCCCATACCTTGCACTGCCGGTCTGCTGTTGCTGTCAAAAACTGTCTCCTGCAGGAATTTATTGCCGGCCGGCAATATTTTGTGCCGACCGGCACACTTTTTGTGCCGACAACTTCAGAAGCAGCCGATGGACACATACTATAGCCGGTGGATATTTGCTTCAACCGGTGATGTTCTGAGGTACTCAGGGGATCTGTCCCAGGACTTTGGCAATTTTCCAGAGAAGTAAGACAGTAAAACAGAGGCAGCAGTGGCACGGTGCGGATTTTCGGGCAAGGCGGGCTGAAACATGCATCATTCACGCATCCAGAGGCAGGGCTGAGGCCCCTTTCTCTTATATTAACATTTAATTTGATAATTAGAAATTTCTGTAATAATTAATTTATTCTGTATTTGGACTGTATTATTTTTGGACTGTATATTCTTTTGGTCCCTCTGTGTGAGGGCATATTTGTAATAAGTGTGTGTGAGTGGTGTGCATGTCTTCCAACCCCCACTTCTTTCTCCCTTTTATTTACCTGCTTATGATGGTAGATTAGGGCATATTTATTTTAGCATACCTTATGCAACGCATGCGTGCATCCATGCATTTGTTTACATGCATCGGGCTCGGTACATCATACAAACTGCATTGTATTTCAATTTCCAAATTGAATACGTGTTACTTGTAGCACTTCACATGCCATGATTAGGATATCCGAGCCTGCCTAGATTACATCTTTGCATGTGTTGCATTAGACATTTCAGTATGCTTAGGTCCATACATGGATTTCTAATGAGCTTCTGTTTTGGCTTGGAGTACTAGGTGAGCTTTTATGCTTTAGCATCCTTGCATGTGTGTAAGTGTTGCCATAATAGCATGATTACCATGAGGCTAACTGCTTATGTGATATAACTGCTTGAATGCCTGTGGATGGAGGTTGAATTACCTAAATTGGGACAATGCATTAAAAACTGTGAGTTTTAAAGCCCACTAGATAGTGGCAGAACTGTCTTTTCTAAAAGCCCACTCGAGCGTGGCAAAATCTGCATTCTAGCCTACTTACGAGTAGCAAACCATTTTCAAAACAAACATGCAACGTTTTGTTCCAATTTAGGCGATTTGGTCTATACTTGTTTGCTGTGCGCATAACATAGTAATTCTAGACTAATAACCGGAATAAGAACATGTAATGTTTTCAAAATCGGATATCACGGTTAGTAGAGGCCGGTCTTCGGACCGGGCGAGAGGGGGTGCTCATAGCTGACCTTCCCCGATCGTACCCAAGCTCCCGAGCCAAGTCACTTTGGTGATGACGGACACGTGGCCTTCGACACCGAGTCAGGGTTTCCTAAATTCCCCCATTATAAAAATATTTAGGTGGCGACTCTGTATCTGGCAAAGCAGTCCATGTTTGGCACTTCTTTTCAAAAATCAGTTTTTCTTCAAAACGATTTGCCAGAGTTGGACTCTTTGGTTCAAGATTAAGAACCGTGACATTTGAGTCCTTCGAACTGTAGTGACCCAATATCGAACCAGAACGGGGGGGAAGTAGCACTCCCTTCCCGGGATGCGTTCGGGGACGTCTACACCATGCAGCAAGACGCTGTCCGTCAAGCGGAATTCGCCAAGCAACAGGCTATGGTCATAGCCCAACAGGCAGAGACAATTGCCAGGTTAGAGCAGCAAACTGGAGTATCTACTTCACACCAGGTTCCTCCCCTACCAAGAGTTCCCATACTCAAGGAGGCAACCCACGTCCAGGATGATACGGACATTCCAGGCGGGCCAGCTCCGCCCCCGGTTCTACCCCAGCTATCTAAAACACCCACCAACCTACCAGACTCCCCCTTTGAGTTCGAGACGGACCCCACAGCGTTGAAAGTGAGCAAGCTTGAGAAATTGTTCAAAAAGTCTCAGGGGGCCCACTCTATTCCTAATATAGAGGATGGTTATACCAACTCAGTGGTGACATTACCGGATCGGTTCAAGATGCCACATATCGATCGATTCGATGGCTCTGAAGACCCAATGGTACACCTCCAACTGTTTTCTGATATCTTGAGGCCAATGGGTTTGACCACGACCCAGAAATTGTCACTATTCGGTCGAACCCTGTCTGGGATAGCCGCAATTTGGTATGCAAAATTGGAGAGCTCTGTGAAACAGAACTGGGAAGGGCTAGCTGAGGCCTTTATTGCTCAATACTCCTACAACACACAGATCGAGGTCACAACTCGTGATCTCGAAGTCACCCGCCAAGAACCTAAGGAGAGTTTCTCAGAATTCGTGACGAGATGGAGAGCAAAGGCCTCAATGATGACTACAAGGCCTTCCGACAAAGATCAGATCAGGATGATTGTTCGGAATCTGCATGGCAAGTTGCTGCAAAAGATGGTCGTTCTACCTCTGTTTACCTTTCTAGCCCTTCATGAAATGGAGGTTCAAATCGAGGATGCCATCAGACAAGGGATCTTTGCAGAAGATAATGAGCCTTTGAAAAGGAAAGTTGCTTGCAGTTCCAATGCTACTACTGATGGTAGCACAGCTGCGAAATGCTCAGAAGTAGACACTATCACCACTTCCCTCAATGGCTAAGAACCAACCACTTCAACTCGGCCCCAAGCCCGAAAATTCCATCCTCTTTACATGAGTCTCTCTCAAGCTTTGAAAAAGCTACAAGAAGAAGGGCACCTAGAACTTCTAGAACCCCAACCCCTTCCAAACCCTCTTCCGCCAAGATATGACCCAGCTAAATACTGTGCCTACCATCAATAGCACGGTCATGATACGAACCATTGCATCCGCCTCCGTCATAAGATTCAGGATCTTGTTGATGAAGAGATCCTAGCTCCACCAAAAAGACCTTAGGTTAGTATTGACTCGTCACCTCCCCACCTCAACCTCATCCATACACTACCATCCACCTTCGACCCCAGCATATACATCACCCCAGCCCATCTACCCAAGCCTGAGGTGTTCATTCCAGAAAGCATGGACTTATGCATGATGGATGCACCTGGACCCCAATCATCTCAAACCCGTGAGCCCACTACTTCTGAGCTAAAAAGAATGATCGAAGATCTTCAAAGAACTGTGACAGATCTAGCCTCTGGGACATTGGCTCCATCATCGACCACAACACATGCTAGGAGTTTCACAACAAAAGGCTCCCCAATCTTGGGACGGGCTGCATTTGAAGAAGGCCGATCCTTTGACCAAGTGGAGGCGAGTGGTAAGAACAAGGTAGGGGCAGGCATTGGTCCCCATGAACACCTTCAGTGGGCTGTTGAGGCGTTGAAGGCCGAAGGGCTGAATAAACAGCAAGTAATTGCAGTTGTTGCAAAGATTGTGGATGGCACTTTTGCCACTCAGAATGAGAGTAGTTTGAATCAAGGGACAAGCCAGGAGAAGGGTCGTTGTACCAGAAACACCCCTTTCAGCTCCAATCCTACACTCGGAAGAGATCATCAAAAGTCAGCACCTACCGACCCTTTTGCCGGTACATCCAACACAACCAGCTCACAACCTGCCAAATACCCACCTCGGGGCCAAAGGGTGTTCACCCCACTGGACATGTCTCTGTCAATGGCCCTGAGGGTCCTGATCGAAAAGGGACATCTGAAGCCCCTGGAGCCGCGGCCATTACTGAATAAACTCCCTCTCTCCCACAACCCGGCGAAGTACTGTGTCTTTCATCAACAAGCTGGCCATGACACTGACGTGTGTCTTCGTCTTCACCATGAAATACAAGATCTGATTGATAAAAAGGTCATCTTCGCGTCAGGTCCTGCGAAGTCTATCGGCACTGGATCGGTGAACTTGGAGGATAATGTGACCATGTGATCGAGGGATGAACCGCCTGCGGATGGCGCTCAGTTTACTCCAGATATGGTGGATGGCATGCACTGTTTTGAGCACATTTGCGAATGTTGTTAATTTGTACTTTCTGACTTGGGTATTGGGTCAGTCTTGTTGTTTTGTACAGTGTCAGTCTCTTTTGTTTTGGGTCTGTCTTGTTATATTGAGTCAGTCCTGTTGTATAGGAGTCGGGTGATTCCGGGGGGGTGTTACCTCGGGCGTCACCATTTTGTTTTGTGTTTGTCTTTTCGTTTTGTTTTGAGTCTGTTTCTGCCTTGGAGCCAGTTGTGCCAACAGATTTTGAATGAAACAGCAGTGATTTTCACGCTCTCGCATTTGCTTCTGCCTTGTGCCAATTATGCCGGAAGTTTTGAATGAGATGGCAGTATTTGACTAAGAACTCTGTCTTTTCTATGCCTTGAAGTCATTATAATGACCTGAGTTTTTCAAAACTTTATGAACACTGCGGTGAAAACAAAGAGGGAGGAATTCCTCGGGATTTGCAAAACTTTGATCAAACTGAGAGAAAGAGAGGCGTGCTAAGCCCTTAATGAATGAAAACATGCTTGTTAGTGTGAGTACTGAGAAGGACCCTAGCTTTGATCCAGATTGGTTCTACACTGTCTTCAGCGCGAGCGATTTGTCGCTTTCTTAAAAACTTTCAAAAAATGTTTTGCGCGGTCCTGCGAAGACATGTGTGGAATCACTTTTGAGATTGTGCAGCTTAGGATAGCTCTCAGCCCCGAGACTTAACTCCTCACTTTCGAACCTTGAACTTGAATTCAGAACGTTCAACGGTCAACTACAATGTGAGGCCTGAGTGGCCAGATTCGAAGCAGCCCATGAATTAGCAGCAAGAAAATCAGATCAAGGAGACCAGATGTCACCAAAAATAGCTTGCGAAGCTAGGTCGGAAGCACCCTTCGAACTAGGAGCAAAGATGTCAGATGTGCTCGAAGAGCCGAAGATGAGTCCTCTTGCAAATTAACAGCCACTCTCCTGGATACGGATGACTTCAAAACCCTACAACCATTTGGCATGGACCAAGTTACACTTTTACCCTTTGAGAGGCTAGCTAGGTCGAAAACCCAGAAGGGCGACCCAGGCAAAAGTTAGAGCGAGACAAAAAAAAATATATACAAAAAATGCAAAAAGAAAAGAAAAAGAGAAATGCAAAAAAAGAAGAAGAAAAAGGAATGAAAAGAATATAAAAATAAAAAATAAAAAATAAATAAATAAAGGAAGAAAGAAGAACAAAGCTCACAAGGTTGAAAACCCGCGACGGGCGCCTTGGCAAAAGTTAGAGCCTAAAAAGGAGAGGTTAATACCCGAGTATACCTTAACCCCGGAACTACGTAAGGCTTGATTCCCATCTTTGGGATACGTAGGCAACTTCATTCTGAAGTCCAGCCGTAAAACACTTTAAATTGATTATGCCCATGTAATGGTTTTGATCATCTTCGCCTTTTCTGTATCCGAGAATTTGGTTGTGTTCGTCACTCTGAAGACTGACTACAATGCGCTGCGGTGCCATTCAAACAAGGGGCAACTTTCCATCGCCATTCAATGCGCTGCGGTGCCGTTCAAACAAGGGGCAACTTTCCGTTGCCATACAGCTCTCTTCAAGCACGGGGCAGTTTTCCTTTAGATCCGAGATTGTGCATCTCAGGAGTAGGTTTCATGCTCGTTGAGCAATGGCCGTTTGCAAAAATAGTTTTTGAGAATTTTTACTAAGGTTGACTAATTCTCTCGAAAATTATTCCAATTTTTCCAAAACTGGACCATTTCTTGGACCTAAAAAAGGAAAATTTTCAGTGCTCATGGCCTGACTTGCATGATTTTAAATCAGAAAATTGCACGAGCATGTTAATCTAACTCTCATTTTGATCAAAATTGTTTTAGTAGAAAACCAAAACAAAAAAAATGGTCAAAATGATGAACTAGGGGCACAGTTGAGTCAGGTGTTCTGTCTTTCCCCCGTCGTCAACTACTCGCCAAGAAGGGCACTCTACTTGCCGGAAAGGGCACCGTATTTACCAGAAAAGGGCACAACAAATGGCTGAAAGCTCTCTCACCCTCCAAGCAACGAGGTATCAAGCCAAGTGCGAAGCACGAACTGGAATAGAGCTAGATATTCCACTCCCTCATCTGGACAGATCTGCTCACGTCCAAACTCCCCAACAAAGCATCGTCGACCGATGTCAGCTGCAGATTTGCTACACACCCAATTGTAGCGCAGCCCCTCTCTGGGAGAAACTCACTGTTGTGAAAAAGAATGAGAATCTGGTAGAATACCAGGGGCAAGAGCCTGCAACTTCATGCTTATCCATCAACCACCCAGGGGAGGGATTAAAAAATGAGAGATTAAAGAATAGAGAGATGTGCGCTGAGAGAAAAAGTAAGGAAAAGGGTTTTGTGAGAAAAGCCGAACCTGAGGGCCGAGTGATGTGAGAATCACAAATAAAAAAGGGTAGGAAGCAATACCCGGAGAAACTGGCTCCTCGCGAACTGAGAGGTCTCTCATCTTTGTAGCACGTCTATGTGTCGTGTTTCTTGTTTTTTTGTTTGTTTCGATTCTTGTTTTGAGTCGTTTCAAGTGTCTATGTTTGTGTTTAGGTTGTCTACCTTTTGTTTTTCGTTGTTGAGTCGTTTTGACTGTGGTCAGTTGTAGGCTCGATACCCAATTGAGAACTCCTCTCACTTTCAAAAAATCGTTTTGTGCTCAGACTGCCGTGCCGTTCTCCGTGTTTGTGCAAAACAAGATTTTGTTCTTTCAAAAACCGCAGGGTTCAACCTAGGTCACGTGAGAACAGTAAAACCAGGACCTATCTGAAGCTACATGGGTTCCGAACTGCAAAGCAAAAGAAAAGAGGGAAAATGGAAGCATCTGAGTGTGCTTCAACTTCAGAAAATTTCGTGATTGTATTCCGGATGTACCTTTTCAAGCCTTGTCAATGCTCCGAAGTATGAGTGTGCCTCTACCTCAAGCGCAAGATCAAGCCTGCTTCAAAGTTATGCACCCTTCCACCCGCATTGTTATGTATTCTTCCACTAGTATTGTCATGCACACCTTTACTTGCGTTGTCACGCACACTCGTTGTATTGTCATGCACACCTTACTTGCATTTATTTGCATCTTGTGTTATCTTCTACCTTTTATCCTTTTACGCTGAGTAGCATTTGGGATCGTTGTCCTCCGGGACTTTCTCAGGTTGCATTGTGCGCGCACTTGAGCAGTTGTTTTCAGACCTCTTCTCATGATTTCAGCGTGATTAGAGTGTTCTTTTCCTCACACGATTTCAGCTTGTTTGGATCTTATCTCAGGTTGCGTTGTGCGCGCACTTGAGCGGTTGTTTTGACCTCTTTTCACGATTTCAACGTGGTTTGAGTGTCTCGTTCCTCACACGATATCAGCGTGTTTGGAACTTATCTCAGGTTGTGTTGTGCGCGCACTTGAACGGTTGTTTTTGGACCTCTTCTCGCGATTTCAGCGTGGTTAGAGTGTTCTTTTCCTCACACGATTTCAGCGTATTTGGAATTTATCCCAGGTTGCGTTGTAGACACGCTGGGCGGGTTGTTGGACCTCTTCTCACGATTTCCGCGTGGTTAGAGTGTTCTTTTCCTCACACGATTTCAGCGTGTTTGAATCTTATCTCAGGTTGCGTTGTAGACGCACTGGGCGGGTTGTTTTTGGACCTCTTCTCACGATTTCAGCGTGGTTAGAGTGTTCTTTTCCTCACACGATTTCAGCGTGTTTGGATTTTATCTCAAGTTGCGTCGTGCGCGCACTTGAGCGGTTGTTTTTGGACCTCTTCTCGCGATTTCAGCGTGGTTAGAGTGTTCTTTTCCTCACACGATTTCAGCGTGCTTGGAATTTATCCCAGGTTACGTTGTAGACACGCTGGGCGGGTTGTTGGACCTCTTCTTACGATTTCCACATGGTTAGAGTGTTCTTTTCCTCACATAATTTCAGCATGTTTGGATCTTATCTCAGGTTGCATTGTAGACGCGTTGGGCGGGTTGTTTTTGGACCTCCTCTCACGATTTCAGTGTGGTTTGAGTGACCCCTTCCTCACACGATTTCAGCGTGTTTGGAATTTATCTTAGGTTGCGTGGAACGCGCTTCTGATTGATTTTCTTTGTTCTTCCTCCACTCACGAGTCCAGCGTGGTTGGCGTATGTCACAATTTTGCATCTATTGTACTCTCTGTTGCATCGCATCTATTATCTATTGCATCATATCTATTACATCCATTGCATCATATCTGTTTTATTGCCTAGTCTAGGAGACCTTAAATCCTCTAAAGGTGCAATTCCTTTGGTGTTTGTCGTGCCCGAACGACTTCCAGTGGTCTGGTATAGCCACCTGCCTATGTTAGCAGTGAGTTCCTAGGACACCAATTGAGACGGTGGAAACTAGAGTTCGAATGGTTTATGCCTAGAACGCAAAGGTTCGGGATTTTCGAGACTAAAGTCTGGTTTAAATACCCAGGGGTATATCCTCGGCTTGAAATCTGTATGGCAGTCCCATAGATTGAGATAGCATGTGTATGCGCCTCAATTCTGGATACTGAATCAACCTAGTCTGTCACCCTGTTGGAGAATAGGGAAAGCTGCGACCATAGTCAGGGAGAAAAGTAGTACCTACAGTTCAACCAAGAAGAAGCGGAAGATTCCCACATCAGCATGAGGTAAGACATTGCTGGGGCAGGTCATTGCCAATTGCCCCTATAAGGTACCTTCACTTCCTATCTATTGCATCATATTATGTTTATTACATTGCATATCATTTGTATTGCTTCATTACAGTGCATTGCATAAATCCTCAATCTTCAAACCGGCTTCGCGTAGCGTATAAGTCCAATTATCAAAATATTTCTGCATATCATTTTATCCTGCCCCTGAACTACGCTGGTTTGATTCCTTGCAAAGGGATACATAGGCAGCCTGCGGGCACAACCATTTATTTATCTATATTTTGTTTGTTTGTTCAAGTCTTCGGCCTTGTCAAAAATGGGTCATCTCTGGGCTTTGACATTCACTCCCGTCATTATTATGACTTCCGAGTTTTGTCAAAGAGGGGCAACTGTAGACACCCCATTTTTGACCGCCTTTAAGACTTGGACGCGACTGATGGTTTTGGAAGTTGTGCAGTGCAAAGGTTCGATTTCTTCGACAAGAGGAGAGCCAAATCTCAACTTCATACCCCCTTTTTTTGGATCAAAACAATCTTGATCAAAATATTTTAGACTTAAAACCCTCTCTTTCAAAAACGTTTTTGAAATAAAGTTTTTACGATGTTCCAAGGCTCGCATTTTGTCAAATGTTGCTCTTTTCGGTAAACCGAGCAAGGACAAAGTGGAAATGAATGAAAGAGAGATGAAATCTTTGAAAAATCTTTCAAAACACCTTGCTTAGGGGTTTGAAGTTGAAGAAAAGAGGAGAAGAGGGAAGAAATCCAGTTGGGGGAGAAAATGGGCATGAACCGTTAAGAGAGAGTCGAGCAGCCCTCGCCGAATCGGGCCTATTCATTTGCGTACTTAGAATCAAGATATGAGGCCACCACCGTTGGAAAGAAGACTTCTAGGGCTTCATTTTGCACTCAAGAATCTCCTAAAGCCAATTCCGGACGGGGGAGATAGGGTTGATTGAAGTAAGGCATCACTCCGGTTGAACCGAATCTGCGCGACTTCACCAAAACAGACATAACTTTTTGCATAGAAGGAATTTTAATGCAAGGTTTGTGCCATTGGAAAGCTAACTTCCGGGGCTTCAATTTGGACACCTGCACGGCCACCATTGGGCTTCCCAATCACTGGCCGGCCACCTTTCTTTCCGGCAGACCCTTTTTTTGTCCTGAAAAGTAGCAGGCCGGCCAGAAAATGTGGCAGGCCGGCCACCTACCTGGTCGGATGACCACTTTGGCCCTTTTGAGCTGGCCGGCCATTCTTTCCCTCCTAAGTGTGTTCCAGCTGTGCCCCCATTTTTCCTCCAGACCCTGTACCCGAGGGTCAGCCTTTTGGAGGGGAAATTTGAATTGGTTTTCCCCCCCATTTTTCCCTTCTCTCCCTCTATAAAACCAGCACCCTCAGCTGCATTTTAAGAGGGTTAGAAAAATTTATTTGAGAGTCTTGCATTAAATCTCTCTCTCTCTCTACTCCAAGCCTCAAAACCACCTTGCTCCTACACTATTTCTACACCACCTCCAAGCCTACAACCTCCATACTCCATTCCAGCTACTTGAGGCTGTTTTTCAGAGCTTAGGAGCACCATTTCTTGGACCAAAGCTGCTGGAAGTTTGGACTACAAGGGTGAGCCTCATTTCTCTCTCTTTTTGCTCTATTTTGCATGCAATCTTAGCCTTTGTTGCTTACATTTTTGGGCTCCGACCTGAACTATAAATAGTCATATTTTGAGCTCCTTTTCATGTTTGATCAAGGACCTCTTGCTGTTTGAGGTCTCCTACTACCACTTGCCTCTTTAACTCTCTTTTAGGCCTATTTTTGCATAGTATTTTTGGCTTATTTGTGAGCTGTTTTGGACTTGGTAATAAACTTTAAAATGCCTTGTTTTGAGCCCCTCTTCAACTTTGTTGAAGGGCTCTCCTCTGTTTGAGGTCAGCTGCTGTCCCTTGTCTCTTTACCCTTCTTTTAGGCTTTTTTCTTGCATGGTAGTTTAGCCCTACTTGTGTTCATTTTCGAGACTTGATATAAACTGTAAAGTGATTTTTTTTGAGCCCCTCTTCAACTTTGTTGAAGGGCTCTTTGCTGTTTGGGGCCAGCTGCTGTCCCTTGTCTCTAATCTCTCTTTTAGGGCCATTTTTGCATGATAGATTAGCCCTATTTGTGTTCATTTTTTAGAGTTGTCATAAACTGAAGAATATCTTGTTTTAATCTCATCTTCAAGTTTGTTTAAGGTTCCATTTTTTTTGAGGTCATATGCTCCCTTGTATGCTTGATTGTCCCTTATTTTGAGCCTTACACCTAAGCTTTTGTTGCATGCTTGGTTTGGCCTTTCAGTGGCTAGTACACTGTTTTGAGCCTCAAAATCAGAGGGGGGGGACCCCCTCTCACCTTGCCTTGTTTGGTGGCCTTTTAGGCCTTCCAAAGAGACCCTATCTTGCATGCTTTGAAGTCACTTTCCAAGGTCAATTTGGTGAGTTTTGGGACTATCATATTTGATTTTCAGAGTTTTTTGTGCCATGCTAAGTGTCCATCTTGTATGTGCCTAATAATCCCTTGCATAACCCTCTAAAGGAGTTCATCATTTTTGCATGTGTTGGCTTCATTTCAGTGGTTATCTGGGCATATTTTGGCATGTTTTGTTCACTGATTTTTGCTGGTTTGATGAGATTCCATACGCTTCATGCACTTGCCATGTAAACCATGTTTACTAGTCAAAATTGCATGCTATGTTAGGCCATCTTGCTAGCATCTTTTGGCCATGCTTTAAACTAGAAAAGTTCATGTTTTAGGACTGCCTTGACTCTGTCTTCATGCTTCATGATCAAATAATGCACGCTTTGCATAGCTATAAGTCATTCCATGTGCCTAGTTTTGAGTTTCGGGGTTCGTCTCGTGCATCGGGTGCCGTATTGCCATGTTTCGGGGCTGTTTAGCATCATATTTTAGTGCTGAAATTTGCATGTTCATATGCCATATACCATGTCTTGCCATGCTTTGGTAGAGTGGCATTCGTGCCTTAGGATCGGTCCTCGGTTTGCGTGCATGCATGCACGCATTTCGAGTGTCTCATTTTCATCTGATGGCCACTGATGTGAGTGTGGCTGAGGTCCACTTATGTTGGTGTAAGTCCATTATGCATTGTGTATGCTAGGTTGTATGTTAGCGCATTGTGTATGCCATGTTACCTCGTGCATCGCGTATGCCATCTCATAGCATTGTGCATGTTAGGTTATATCTTAGATTGCATCCATGCATATCATGCATATTGCACTGTGTTTGGGATAGGAGTTAGCCCGAGCACGGGAAACGAGGGACGTTTCGTACTCCGAATGACGGAACGTGTCTCAATTCCCGGTCACCGACACTCCGGATTAACCATGATGGAGTCTCGGTCTTGTTGTGTTTATACGTGCATTCATCTCATATTGAGTCATGCAATTCGACTCCTCGGCCATCATGCATCGGGATGCGTGATTGATGGCACGAAGATCGAGGACTACACTCCCTGAAGAGTAGTCAAGCATACATATGTGAAAATACACTGCCATGTCCCTTTCTTGCTCTCTGTTGCAGCAAATCAAGAATCAACAGCCTTTCAGAGCTTTCCAAAATATTCCGGGCTTAATCATAAACAAAGGCTAATTGGGACATCGCAACGGATTTCCGCGCAAGGCAACCCGAACATGCATCATTCATCATCCAGAGCAGAGCCGAGACAGTCCCTAGCTTGCATGCTAGTTTACAGCTTTCCTAGTTTAATTTGTTAATTAATTAGGATTTTGTAATTATTTGGACTGTAACTATTTATTTGGGACTGTATATTATTTATTCGGACCCTTCGAGCGAGGGCAATGTTGTAATAAGTGTGCGTGCGTGTGATGTATGTCTTCCAACCCCACGTCTTTCTCCCTTTTATTTACCAGCTTATGATGGTTAGATTAGGGCATGTTTCAATCAGCATACAGTATGATAGCATGTTTGCATTGGTTAGATTAGGGCATGTTTTAATTAGCATACAGTATGATAGCATGTTTGCATTCATTCATCTGTTTTGCATGCACCGGGCTCGGCGCATCATACTAACTGCATTTGTATTTCAATTCCAAGTTGAATACTTGTTAGCTGTTGCATCTCATATGCCATGTTTAGAATAGCCGAGCCTGCTATAGTTGCATTTTTGCATGTGTTGCATTAGGCATTTCTGTATATTTAGGATCATGCACGGATTTCTAATTAGCTTCTGTTTTGGCTTGGAGTACTCGGTAAGTTTTATGCTTTAGCATCCTTGCATGCATGTGAGTGACTGCCATGATAGCATGCTTACCATGAGGCTATGTGCTTATGTGATATAACTGCCTGAATACCTGTGGGTGAAGGTTGGGTTATTTGGATTGGAACAATTCATTCACTGTGAGTTTTAAGCCCACTAGATAGTGGCACAATCATGTTTTCTTAAGCCCACCTGAGGGTGGCAAATTCACGTCTTAGCCTACTTGCGGGTAGCACCATCAAACCATTTTTTCAAATAAAACAAGCATGAAATGTTTTGTTCCAATTCAGGCGACCCAGTCTATACTTGTATGCTGTGCGCATCACATAGTAAATCTAGGTTAATAACCGGAATAAGAACGCATAATGTTTTCAAAACTAGATATCATGGTTAGTAGAGGCCGATCTTTGATCGGGCGAGCGGGGGTGCTCACGAAGTGACCTTCCCCAATCGTACCCAAGTTCCCGAGCCGAGGCAACTCTGGTGATGACGGACACGTGGCCTTAGGCAATGAGTCAGGGTTTCCTAAATTTCCCAAAATAAAACATTTAGGTGGCGCCTCTGTATCTGGCAAAGCAGTCCATGTTTGGCACTTCTTTCAAAAAAATCTATTTTCAAAAACGATTTGCCGGATTTGGACTCTTTGGTTCAAAATTTAGAACCGTGACAAATTCGAGTCCCGAACTGTAGTGAGGCCCAAGGGCGCGTCTACAACCATCCTCGTCCCGTCGGGGGTATTTTTCGGGGAAAAACCGCTCGAATTGGGGTCGGGGAGGCAGGTCCCCGTCAGGCTGGGTTTAAATTGCCATCCCTACCAACGAGGCCCTAGTTACTTCACTAAATAGAGAAGAAGAAGAAGAAAAAAAAAAAAAAGAAGATGAAAATAAAAACAAAAGAATTTTGATTTTGACATATATGTCAACCTAACGCGTCACTTTTTATTTTTATTTTTGTTAGATACGTAGCCCGAAATTTTCGAGCTCGAATTTGCTCTGAATCCAAAATGATGTCGTTTTGAAATTATTATTATTTTTTTCTTCTTTCTTTCTCGTTGTTTTGAAAATGAAGATGAAGAAGAAGCAGAAGCAGAAGCAAAAGAAGAAGAAGAAAAGAGAAGAGGGAGCAGCTGAACACATCATCATCATCAACAACAACATCATCATCAACACATCATCAACAGCCAACAAAATTTTTTTTTTCCCCCCTCATCTTCAGATCTAGATCCACTAGCAAAAAAAAAAAAATCAATATCTTCATCAACACATCATCATCAGCCAAACAATTTTTTTTCCCCCTTCATTTTCAGATTCAGATCCATTAGGGAGAAAGAAAAAAGAAAAAAAAAAAAGTAGAGTGGCGATCGGCAATATCCACCGGTGATCACCGCCATCATCGTCAAAGCCATCACCGTCTCCATCTTTTCCCCTTCTTCTCTCTTCCTCTTCTCTCTTCTCCTCTCTCTCTCTCTCTCTAGCCTCTTTTTTTCCCTCTGTATTCAAAAGCAAGAAAAGGCAAAGAAAAAAAAAGGGAAAAAAAGAAACCCAAAACGACGTCGTTTTGGGTTTTGAGCCAATTTCGACTCAGTTAGTTTCGGGCTACCAAGTATTATCCCACCTACATATTCAAAATGATAGGCAAATTCTTTATTAGAATTATTTGACTTGTATGATACATCCATGGCATTGGCATGATATTGTTAGAAATGGTTTTGAAAAAATTAGATTTTTCTTTAATTTTGGTCTAATTTTTAAGTGGGACTTATATGCCAAAGTTAGTGAGTCTAAGTTGTAACGCGTTTTATGCCGCGTTGTGATTCACGTAGTATATTTGGTTGCTCAAAACCATTATCGGGTGAATGAGAAATTGAAGTTAAAGTGAGCTCTATGAAAATGGTGTTTTGGTGAAATTTTCATAAAGGTTTGAGTTAAGACTTATCCCACATTGGTTCAGTGGACAAACTTTGTGTGAATTTACAAGGGTTGAGTTTGGAACTTGGGGTAGGCCCCAAGGGGCACTCAAGTTTTGTAGATATGGAGGTTATGGGTAAAATAGGCTAGACTCATTGGACCCAAAACAAACACACGTGTCATCCGTCCAATCGGGCAGGTTGGGCTGGGCATGGGTGCATAGTGTGAGGTTGGGTTAGGCTTGTCTAGCCCAATTTTAATTCTTTTTGGACCAAAAACATTTAATTTATTTTTTAATTTTGGAAAATAAATTTTGACCTTTTGAATTCAAATTTTGATTGGAAAATTCAGTTTTGGCTTGCACCTTTCTGTACAGATTTTATATACGTTCAAACAAATTCAGTTCAAAACCCCTACCTGTTTAATTTAAATTCAAACAAATTTGTATTTGTTTAATTCAAACCAAACAGGTCCTGTACCTGTTCAAACAGTTCTGCTACCTGTTGGATTCAAACTGAACAGCCACTATTTCACCTATATATATTTTTCACTTAATTTTGTTGTCCTCAATTCTGCCATTGCTCTTTCTGCATTTTGCTACATTATTTTCCTGTGAGAAATAGTGTAAACACAAAGTGTGTTCGTTGTGCGAATAGTTTGTAGTGCTGCTACTATTCGTTGATTGATCATTTTATCCTAGGAGATAGACGTCCACAATCTGAAAGCATTGTAGAGAGAACGAATCTGTCTTAAGGATACAATGTTAAACACTGAACTTGATCAAAAATTTGTTCGACAAATTAATTAATAAGGTAAGTATTTAATTTACTTTCTGTTTTATTTATTTTTATGAAATTCTGATTTTGTTTTTGTAACAAGATAAGAATCTGTTGTTGTATTTTATTTTATATACTGTTTTGATTTTTGTAATCAAACAGTTTCTCTCCTTTCTTTAATTCTTTGAATACAGTGAATCCGACAATCTTAAGACAGAATATTTTCTGGTATCTTCATTATATTTATTTTCTATGCTTTTACAAAGTGATATTCTAGTTGGAAAATACAAATAGTAGTCATATACTGTTTGATAAATAGTAGTAATATACTGTTTATTTTCTTTGATAAATAGTAATAATATACTATTTGTCTTTAACAATTTCATAATATTAATTTGTGTAGTAGTGTTACAGAAAATAATTGTGTGATATTTTATTTTTCTGGTTTTAGAACTAGAAAAGTCAAATTATTTTGTGTTATAATTTATTTTCTAGTTTGAGTAACTAGAAAATTAATTTGTGTTTTGATTTTTCTGATTCTTGTAATCAGATATTATGGCTACTGCAACTGAAAGTGGTACTCCAATTGTTACAACGACTCCGGTCCCTATCTGGAACCATGTTCAAGTTCTAATAAATCATGGAGAAAAATTGATAAAATTTAATGGTATCGAGTTTAAGAGATGGTAGCAGAAAATGCTATTCTATCTCACAACTCTGAATCTTACCCGGTTTCTCCATGAAGAGGCTCCAGTACTAAAAGAGGATGAAAGTGATCAGCAAGTTGTTGCCGCTGTAGACGTCTGGAAACATTTTTATTTTTTGTGCAGAAACTACATCCTCAATGGCCTAGACAACATGTTGTATAATGTTTATAGCCCTCTGAAAACAGCAAAAGAATTGTGGGATTCTTTGGAGAAAAAATACAAGACAGAGGATGCTAGCACAAAGAAATTTATTGTCGGTAAATCTCTAGACTTTGTAATGGCAGACTCCCAAACGGTAATTTCTCAAGTTCAAAGTTTTCAATTAATTTTGCATAATATTCATGATGAAGGTATGTCTCTTAGTGAGTCTTTCCAAGTCACTGCATTAGTGGAAAAATTGCCACCGGCTTGGAAAGATTTCAAAAATTATTTAAAACATAAAAGCAAAGAGATGACCATGAATGAACTGATTGTAAAACTGAGAATTGAGGAAGATAACTGTAAGGCTAAAAAGAGGAATGGTAAAAATCCTATTGAGTCCAAGGCTAATGTGGTTGAACAAGTGCCCAAACCACATAACAAAAAGATGAAGTTTGCTGGAGATGGTCCTAAACAAGGCGACAACAATGGCAATAAGAAGTTCAAAGGAAAATGTTATAATTGTGGCAAGACCAGACATCGAGCCTCTAATTGCCGCCGCCCTAAGAAGGATCGCGGAAGTACAAGCAAGAAGACTACCAATCAAGCCAATGTGACAGAACTAGATTACATCTCTGATGGGGTAAATGACATCAATCTCTCTACTATGGTGTCTGAGGCTAATTTGGTTGGAAATCCCAAGGAATGGTGGGTTAACACAAGAGCCACTCGTCACATTTGCGCGGATAATAAGATGTTCACTACATATAATGAGACTGCAAATAGTGAACAACTATTCATGAAAAATTCGTCTACTTTTGATGTGGCTAGACACGGGAAAGTAATCTTGAAGATGACATCGGGAAAGGAACTAACCCTCAATAACATACTACATGTACCAGACATCCGGAAAAATTTAGTTTCTGGTTCTTTGTTAAGTAAAAATGGTTTTAGGCTTGTATTTGAGCTTGATAAATTTGTATTAACAAAGAGTGATATGTATGTTGGTAAGGGATACATGAGTGATGGTCTCTTCAAGTTGAATATAATGACTATTATACCAAAACTTTCTATTAATAAGAATAACACATCTTTTGCTTATGTTATTGAGTCAAATTTATGGCATGGTAAACTAGGACATGTAAATTTTGATGTTTTGTATAGATTAATTAGTTTGGATTATATACCAAAGTTTGAAATTAATCCTAATCACAAATGTGAGATTTGTGTAGAAGCGAAACTAACTAAGGCTCCATTTAAATCAGTTGAAAGAAAAACCGAACCTCTAGAATTAATTTATACTGATGTATGTGATCTTAAATTTGTTCAAACTAGAGGATGCTATGTATATTTACTTAGAAGTAAAGATGAAACCTTAGAAATGTTTAAACTCTACAAAATTGAAGTAGAAAATCAACTTGGTAAAACCATTAAAATGGTTAGAAGTGATAGGGGTGGTGAATATGATGCACCTTTAAATGAATTTTGTGCACAACATGGCATTATTCACCAAACTACAGCACTCTATTCTCCACAACAAATTGGAATTGCTGAAAGGAAGAATAGAACCCTTAAAGAAATGATGAATGTCATGTTACTAAGTTTAGGCTTACCGCAGAACTTGTGGGGGGAAACAATTTTGTCTGTTAATTATGTTCTTAACAGAATACCCCACAAGAAAACGAATAGCACTCCTTATAAATTGTGGAAAGGCCGACCACCTTCCTACAAATACTTAAAAGTGTGAGGGTGTTTGGCAAAGGCAGAAGTTCCTATTTCCAAAAAAACTAAAATAGGACCAAAAATAGTGGATTGTGTGTGTAGACACCCCATTTTTGACTGCCCATAAAACTTGGGTGTCACTAATTGATCACTTGATGATGAAAGTTGTGCTATGTAAATATTCGATTTCCTCAGCAAAAAGAGCTCTAAATCCCAACCTTACACCCTATTTTCGACCAAAACTATTTTAGACCTCAAAACCCTCTCTTTTAAAAAAATTTTGAAAAAGTTTCTACGATGTTCTGAGACTCGTATTTCGTTAAAAATTGCACTTTTCAGTAAACCGGGCAAGGACAAAGCAGAAATAAGTGGAAGAGAGGTGAACTCTTTGAAAAATATTTTAAACCTCTCATTTAGAGGTTTGGAGTTGAAGAAAATTAGAGGAGAAGGAAAAAACCTAGTTGGGGAAGAAGTTGGACTTGAAATCGTTAAGAGAGAACTAGGCAGCCTCACTAAATCAGGCCTATCTCTTTGTACCCTTAGAATTTAGTTGTGAGGCCATCACCATTGGAAAGTGGACTTCTAGGGCTTCACTTTAGACTCAAGAATCTTCTAGAATCGGGTCCGGATGAGGGAGATATGGTTGTTTGAAGTTATGCATCAATCCGATTAAGCTAGAAATGAGGAACCTTTACTAAAATAGGCATATCTCTTTATATACTTAGAATTTAGATGTGAGACTGCCACCATTGAAAAGTAGACTTCCGGGGCTTCAATTTAACTCAAGAATGACCTAAAACCGAGTTCGGATGAAGGTAGTATGCCTATTTGATGTCGGACCTGGAAGTATGGCCGGCAGCCACCATTTCTAGGCCACCACTACTAGCCGGCCGGCCACTAGTGTAAAACTAGATATTTTCTCTAACTGTTTTCACAAAGTTCCAGCTGTCCCTTTTTAGATATTTTCGACCTAAGGCTCATATTTTCTATATATAGAGAACCTATCTTCTTGCTTTCAAGGTTAGAAAACATTAGGAGTGAAGAAATAATTTTGGAAAAATCCTCTCTCTATAATTCTCTCTCTCTCTCTTGCAACTTGCATAGCTTATGCCCAAACACTCTAAACCAAGCCTAGAGAACTTCTTGTTGAGATGATTTGAGCTTGAATTTGAGCTCTTGAAACACTTGAAAGCGTGAAATTAGTAGTTTATTACTTAAGGGTTCATTCCTCTCCAAGAGGTACACCTTCTCTTACTTTTGCACCATCTCTACACTACTTATTTTTCATGTTTTCTTGCTATTTTTAAGCTCTTTAAAACCTATTTTTATGGGCTGAAGCTTGTGGTTTAAGGCTATTAAAGGTAGAAGGGTTAATCACCCTTCTTTGAACCTTGTTCTCTAAGCCTTTCCACTTGTGTTTCCCATTCTTTTCTCAACTTTTTTTGAACTTTTTACCACTGATTTTTAGAGGTTTTCAAAGGCTAAAAAAGTAGTTTTGAAGTACCAAAAATAGAGGGGTTAGCCACCCATCCTTTGGCTTGTTTACTGGCTTAAATTGCTCTATGTTTTAACTTATTATTTTAGCTACTTTTATATTCATTCCAGCATATTTTTGTACTATTTTTGGGCTGTATAAACTCTATATTTTTGGGCTGAAACTTGTGGTTTGAGGCCAATAAGGGTTGAGGGGTGGTTCACCCTTCTTTACACCTTGCTTTCATGGCCTTTACCCTTGTGTTTTCCACCTTTACACTATCTCTTTCCAAGCTTTTAAACACTGATTTTTAGAATTATTTTAGTGGCCAAAATCATGTTTTGAAGTCCAAAATTTGAGGGGTTAGCCTCCCCTCCTTGTGTCTTGCTTACTAGCCTAGCTTGTGCTATGTTTTAGCTTATTTTTCTAACTATTGTTAGCTCAATTCCAGCATGTTTTAGGACTGTATTTAGACTGTTTTAGGACTATTTGTAAGTGTTTGTTGCTTTTGAGCTTTGTTTTGTATGCTTATAGTGTAATAGTCCTTATGAGTTTGGTATTCTAGGCCTTAGACACCTTTTTCTTTGAGTTGATACCATTTATTTATGCTTCTCTCACTTATTTTCAGCACTAATAATCTCTGCAACCTCTCTCATTTCTTGGCTTTTGTTTTGCTTTGAGAGTTGTTTCGAGCCTCTTGTTCTTTGAAGCATGAGATTGAGATGCCATGCTTAATGGTTTAATCCCGGGGGTTCATTACCAACGATATGATGTCTCTTTTATGCCTAAGACAACTCTTGGTTTGAGCCCTTTTTTCCATTAGAGGACTTAAACTCACCCTTTGGACTTAATTTATTAAAGAATGGTTGGTAATCTAAAATGAGGTAATAAAATTGAGGCTAAAAAATGTGTATGATAATAATTTGTTTGTGTTCAATCGGACATTAATTGAACACATGAAAACTTGAAATATTTCATACTCACTAGTGATGAAATGATTCAAGTCTCCAAGGTCATCACTTCCCTTGAACTTTTATGATAGGGATATGGTTTTTGAAAGTCATGTTTTGTTGCATTTATTGAGTTTGCACACTTGGTTTCACAAGCCATCATGCAATGAAATTGCACCCACTGATGGTTTGTGAACCAAACTTGCTTCTTCTTTGATTTGATCATGAAAAGGAGGGGTGAGTTGTGCAAACAAACCCTTGAAATACCCTGTATATGCTCTATTTGTCCTCTGTTGCAACGAGATGAATCTGTGCAGCAATAGTCGGCAGGCCATTTTTCATGGCCGGCAGGTGGCTGGCAGACCACCTTTGATGGTCGGCCAGCCATCACTGGTGGTCGGCAGTCTTTACTAGTGGTCGGCCAGCCACTGATGCAAAGTTCAGCAATAAGTTTGTAATGTGGAGCAGAGTTGTTCTAGAAGTGGGCAACAGTGTTGGTGTTCAACTGTGCAAACAGAGGCATTCAGAAACAAAACGGTGGTCTTTTCAGGTGGAAACCGAGCATGCGCATGAACATCTCTCATTTCCAGAGGCGGAGTAGTTAATTGTTTAATTTAATTATTAATTGCACTTGTGTTTTAATTATTTAATTAGTTAGTTAACTAGTTATTCAATGTCGTATTGTAATCATTAATTAGTTAACTAGAATAGTTAGTTATGTTACCCAAAAGACAATCTAAGAGGGGGCTAAATTATGTTTTTACAATTAAAATTAATAATACTCTAATAAAAATTATGACTAGTACAATAGATAAATATAATTAATGAAATAAAAATAATTAAAACAAGTGTCTTAACAACTATGTCAGTTAATAATTTTAGCACAATAAAAATGTGAAATATAGTTATGGCAATTTAAAATAAAATAAAGAGATAAGGGAGAGAGAGGCAAATAAATTTATAGTGGTTCGGCTTTAACTCGGCCTACGTCCACTCCTCAAACTTCACTTGAGATTTTCCACTATCTTCTAGCTTCACATGGGTGCTAGCAACCTCTTTACAAATGGAGTAATCCTCCACGGATTTTACACAAATTTCACAAGCCCAAACCCTTACAAATCTTAGGTGATTCACAATCACTCTCAAGATTTCAAAAATACAGTATTTGCAACACTTTTACAAAATGAAATGGTAACTTTGCTTTCAAAGAAAGCTTATAATAAATATCTCTCAAAGATAGATATATAAAATGAAACTTTGATTTTTCTGTAAATCTCACACAGGAAAGATGGGCTTAAAGCTATAAGGCTCGGTGTATAATTTCTGAGAATAGATGTGAGTGATTATGGATCAAAGAATATTTTCAGGTTTTTTGTAACTTGTTTACATTAGAGGCTTTGGTATATATAATGAAAATTATAGTCGTTTATAGCCGTTGTATTCAATTGAATTTATAGCCGTTTATAGCCATTGTAGTCATTTAAATTTATAGCTGTTTATAGCCGTTGTACTTCCATCATTACCAATTTGAATATCTTCCACTTGAACCTTGTGAACCTTTATAGCCATTTATAGTCGTTGTACTTCCATCATTACTAATTTGAATATCTTCCACTTGAACCTTTTGAACCTTTTGGCCTGCTGCTGTGCTAGGTTATTTGAACCTTTGTTTTGGGCTATTTGAACTCCTAATTTAATCAAATATTAAATACATTCTAACAACATTTAGGATAAAGGTTTAGGTGAGAAATAATGTGACAAAATAAATTTTGATTCTATTTTTTTCTTTCAAATAAATCATCAAAATAAATTTTGATTCTATTTTTCTCTTTCAAATAAATTATTAAAATAAATTTTGATTAAAATATAATTAAATAAATTATCAAAATAAATTTTAGATTCTATTTTTCTCTTTCAAATAAAGTAAAACATAATTAAATAAATCATCAAAATAAATAAGTTTAACAAGTTAATTTATTTGTTGTTGTAATAACTAGTTAAATTAGTTTAGCTAGTTATTCATTTTGGTTTGTAATAGTTAGCTTAATTACCTTTATTCATTTTGGTTTGTAATAGTTAGCTTAATTAGTTAGCTAGTTAGCTTAGTTTATTCATTCGGACCCTCCTACATGAGGGCATCAATATTGTAATAATGTGCATGTCTTCCAACCCCGCATCTTTCTCCTTTTTATTTATCCGATTTGATGGTTAGATTAGCAGTATCACGTTTTAATTAGCATATCACATGTTTGCATTCATTCATTTGTCTTGCATACATTGAGGTTTGGTTCATCCATTCAAACTTGCATTGTCGTTTATTACCTCGTTGAATACGTGTTTAAACACATGCTATGAAATTGTTGCAAATAACATGGTAAATAGCCGAGCTTATTTTAGTTGCATTATTGCATGCGTTGCATTAGCCATCTTATATAGTTAGGTATTATGCATATTTTTCTAACTCTTTTGTTTTATCTTAGCTTGGAGTACTAGGTGAGTTTTTAGTACTTTAGCATACTTGCATGAGTGTGAACGACTATCATGACTAGCATGCTTGCCATGAGGCTAAGTGCTTACTTGTTAAACTATTTGAGTGCTTGTGGATGAAAGCTTGTTGCTTGAATTAGAATGATTCAATGAATGTACGTTTAAGCCCACTTTGTCAAGTGGCAAAATTCACAAACTCTAAGCCCACTTTGTTACGTGGCAAAATCAAACACTTTTCGAAAAACAAACATAAAATTGAATTGTTCTAATTCAGGCAAACTAATCTATACTTTGAGTGCACACATCACATAGTAAATGCTAGCCTAATAAACTGGAACAAGAGCATATAATGTTGATAAAAATCATATCATGATTAGAAGAGGCCGATCTTTGATCGGGCAAGCGGGGGTGCTCAATTTATGACCTTCCCCTCTCGTACCTAAGTTCCCAAGCTGAGACAATCTTGGTGATGACGGACACGTAGCCATTGGCACGAGTCATGAGTTTCCTAAATTTTTTCAAAAAATATTTAGGTGGCGACTCTGTATTTGGTAAAGCAGTCCAATTTTGGCATTTTTGATTCAAAATCAATTTTCCAAACGATTTGCCGGATTTAGACTCTTTGATATTTATCAATTTCAACTTGCACTTGTAAGATTAGATTAAGAACCGTGGGAGTCCGATACTGGAGGGCTTACATTCGAACTTCCGAAAGGGGGCGCGAAAAAGTCGAGCTACAGTGTGTTTATTGATTATGCTCAGAATAATAGTGTATATCGATTTCTGACTTATAAATAAAAAATACCTAATATAAATGTGAACACTATTATAGAGTCAAGGAATGCTGTGTTTTTGGAACATGTTTTTCCTTACAAGAAAGGACAGGAATTAAGTTCACATAAAAAAAACTTATGATTGTACACAAAGTCAAGAGATTAATGACAATCAAATGCAAGATAGTAGTAATAGTCTCGACCAACAGGATTTAACTGATGATGAGCCATGACGTAATAAGAGAGAAAGAACATCAAAATCCTTTGGTCTATATTTTCTGACATACCTCTTAGAAATTGAACCTCAAAGCTTTAAGGAAGCAATAATAGGTCCTGAAACACCTTTGTGGAAAGAGGCTGTTAATAATGAAATTGAATCCATTATACAAAATCATACTTGGGAATTGGTGGATCTTCCACCTGGTTCTAAACCTTTTGGATATAAATAGATATTCAAGAGAAAAATGAAAGCAGATGGTTCAATAGACAAGTATAAAGTAAGACTTGTGGTAAAAAATTACAGACAAAATGAAAGTTTGAACTATTTTGACACATATTCCCCTGTGACAAGAATAACATCCATCCGCATGCTTATTACTATAGCAGCGTTATATAATCTAGAGATACATCAAATGGATGTTAAGACAACTTTCTTAAACGGTGATCTAAATGAAGAGATCTATACGGAGCAACCTGAAGGGGTTGTAGTGCCAGGGTAAGAAAAGAAAGTTTGTCGGCTTGTAAAATCTCTTTATGGATTAAAACAAGCATCTAAGCAATGACATAAAAAATTTGATCATGCTATGCTTACTAATGAGTTTAAGATAAACGAATGTGATAAGTGCGTCTATGTTAAAAACACTGACAAAGGTTATGTCATCGTTTGTCTTTATGTGGATAATATGCTTATCATTAGAAGCAGTCAAAATATGATCAAATCAACTAAGTAAATGCTGAACAAAAGATTTGATATGAAAGATATGGGAATCGTAGATGTAATATTAGGAATGAAAATTACTAAAACGTCTGATGGATATACATTATCTCAATCTCATTATATTGAGAAAATTCTTGATAAATATATCAAGGATGATATGAATGTAGCAAGAACACTTGTAGGCATCAGTCTGTATTTATCAAAAAATAAAAGTGAGGCGGTGTCTCATCTAAAATACTCCCAAATCATTGGAAGCCTAATGTACTTAATGAATTGCACTCGTCCTGATATAGCTTATGCTGTTAGTAAATTGAGTAGGTATACTAGTAACCCCGGAGAAGACAATTGGAAAGCGATCATTCGGGTTCTTAGATATCTAAGATTTATTCGTGATCATGGTTTGAACTTTACTCGATATCCAGTAGTACTGGAAGGTTGTTGTGATGCCAATTGGATATCCGATACTAAAGATTCAAAATCCACTAGTGGATACGTTTTTACTCTGGGTGGCGCTGCTGTTTCTTAGAAATCCACGAAACAAACATGCATCTCACAATCCACAATGGAATCTGAGTTCATTGCTTTAGACAAAGTATGAGAAGAAGTAGAATGGCTTCGCCACTTCTTAAAAGACATTCCAATATGGCCAAAACCTGTGCTAGCTATTCGCATTCATTGTGATAGTCAATCTGCAATTGGCAGGGCACAGAGTCATGTGTATAGTGGTAAGTCACGACACATTCGTTGTCGACATAATACCGTAAGGCAATTGCTCTCAAGTAGAATAATCTCAATAGATTATATAAAATCTAAAGAGAATATTGCGGATCCGTTAACAAAAGGTTTGATAAAAGAGCAAGTATATAGTTCATCGAAGGGAATGAGATTAAAACCTATTACATAAGAGTCATCATAATGGTAACCCTACTTATATGACTGGAGATCCCAAGAATTAAGTTCAAAGGGACAACTAAGTTATGTACGGTTCGCCAGAAATCACCAAGGGATTAAAATTCTCTACCCGTTCCTATGGTAAGAGTGATATCTGCAACATGTGTTGTATGTAGAGGTTTAAGGATAAGTTTTGCTTTTAATGATTACTTATATCTTGATTTAGGCATAAAAATCAAGACGAGGATAAGAGATACTAACAATAAGAATCACCTATATGAGTATCGAACTAGGGCCGGTTCTATGAGAATAAAGAGGTTAAATTCTCTAGAAGCACTTAGGAATAACCAGGAGCGTTCAAGGTCAAAATGAACACAACCGTGAGAACCATGATGTGTCAGAAGATATTTTGTGTAAAATCCAATGTCTTGGCTTACACAAACAACTGAACAATTCAAGGCATCGTGTTTATTGGTTAGCTAGTAAGTCTAATAAGTTATTACTAGGGAAGGTTCAAGGCCAAAAGCTACCTATCCTGATGCAAGAAATTTTCAATTTATACTCTTTCAACAAATTTTGCATATTGTTGCATTTCCACTGTCATCAAATTCCATTCATGTGGGGGATTGATAGAAATGGTTTTGGAAAAATTAGATTTTTCCTCAACTTTTGTCTAATTTTTAGGTAGGATCCAGGTGCCAAAGTTGGTGGGTCTAAGTAGTAACGCATTCTATGTCGCGTTGTGATTCACGTAATATATTTGGTTGTTCAAAACCATTATTGGGTGAATGGGAAATTGAAGCCAAAGTGAACTCCATGAAAATGGTGTTTGGCAAAATTTCCATAAAGGTTTGAGTTAGGGCTTGTCCCACATTAGTTTGGTGGACAAATTTTGTGCTGGTTTATAAGGCTTGGGTTTGGAACTTGGGATAGGCCCCAAAGGGTACTCAAGTTTTGTAAAAGGGGAGGTTATGGGCAAAGTGGGCTAGACCTATTGGACCCAAAACAAACACACGCGCCGTCGCAGCAGTCCGGTCGGTCGGGCAAGCTGGGTTAGGCCTAAGCTTGGGCGCGGGTGCGTAGTATGAGGTTGGGTTGGGTTTGTCCAGCCCAATTCTAATTCTTTTTGGGTCAAAAACATTTGAATTTATTTTTTAATTTTGGAAAATAAATTTTGACCGTTTGAATTCAAATTTCGGTTAGAAAATTCAGTTTTGGCTTACACCTTTCTGTACAGATTTTATATCTGTCCGAACATATTCAGTTCAAAACCCCTACCTGTTTAATTTAAATTCAAACAGATTTGTATCTGTTTAATTCAAACCGAACAGGTCTTGTACCTGTTCAAACAGGTCTACTACCTGCTGGATTCAAACCAAACAACCACTATTTCATCTATATCTGCATTTTGCTGCATTATTTTCCTGTAAGAAAAAGTGTAAACATAAAGTGTGTTCGTTGTGCGAATAGTTTGTAGTGCTGCTACTATTCGTTGATTCATCATTTTATCCTGAGAGATAGACGTCCACAATCTGAAAGCACCGTAGAGAGGACGAATCTGTCTTAAGGACACAGTGTTAAACATTGACTTGATCAAAAATTTGTTCGACGAATTAATTAATAAAGTAAGTAATTAATTTACATTCTGTTTTATTTATTTTTATCAGATTCTGATTTTATTTTTGTAACAAAATAAGAATCTGTTGTTTTATTTTATTTTATATACTGTTTTGATTTTTGTAATCAAACAGTTTCTCTCATTTCTTTAATTTTTTGAATACAATAAAGATTGTCCGACAGATATATCCATCACTCACAGTTTGCGTTGTCAAATGGTTTATCAACACATTTTTATCACTTCTTGCTTAAGAATCTGGCATACTTTACTTCCAGTTTTCTTTTTCCTGTTATTTTTTACTATTTAATAACTTCACTGAAAATAATTTCTATTTGAAAGAGGCTCAAGAATTTAAAAAATCATAACTGGCTGCTAGTTTAAATAGTCAAACAAGATACATGTATTTCAATTTCTGCATCATTCTTTCTAGGTATAGTAGTTGAATGGTAGCCTGTGCATGCTTTGTCCACCAAAAGCAAGACACAAACATAGCCTATTTAGTATTGAAATGGATCTTTTGAAACCAAGAGAAAACAACAATATGCTCCTCTGCAAAGATAAAAGAAAGCAAGAAGCGATCATGTATGAAAATTAGATTGTACGAGTTTACTCAAGAATTGGTTGTTCTCCTTCAAGCTCGGATATTACAATCAGCGAATCCGTCAGTTCAAGGAAGAGAGGTGCGGACTTGGGTAGTGGATTTATCACCTGCAAAGAATCAGGTATTTGAGAGATTTCCTAAGTGTTTCCAATTGAACACCCAAATGAAAAAAGATGTACCTTCTTGTTGTTCTTCACATAACCAATGGCAACTTCTCGTCGTAAATATGCCCTTTCAGATAGCTCAGCAAAAGAAGGATTCTCCCCCTCTTTCATGTAGAGGCCAATATGCTATAATAAACCCACAAGCATATCAATTATTCAAATATATATATATATATGTACAGATGGTTTAACTATAAACATATTAGAGCCACTGAAGCTTCCTGGTTATGCCAATTACTCCCTTACCAACTTGGTTAGGGTAGAAGTTGAAACTCATAGGGGCTTTCGATGTTAATTTGGAAAAAAATAACTATGTTTTCAGGCATGACTACCAAAAATTTCAAGTGATCTCAATTTCAAAAAAGTACTAATCCGTAGTGTGAACAAATTGGTAATCCCACAACGAGGATGTCTCGGTAAACAGAAATTATTGATGAAGAACAACCAACTAACCTAATAATATCTCAAAAGTTGTTTAAACTTACTTAATTCCTTTGCTAGACAATTAATTCAAATTCAGAGGGGGATGAACGAAGAAGACAAGTTATCCAAAAGCTGTAATTCATTGCATCTGAGAGACCTATTCCATGTAATTTACCAAATTGTTTATATTTTACCTCTTCTCCAGTTTATTTTTGGCTGCCTTGTACAGCATGCCACATCATATTTAACCCCACCCCCCCCCCCCCCCCCCCCCGGCGAAAAAAAAAAACAAAAAAAAAAATTGCTGCCCGTGCACTGATCCTCAACTTTTCATCCTAGTCCAACTATATGTAAAGATTAAAATAATTACACCACGCAGCCCATTTACCTTCACATATATTTCGTCACCCTCAGCATCCAGAATGTCTCTCCACACCTCATTCAATTCACCGTTCTCCGCCACTGTCATGCACAAGCAGAAAATTACCTTTAAACATGGAAACCTCAATTGGTTTAACACACGTTAGAAACAAAATGTGGAATAACTCAAGACCTTGTGCTGTCACAAGGCTCATTACTTCCTCAGCCGCAATGTAAGTGAGGGCTGGATTGATGCTTGAAATCTGTAGGGATTTGCAAGTGTGTGGTAAATGAAAATTGAACTTGAGCAAGTATGATAGCAAGATGAATTTTTACATCGAAATATAATTAGTCTGCAAAAAAGAAGAATTACTTGTTTTCCCAATTTGGAGTCAACAATTTCTGCAACTAGATTATGCACCTGCAATCCATTCATCATTATATTTTTCCTCAGATAGAGAAATTAAACATTTATTATGCTTATGACTGAAGAACACATGAAAAAGTAAATGCTACTAGATCTTTAGTTTAAAGGCATGGATGCTAATGGTATCTAAACCATTCAACCATATTTGGACCCTAAGTTTCTGTAACGAAGGATTTAGAAGGAGATTTCATAACTTGTTCCACTTCACAATTGGACCTGCTTTCTTGTTTCACCGACTAGTAGCATATTGTACATTTCTCTTCAATAAAATGAGATATGACACTTAATGGCTATGTTTTTTTTGGCTGGACTGGATTAGATGGGATTATGCTACAACCAAAAACTATGGTTTTAGAAAGTCATAGAGATGCTAGTGTAATTTATAGATAACGATGGTGAGGACCAGTATTATAGGGTGACTAAAATAATGACAATGAAGAAGATGATGAACCTTTGTGTTATAATAACCTTAAATAAAAAGTAAAACAACTTTTGACACTTTTACCAAAAATGTTAATGACACGTAAACATGACACATCTGCAAACCTAAAGGTTCTGCCCACCTATATAATCGAGGCCACACTGGTTAAATTAACCAAAAGGGATCTGAACATGGCACAAGGACCTTAAAAGGAAACTGTAAAGGAGAATTTACAAGTCCTAGAGTGTTTTACAAACCAGCAAAGTAAAGCCCTCAACAGTTTCTCAGAGGACAACCTACCAACCATAGCCCCATTTTTTCTCCAGTAATCAAAAGACTAATGGGAAAAATATCTCAACTCAACAAACTATGGGTATTCCATGCCATATATAACCGATGGACACCCCACAAGTTCCATGATAGAAAAGCGCATAGACTAAAAGTTCCCAAAAATATCCAATGATTTCAACCAAATTGCAATAAATAATCTATTTAATTACGTGCAATATTTTGGCATGATAATAATTTGTTTCCTTAGTTCCAAATGGCTTTTAACCCACCTCTCTATTAGGATTAGATAAATAATAGAATGTTTTATATGTTTCACTATGCCACAGAATTGGATCCTTCAAGCAGTGCAATGTCAACCATCCATCCAATTAGAATCATCGGTTCATAATATCGTACGCAAAATATATCTAATGTCAGTAAATGGAACTTTTCCCATTATCCGACATTCTATTATGCAGATTACCCAGACAAAGAAAAAGGAAGTTTCTATACTCATGTTAAGCACGGATACGGTTACGGGTACGGGTACGGTACAGGTACATCGATACAGTAAATTCCAAAAAAAGTAGAGTACGGATACGGCTCGGTACGCTTGTAAAAAAATATTTATTTTTAATTTAGTAATGCAAAAAATAATTAAATGGTTTAATTTGTTAATATCCAACCTATAATTAACATTTAATACCAAAAGTAAAGGTATAAAAATAAATCAAAATTAAATATCAATACATTAACTAACCTACAAATCATAGTTTAATTTTAAAATCATGCTAAGCGTAAAAGTAAAAATAAAAAATAAGTCTAGTGAAAGGAGTTTTATTTCTGTAGTAGAAGAAAATATTGTTTCAACTGAGGTGCGGTACGGCTTAGGTATTTACTAGGTACGTCTCGATACGCCAAAAATCAAGAAGAAAAAATTTGGGTACATGTTTCGTGTACCCAGTATGTATGCAGAAGTACCATACGAGATACCATACGCCGGTAAGTACCCGGTATGGGTACGGCATGTTTTTCGAAGTACCCATGCTTACAACTTACAAGTAAAAAATTTAAAAAAAAAATATCACATACAATTTGTAATAAATGTTAATATCCTTGAGGATCATTTTGCTTTGAGTTATACTCACCTTCACTCCAAGTCTGTTGCAAATATTTTCAGCAAGAAGAAGGGAATATGCTGAATGCTTGTCTGCCCTGGATGGATCTGAAGGAAGAATAGTTAATGACATGCCACCTTAAGCCAATAGAAATATTATGCTCTATTACCTCCAAGTAGCCACTCTCTATCAGATATTACAACAATCGACAAGGGAATATCTTCACCATCCTTGAAATTTTTCTGGATATTAGTTATGGTTTCCTTTAAGACATTATAGTCCATGGGGTTGCCAATCTGCCCATATGAAAGAACATGAAGGATTCAAAGGAATGTGGACAAGGAATTCTAGAATTGAGAGAGAGAGAGAAAGAGAGAGAGAGAGAGAGAGAGGGGAGAGGAGATAAATAGTTCTAACCATATTTGATGAGACAGTACCCTATGGGAAACCCGGACATGTTTTAGCTTGCGTTGATGAACAAGGTTGCTTGCCCTTTCATCCATCGGCACATCTGACAATGTTTCCTACACATATATAGATCTTAAAATATAAAATTTTGAGCGATGTACATAAAATCTGAGAACTTAATGTATGCAATATCTAAGACATTAATTTATCTTGTGTTTGATTTCACAAGAGGGGAAAGGGAAAAGAAAGAAATACAGTGAATGAATAATGTCAATCTACTGGTGGCCTTGGGATGGGAGTAACACTTAGATATTTTCAAATAGCTATTACTAATACAGCATCTGGATGCAATACATTTGCAGATAAAATTGCTAAAGAATTGAAAAGAGCAAAGCACTCAAGATGACTAGATGACGGTTTCTAATTTGATGGCATCAACAAACAGCTTAATTGTCCCCAGTAAGAAGGGGTGGTAATGCCAACTTCAATGAAAACTATCAATCCATGAAAATAATTATTGAAATAATTGGAGAAGCAGAAGGCATACTTTGCATTACAAGACTGATATATATATATATGTGCAAAACATGACAGATTTCTAATATTATAAATTTATAGCAGACTCTATAGGCGAAATAAATGATTCGTTCAAAAGTGAGTTCGGCATGAAGCTGATTAAGAAGAGACCGTATTATCTTTCTGTTAACTTTCTAATGCTTCATCCAAGATGCCTAAAGTTACATCTAGCTGTCGCTCATTTTTCTACAAATCTTGATAAGTTCCTAGTTAGTTATCTAAAAAATATGCAAACAATCATTGGCCTAGTCAATGACACAGATATGGCTACCCCAGAGAAGTTATTAAGCATGCTGCTTGATTTATTTTATTTTATTTTTAAAAGGAGAGGAAAGGGTCATGGCCATGGCATTTTTTGCACAAGTGGTTGGTGGCCCCTTCATAATGCCTGTAGACCTCACAATAAATAAATTAAAAAATTGAAAGAGTCAGCTCCATGCATGTTCTTTCAAAGTTGCAAGTTGTAAAACCTAATTATTCCCTCAAATTCCAAATCAACAATTTATAATGATTGAATTTATATATTCTCAACTAAAACTGCAGATACAATGAAGAGTTCCAAAGAACATTAGAACATACCAATACACTGCCAGGTCCAAGATAATTATCATATTCTGCAATCATTTCTACAACATCAGGGCGCCACCCAAGCATTAGTATGCATTCTTTTGGTCCTAGATTCCAGTCTGATGCCTACTAACAACAGTCAAACATAATAGACTGAAAACCAATCTTTCAAATAATAATTATGTAATTCTATTTATTTAAATAAAAAAAAAAACTGACAAACATGAAATTGTGTATTGGGGAAGTAATATACCTTTGATCCTGATTTTGGGGGGCGCTTCACTATATTTTCAAGCCTCATCCTTTTCATTTCTAAGGATTGTTTAGGAGATTCACTGTTCTTCTCTACAACTTCAACATTAATTGGTGTGTTATTTTCTTCTTTGACAACATTTTGATATTCAAGCCGAGGTTTTTTATTCCCATGAACAGGTGCAATGAACAATACCTATATGAGTAAAAGGTTAACATCAGAAGCAAAGAATGACAAATATAACTAACTAAAGAATTCAGCAAGGAGAAAATTTTCAAACAAATTCTTGGTAAGCAAACTTATTCTCCTTGCAAAATTTTAACCATCTATGGTGACTAAGCGAGCATGAGATCTTTGTTTGGACAACATGATGACATAATGATGCCCCCACTACTGAATGGCTAAATAAGTACAATAGGCTTGGAAGCCTAGAGAAAAAGCTATGGGTTTAAAGATTATTAAGAGACCTTTTTGGACAGAACAAAGTGTCCATTGTAGTGTTTAGGGTATTTGTTTACATTTATTCTAAACTCGAATGTTGGCGGTCCTTTTAATTTATGTCTTCTCTGCTTTAGTCGTCTAAACTCATATGTACATACTGTTTAGGGTATTTATACAACCTTTTATTTGCTATATACTTGATCATACATAATGAAAAATGACAAATAATTTTGATTTAGTTTTTCCGTCACAACTGTCAAGAAGATTTTAACATTATTCATCAAATTGGGTCCAATCGTAATCCAAGCCCAGGCTTATGGCCCATGAAATTGTAGATAACCAATATACTGAATTTAAGGCTTTGTAAGAGCATTTGAAAACAGTAAAAAACAAGCTTATGGCCCATGAAAATCAAAATGCAGAGCCCAAGCTTTGGCCCAAGGCCATAAGAGAGCGGAGAAAGATTTGGTTGGACCGATCCAAGAGAAAATAAGGGACAAGTCAAAATAAAGAAGCCAGCAGTGAGAAAAATGTCCAATTTGGTAATCAGCATTTAAGTGAGGTCTTAGAGTTGAATTGCAAAATGGATTGAAATAATGCTTGTCCAAGAGTAATTTCAAATTGGAATATTTGGCCCAAGAAATTCATGGGTGGATTCCTAGGGATTTCAAATCCCTATATCAGATCCATATGGTGTATTGGATTTCGGAATTTGGATTTGAAATCCCTGTAATCCAAATCCAAACAACATTTTTTGTTTTTGCAAACCTATGCTATTCAATAAATTATTATTTTGTTCAATGCCAGATAAAAAAACAAAAAAACAACACCCAATTAGTACACATTAATGTGTATTTGGGAGGGGAAAAAATTAATTCATAAAGAATTCTATTGTGGAACTGTTTACTAAGATAATATTTTGACTACTTTTTCAAGCTGTTCTTGTATGTACTTTTCACAACCTGTTCAATTGGATCAATAAATTGGATTTGCAAATTTGAAAGGTATAATATCTCAAGAAAAAAACAACAATCTATTCTTTTATACTAAAGGATAAGCAATGTTAAAAAAATGATGACGTGTGGATACTTTGTCAAATTGCTGTAAAACTTCATCATCACTTGGGTGAAAGTATATTTTCCCTCCCCGATAAAGACCACAAACAACTGACTGCAAGGATATTAAAAATAGAATACATATTAGGACCAGAACTGTTGATTACAGTGGATAATAACAACAACAAAAAAATTTTATAGACTATTTTACCTCTTGGAATCCACGTCTTACTTGCCTATATGTTAATCCCGCTAGATTAGGAAAATTGAAAAGGTTAAATACATTCTCTGCAACATAAAAACATGACTATTAGTAAATTAAGTAGGATGTCACTCGCAATAAAACACTGGAAGATAAAAAAAATAAAAAAATAAATAAAAATAAAAATATTATACTATGATGATTGGAGCATAGGTAGTATTCAGACAACAAAATATCATCCAGGAACCAAATGGGGATGTAGTTAGTTCCAAGTCCAACACCTAAGAACCCAACCAAGCAACCCCTCTCATGTAATGTTATCCCCTAAAAGGAACATAGACACAGGTTTGCAAAGTGACATAATGAAAAACACCTGACAGTCTGACATTGAAAAACTAAGAACATGGTTACATGGACATAATTAACTGCATGGACATTAAGATGGTCAGAAATTGTTTCTACCATACAAAACAACAAAGCTTTGCAGAATAAACTCATTGCACGACAACCCTTTGCAATCTAGATGCCATAAATTAAACCCGACCCTTAATGAGTTTGACAGAACTTCAATAGAAAATCAAAGTTGGCAGTTGAACATAATGTGACGAGACCTCATAGACACAATGTTGACAAATACCAACAACCCATAACATTGTTGGATATCATTGAAAGGAATCAATTTAAAAAGAAAAAAATTGATAACAAAAAAATTGATAACTTCATCTACAGGGGCCAAATCAAATAAATAAAAGCAGGTATTCTATTGATTGATTATAACTTATTGTATAACTTCTTATAGTAAGTGAAAACAAAGAAATTATAATTTTTTGAGATTTTGTTTTTTTCCTTTTCAAAGTAAATTTTACATATAAAGAAGAAGCACAATTTTCAATGAATCTGAAAGTGTCCGTACTTCGATAATTAAGCAAATGTTTGTAAATCTTTATAAGGACTTTTTGACGAGAGCATTGAACAAATAATTTGGACGAAACATTTTCCACAGGCTGTACTTTTAATCCTGAGATTGACTTTAAGAGCTCACATGTATTGGAATCTGAAACCTGCAGGAATTAAGAGGACAAACTCAACATAAATTTTGCACCCTGAACCCCTGGTACATTATGTCAGTCAAAAAGCTTCTCACAAGAACGCACCTCAACAATGGTGGGCACAGAAGCCATTTTTGGAAGAGGTTGAAGGGCAAGTACAGAAAGAAACGCATCCGTATCAACTTCATATCTGAAAAATTGATAATCTGAATTCAAAAGACTGCAATGAAGTATAATTTTAGAAAATTTAACTAACACAAATTGTGAATACATGAAATTTTGGAGATTGTAGTGTCCAAAACAGAACACACAAAATGAGCACAATGGGGCATGTAATCTTGGCTACCCTCCATCTGATACCGAAAACATGTATTGTAACTTATACAGGTAAACCTGCAGACATGGATGACTAGCCCTATGGGTAAGGAAAAGATAAATTCATGTGGCTAGAGAGGGTTTGAATACAGGCAGTGGAACAAGCAACAACACTGGTAAAGCCAGAATGGCTGAAAAGGACAAAGAGATGAGATAATTAAATAAAAACTTGAAGACTCACCACAACAAAATATATGAATCTGGTCAGATTGAAAAATAAAAATAAAAATAAAAAAATAAAAAAAGAGGAAAGGAAGAAAGATATGATTCTGAAGATCTGGGACAGACTGAAATAGTTGCATGAAAATTTACCAGCCATGCAGGACACTAACAATCAAATAATGAGAATGTTGTATCTTAAAGAGTCGATAATAGGTGAATCAACAATGTCCACACTAAATAATATCCACAGCCAAATTATGTTCAATATATGGAATTTCTTTGGTTATTGCCGATAATGTGCCCTGCAAGTTCTTCCAAGCATCTTAATTGAACATTCAAGCCATAGAAATATGTTCAATCCATCCAATAATGCACTAACATCACTGAGTAAAATTCCAGGCTACATGCCATAATTCAAGCCATAGAAATATGTTCAATCCATCCAATAATGCACTACCATCACTGAGTAAAATTCCAGGCTACATGCCATTAGAAAATTATTCTTCATTGTTCTTTATTTTTTGTTTTCTTTGGCAAATAGTAGAAATCAAGTCCCCCCAACATGCATAACCTCTTCAATGACCTCCCTTTTAATGATGATGCCAGCACTTAACCTCTGTGCTACAATAGCTTGGGGAAAATTATAGTTATTTAATAAGAGGTTTCTCAAGCTGACACCACAAAGTAGATTGGCATTCTCCTAAAATAAAATTATAGGTCCAGTAAAAATAATATGGCTTAAAAAAGAAAGCAACTTCAAACTTCAATATTATTCTAGGCTGGTTTAGAAGATATCCATGTACTCAAGCCAAAAGTCATCAACCAAGATAGAGCCAGAAAAGGAAGGTGAAAAACAAGATATATATATATATATAGAGAGAGAGAGAGAGAGAGAGAGAGAACAACATAAAATAAAAGGAAAAAAAAAACAGTAATAATATTTATTATTACAAAAAAATGTTTTTCGTGTCAACATTCTTACCGATCCTCCTTAGTTGGCAATATAATTATAGCACGTGCCTTATTAGCTGCAGCCCTTTCAAATGATTTTGTTAAGCTCAGACTGCAACTGTACAGAGAAAAGCTAAAACATGTAAGAACTGAAGCAAGCCTGAACAATTCTATCTAACCCAGTAAAAGTTATACTTCCATGCTTTGAAATCTAAAAACTTCAAATTAGTCAAAGAGTGAATTTCTCTCAGGTGGTTTTTGTTGGAACTCTGTTAACAAATAATAATTAAGAAATCAAGTTTCACAAGCAATCTTAGTAATAGTGGTTTCTTGATAACGAGAGAGAAAGTATTGGGAATTTGGGATAAGATTGTGAGCTGTTAACACTTTTATATGGAGGGAGAAACCCATCTTTAATTTAAACCTCCATTGTGCTTCACTTTAAATTTCCAAATTTTATGTTTGTTTTTACAACAATACTATTTGTTATGATAAAAGAAAGGTATACCTTGATGTCTAAATTATTAGCTAACTTCTTGTAAAGTACCCTAGAAGTGTCAGGTAAGTTCCAAATCCAAAATACAGAATGCACTTTTATATTACAGACATGTCCCAGATAAGCAGCATGCATGTCCATGCATGTCAAACAATTGGCATTGTTTTGACACCCAGACAGATACTCTGTAGTAGTACCAGCACATATGCTACAGTAGCCACATCCAACCAAGAAGAGTAAACCACTAACAGAGAAGGCATTTTTGTCATGGTCCAAGAAACATAAAATTGTCTCTCCTGCAAGCTACCATTCTGACTGAAAGAAGGCTATTGCAAAATACAAACCCCACAGTACCCTGGTCAACAAAACATATGCATACCTTTTTGTAATGATGCCAATATGATTAAGATCTTTGCCAATATTGTCAGCTATTTTGTCCATCTGCTTCCTTGGAAGATCAGACAAAAGAAGAATTATTTGCTTCCTGCAAACATATACATGCAAGGAATTATTGAAAACAGTATCTCAAACTGAACTCAAGTAGTATCCATAGTACAGCAAAAGAAACAATTACCTAGCTGTAGCAGTACCTAAGCGAACAGCAAACTCGTGATACTTATTTAACTGCTTCAGTATAAAGGCCAGACGACTATTTATTCCACAAATAATGATATGATCAGTCTCCAGAACTTGCATTTGTGCTCCTTCTCTGAGTTTTTGCATATTATTCTGTCCAAAAGGTAGTCAGGAGGATGCTGTTGAGATGTGAGGGAACTTTAGCACATGAAATCACTCCGAAGAGCTTACCCTGAACTGTTCTGTCATTGTGCTCAACAGACGGGAGTAGAATAGTATGCCCCATATAGCAAGAGAAAAGCCAAGAACACGTTCAACCCGTGTCTGTTGCTGCAGCTCAATACCAAAGTATTTCGTAGCCATATTAGATACTACCCACATTCCTTTTAGCAATGTGAAAATAGTGATATCTCAACCATATGAACAATATTGAATTTAAAAAATAGTATTGTACTTTTAAATGAGAAGATGATGAACACAGGCATGCCCAAGCGTCCCAGAAGCAGTCCTCCAGAGGTTGCTTACTACCCCTGCATTATTCCAGAATGGATGTAGCTGAATTAGCAAACATAAGAATTACATGTAGCAAGAGTCAATTAATACAAATACAAGCACCAGCATATTGACTATTGCAAATAAATATTTAATTAATAAAAAAAGTGGAAAAAATAATATCAACCCAATTTTCCATGCAGCAGAGAAGAGTGTTCTGACAATGGTTCAACTTTGTGATACTCCCCTAATTTAAATTCAAAGTAATCAAACTCTAGTTAAATGGTCCCTTGAAACTTGTCATTTAATGACTTGTCAGGGGCCAATTACAAGAGAAAACATCAATTAATGAAAATAATTTCTTTCCACATTAAAGAAAACTTTTTTTATACTCCTTTAAGATATAAAACTATAGAACACAGATGGAAAAAAAAAATGATCTCTGTGATGTCTATCCAAGAAGACATGCATAAATAAACGACTAATCATTTCTAGCAACATCAAGAACACCAACTACTTAAATGAGCTAAGTTGCTCTGTCATGATCTCAGGAACAGAAGAAAATGTTTGAGTAAACAAGACAACTAACTAGAAACTCACCACTCAAAAACAATGTACAAAAAATCCTTTTGCGTTTGTTTCGTTTTTGTTTAATCCAAACACACCACCCCCCCCCCCCCCCCCGCGTATGAAATTGACATCAAAATTAAACTTACAATTGTGTAATACAAATCAAAGACTTTATTTCTCTTACAAATTTCATAAATTCCAAAGAAGAGAACAGTAGCATCAAATTATTTTCAAAATGTCAAGATAGAGGGTCACCTGAACTTGTAGAAGACGAAACCACCAATGATAACAAAGAAGAAGCATGCTGCAAGGAGCACAACAAAGAACCTACAAGACATCCAGAGCAAAAACTTCAGCCTATTAAGCAGGACATAAAGACTGAAATTCAAGGTTACTACGCAGTCAATAGGGTGGACACATCATATTAGTTCCTTCAAAGCATTTATGAAACAGCAGATGGACAGCATTGATATATTCTAACTAGTGAAAAGCTTGCCAAAAGTGATCTAATAGTTTCTTTTGGTTGGAATGTGAAGGAAAGTCCCACATCGCCAGAGTACAAAAGTAATGCGCAGTATGGTATAATTCAGCTTATCTTCAATGAGGTTCACCCATGTATTATATAATGTAGAAAAGATTACAATTTAGGAAATAAAACTAATTACATTGAATAAGGCATAAAATCTGTGATTGCCTAATCACCAGATATTATTCCAGATACCACTAAATTAGCTATTCCAACAGTGAATGAACACAAAACACTGCAAACAAAAGCAACTTTCAGAGCATAGAATAGGATGATGAATTTCCTAGAAATATATATAACACAGTAAACTTATGTACTAATCTTACTTTCTAGAGGAAGATAAAATAGCAGATAATTCATGTTTTGAGCACAGCATAGTTCCAGTTACATAATACCACCTAAATAAACGCCATCTTGGTATCTTATCAATACAAAGGAAAAACAATCAAACAAGAGCATAAATAGTTTCACTTACGTGGCAACATTCCTCTCAAGTTGGATATTGAATAAATAAAGTAACCTTGCAAAGCTCCATTTAATATCTTGCAGTGAGGGCAAAGACACATCCAAACGAAGAGGCGTAGGTTTATTCAAGGAACTAGACATACAAGCAAATGGCAAACTTGTACCCACAAATGAGAAAAGTGTATCTCGGGCCACATTTATCAATGTATTCATTATGTTTACATGCACCATTTTGAGGAGGAAATAAGATGACAGGGATGCTATCACAAGTTTAGTACAAAGATCCTGCACATGCCACATTAAAAATCAAACATGAATTTACAATAATTACTATTTACTAAAACCAGCAACACAACATAAATCAATCTATTAGCTAACACTTCGGGGTATGCTTTCTTGGTACTAAAGGAAGATTATAGATCAGTTTTCTAAATGCATGAACTATATGCAAGTCTTGGAAAAATTAATTAGAGATGGGTAGTAGTCTTGTATATCAAATTTGATTGAGTAAAAGAAGTTTGAACAGTAGACAGTCCCAGGCACCATTATAAAATACAGACAAACTGCAGTTCTTCATGAAAGCATCTAAAAAATTTCATAATAGTTTAGGTATGAATTGATGGTTAAATAAATACAAGGCTCCAAATAATAATGAGAAGGCAAATATAGAGACTACAGAATCCAAAGTTCTTATCAAAACAAAGGTCTGGTTCCTATAATACATTAATCAAGCATAATAAAGATTTGCATCATCTTGTCTCCACTATTCCATTAACGCAATGGCAATTTTAAGGGGCCGTTGCTCGGTAAAGTAAAAGCCAGGATTACAATTATGAAGTTGCAAAATTCAAATTTGGGTGCAGCCACTTCATGCACCAGAGATTGCAGGAACAAGCACTAGGAAACGGCTTTCACCAACTTCACTAACTGATTGATTTACAGGATATGGATGACTTTGCAACTGGAAAGATTACCACAATTTCTGCCATAAATAAACTAAATAGTTCCCTACAAGTTGTTTTAGGCATCACATTGATACTCAACACTGAAAACCATACAAATAACAAATATCTTTTTTGAAATTCTAAAGCATTCAGACAGCACATCCACTTTGCCTCCCATTTAATTCTCACCTGCGTACTATTTTTTAGATCGTCCGAAATATTGAAATTTGTAGGGGAATCCAACTCATAACACGTCCTTCGAAAATTAGCATCACATTTCCCTAGCAAAGGATTATGACAGTCAATCACTAAAACCAGCAAAAGAATGAATGGAACATCCACTAATCAATGCCAAACCATAAGAATAAGAGTAATGAGATCAAAGCCATATATGTAAACCAATTAAAGTCAATATTCTGCAAACCAATTAAAGGCAATATTCTGCATAAGTATTGCTGTATTGGAGACAACTAAACTGCAAAGGCAATATCACATTTACCAAACATTTTTTCTTTTTAACATTTTGGTGACAATTTTTTTTTTTCTTCCTTTCATGTAGTAGGATATGTTGGAATGTGTCCCACATCACTTGGAGTTGCCCCATCTGTGCTAGTTATAAGGCTCCAGTTTCCCTCTCCTTAATACCTAGATTTTAAGGAGAAGTGCGGGCTGAGCTATTCAATTTGGTATTAGAGCTTGGTTGGGCCTATGATTGGTGTGCCATTTGTCCGGCTACTATATGTTGTGGTCTAGGGTGTGTTGGAATATGTCCCACATCGCTTGGAGTTGCCCCATCTGTGTTAGTTATAAAGCTCCAGTTTCCCTCTCCTTAATACATGGGTTTTAAGGAGAAGTGTAGTTTGGGCTTTTCAATTGGATATGGCAGGTTAGTAAATTAGGTTAGCACAACTGGCTTCCAAAAGTTTGAACCGCAAACCTCCCTCTAGAAACTTAGAGCTACAACCACTTGACCTACACTCAAGTTCAACATTTTGGTGACTTCACCAACCTTATTTCTGATACCCACTTTCCAAACAGATTTTTTTTTTTTTTTTTTTTTAATTATTTGTTTGGTTGGTTAATTCATTAAGGATTGTTAACCAATAGTCTGTCAATTTTAAAAGAAGATTGCTAACTCATGTTGGACTTAACAAGAAATCAACATGCCAAAGGTGTAGAATGTAGACAGAGGGCAGAGAATATCCAAGCAGGATGATGCCAACCATGTACATGGCCATCAATGTTGACAAGTATTAGTTACTTGTAAAGTATCAGATTGCATGAAACCTTAGTAGCACATAAACTGTCACATGAGGGTCAAGTGTGAAAAGAAGGAATAGAAAATCACAGGACCAATTGCTATCAAAGGAAGGTGTTGCGATAGAACAAGAGCTAATTTAGCAATACGGCGAAAAATGATATCCACATTCCTACCATTGAATTAAATACAAAGAAGAAATAAAAACAAAAGAAAAGCATGCCTATTCAAAACGCCAACAGTGCCAGTTATGTCACCAAAAATTTAAGAAGCACGGGAGAAATGGACAAATTAAATGACAATAAGCACAACGCAAGCTGTGTAAAGCCATTAGTGAAGATAAGATTACTAATTTATCAGTAAGGGAAATCACAAGGCATAGAAGTAGAATAACAGGAACAAGAATCATCTTATTTATCAAAAAAAAAAAAACAGGAACAAGAATCATCTTAGCAATAGGACAAAAAAAAGTTGTCATAGCTTATTTCATGCACTGAAGTACACATAAGCTGCCAGGTGACAGTTGAATCTTCATAAAACATTTTTTTCCCTATTTGAAGGACGATGGTGGTACTAAGAAACATGCAGAGAATGTTGTGTAACATTCAACAAATCAGCCCAAACATCATCCACCAAACCCTGGGTGAGGCAACATACAGAACAAGCCCAGCGGGATGGATAAACCATGGTTAGCGATCAAAATAATCTAATTCCCATGGCAGCATACTTAATGATGCAGATCCAAGCTTCTTAGGATAGTTCCAAACTTCTGCAAATATGGCTGCCTACAACGGATATTGATAATTAGAGTAAATTTTTTGCTTTTGTCAAAGGAGTGCTAAGTCCCTAATGGTCAAGGTCACAAGAAGGATATTGACACCAGAAACACGATGAGAATAAAGAAAACCAAATGGAGAGGTGCAACAGTGAATGATCGCCAAGTGCGAGAGTAAATGTACGTACCTTCACTGCCTATGAATAAATTACTCACACGTGAAACTGAAGATTTCATCCACCACCATGGACAGGGCATCGATTGTCTGAAAAGTATCATGTAGTCAGAAAGTTCCAGCTCTCAAGTGAAATTCAGGTTAAATCTATAACAAATACAACTCTTAACAAGATTGTTCCCAAGCATGTAAGACGTGAAAATCGATGACAAAATCTTGAAATGCAAGTTCCATGCTGCGTTCATTCTATTTCAACCTACCACTTGCTTATGATATACACTCAAGAAGTTATCAATTTATAAGGTCGTAGGTTGATACTTGCAAAAATCAAAGGAAAAAAGAAAACAAGAACACAACTAAGACCTAGTTTGGAAATTGAATGTTTCACAAGATAAATTTTTTGTTAGAGAAAGTACATAATTTGCTGAAATGTAGTCAAAATGTGGAAGCTCCTCAACTTCATCATAGTCTGAAATGTGATTGTGATCTTCATCTATTGCCCTTACAGTGGTGTTCTGTGCTTATGCTTTCTGATTACAATTTTTTTTTTTTTTTTTCATTTTTTGCAGCAGGTACAGCCAACAACACTTAAAATATGCAAATTTCTAAGAAACAATAACTTGCTCTTCCAAAAGCAGTGATGTTAGCTATAATTGAAATTTCACCTACAAAATAAGGCCTTGAACAATGAGTTTACAGAGGCTTTGAGTAGTGCGGAATAGGCTAATCACCAGACTGTTCTAGAATGTTCAGTACCAAACACAAACTTCTGCCCTTTTTGCTCTTAAAAGAACACCATATACACTTGAGTGACAACCAAGGGTGCCTAAAACTCATACATGATGACGATTAAGAAAGATAGCAGATCTTCCAATAAATAGTTTCCTAATCTCTCATAACTCAGGAAGATTTTTCTTCCAGTTAGAAACAAAACATCAAACACTCTCAATGCACACGCAAAGAACACTAACTATGAACACAATGTGAAAGAATTTCCTAGTCAATTATGTGTGTGTGTGTGTTGCATATATAATATGTTAAATTGAAGAGATTGAAAGACACGGAGAAACGAAGAAGAAAGTTCATTGCTTGAAGAATCAAATAGAACGTAGAGAAATCAACAAGCACAACGAGTAAAGTAAGTAGTAAACCTCCTCGGAGGACGAGAAATATGGTGGAGCGTCGGAATTCGAGGCAAAATCCATGGCCGCGAAACATGCAACGAAAGCATCCTCTTCTTCGCCTCTGATTCTCTCTCTAGTTGCTTAAATGGTTAAAGAGAGAGAGAGTGACAGAGAGAGGTTCAGACTTGAGAGAACAAGACTTGAAGAATGGGATGAATATAGAGATGGCAAACAAGTGTTTTTGTTTTTTATATATTATCTGTCTGTATTTGGAGAAGGTGAGGAGAGAGAGAGAGAGAGAGAGACTGGGTGCGTTGCGTAAAAATCAGCACAGCCTGTTTATTCTGTTGTTTATAGCCATTATTTAAAGGAGAAATAGCTTGAGAATTACATGTTTTAATTAAAAATTTTAAAAATTATTATAAGTTTTCATATTATTTTTTTTATTTCTTTATATTTTTTATAAAAAATTAAAAATTATTAAAATAATTTATTCCTAAACTAAGCTTTATTGATTGTTTCTGAAACATTGTTGAACATTATTTATTGAGGATATGTGTCTTATTATCTCCTAAAATGAGATTAAAGGAGGGATATTTAGGTCAAAAGTTTAAAATTAAATTTTTTTTGTTCAAAAGTTTAGGCACTAAAATATTATGGGAAATTTTATTCACATACACTTAACTATCTGAGTACGCATATTTAATGAAATATTATTTTAATGACAATTGTACTATAAATTAAAATAATCATAATGGACATCCACTAGCATTCATAATCTTATATGAAAATATTTTTTTGTACATATCTTTTAAAAATAAAAAAATCTTAATGTACGCTTTTTGAGTGAAAAAAAAAACTAAATCCTAATTTTTCCATTATTGTCACTTTGCTTGCTACACACTCTATATTCTTTTATTGCTTGCAAAGCAATATTCTCATAAGAACTCTTATATTGCTTCAATCTCTGGATTTATACTCTATTAGTGACGAAAATGTTAGTTTTTTCGTGTAGAACTTTTTTTTTTTCTTTCCTTTCATGGTTTTCAGTCAGACAAGCAATGCCGAATTATTTTATTATATTCGGACATCAACTGCCGAATTATTTCATTATATTCGGATATCAACTGCAGAAAGTTTTTATTTTTATTTTTTATGGAAACAAATTTATCGAACTAATCACTTTTATTCAGAAGTTAAGTTTCAATTAAATGTATAATTTCAAAAAACCAGTGTCGAAATCCCAAACTACAAAACATTATAAATAAATAAAAAAATGAGAGTTTTATGGCAATGGAGTGCACAAAGATTTGAGAATGATAAATGCAATAACAAAATGAAAAGATACCTTATCTTCAACAATATTTTGAAGGGTTTTCAATAGTATTTTTAATGGAGGTTCAATAGGCTCTTTACTTATCACAACCCAACCCCCGCTGCAAGGGATTAAAGAAGTGATTGGCCAGTAATACGAGATTACCAAAGGCCTGCTTAATAGTAATACAATAATTGGGACTGGCGAAAGCCTATAAATAATAAAATATAACGTCCAATGAGCTGTGAAGACTTAAATGAACAAAACATGCCCTTACATGTATACATATACAAATGAGTCCAAACATTAAACTTATATACACATAAGTCCACGTTAAGTTTAAGTATAAAAACAAACATAAATATAACTTAGGAATTAAATCCTAATAACAAAACCAGTCTTAATAAAAGCTTTAGCAACATTCATAACACTTGTTCACAAATACAAAAGGGTGAATTCTAAACCACCCATGGTAAAGCTTAACCCAGTCAGAACCTCGAAGTGAGGCATAAAAGCTGGCTTGACAAAAAGCAGAGTTCAGGTCGGCGCCACTAAGTTCGGTCTTGCACTTGATCACCTACATACATATACAAAACGGTGAGCTAGACCCCATTGAATAACAACGGTATAAAGGGGTAATGAATGATGTCCTTTCAATAATTTCATATAGTCAATTTCATCAGTGAATTAATATCTCATAACATATCAAATCATATTGAAATCATAACAGCCATACGTGGTATATCAAATAGCAAAACAGTACAATAGGAGGCTATCAATACAGTAAACAGTAGTTCCAAAGATTGGAACTGACAGAGATCTCTGTAACAGTAATAGTAACAGTAACAGTAACAAATGCTATGGATGCCACAAGTACATTTCATAAATAGGCCAATCTATAGCAATTTTGGTTTTGACCCGACCCATTTGATTTTCCCCTTTATTCTTGTTTGAGTTTGGCTATTGAGTTGGTTAGAGCATGTTTGGAATAGGTTGGTTACTTAGTTTTCAAACTTTTGTTGCCCAGATTTTTGCTCTTCCGCTCGAGCGGCACTTCTTGTGCTCGATCAGGCTTTGCAAACTCTCAGTACATTTGCAGGTCTGTAAAAATACTGGGAGAGTGTATTCTACGCTCGTGCGGTCCTTTCTGCTCTCGAGCGATCACTTCTTGCACTCAAGCGATGGTCTATCTTTTGCAAAACTACTAGAAGTGTGTATTCTGCACTCGAGCAGTCACTTCTTGTGCTCAAGCGGAATAACTTATTGTGTCTGATGCTCGAGCATTACTTATTGTGCTCAAGCAGACTGTGCGTATATCAGTTCGTAAAAAAGTCATTTTACATCACTTTTTCATGACTTTCTCTCTCAAAACCCTAAATCTAGAGCTCCTCTCTCTAAAACTCACTCTCTTTACTTTTTATCTAGATCTAGTGATTTCTCCACCCTTGTGCCTTTGTTAAAAAGGTATAGCATCTCAAGAGCTCCGTTTTGATCCGAATAGATCTAGTTTCGGCGTGTTCGAAGTTCCTTCATCTCTTCCTTTGGTCTTCTAACTTGAGGTAGGGATTTTTCTACACTCTCATATGGTTTTTAACTTGGATATTTGTTGGTGTGTAACAAACATTGGAACTTGAGGTGATTTTGAACAAACCTAGGGTTTTAGTTTGAAATCAAAAGAGGGGTTTTTAAATGTATGTGTTAAAAATGATTATAAGAGCAAATGTGAAGTTGTGTTGTGGTAAAGTTGTTGATTTTGATATCCGGGGTGGAATTTGAAAAAAAGAGATGAAGTTTTGCCCTAAAATTGTTCAAATTGTTATTTCGTATAAACTAATGAAATTGGTATAGGGAATATGAAATTGGATGAGGGTTTATGTTAATGATGGAGTTGGATTTGCATTATCACCCACCTATGGTAATTTGGATAATTTTATCTGTTGAAGAGATTGTATATCTGCTTAGAAATATCTGTTTTGGGCTATCGGTGAAGGATAGTTATGATTGTTGTAGAAAGTGCATGAGGATTAGGCGAATTGAAACTAATCTCTTATCGATTGTCATTGAATATGACTGTGTGTTTTAATATATTGTATATGTATGATGTTTGGGTGGTGAAAAAGGATGTACTCCATTGTTTAGGAGGAGAAAGGGGATGGACTCTATAGAATTAAGTTGGCATGTGTGTCTAGGGTGAAAGTCCCGAAAACTTTGTGTATACATGGGTGCCAATTTCCGTGGACGAAATTTCCATAAAATGGCAAATGAAAGTGTCTATGTGATGACTATATCGTTTTGAGAACCTTTGAGTTGTATTCTCTATTTGATTGTTTGTGATAAATGGAAATAACTCATGAATTGAGATAAAATGAATAAAGATAAAAAAAAGGGATTAAGATAGTATAAATTGTGATACAAAACTTGGCATGGCATGGTTTGTTAAAGAGTTGTAAATGATTTTGTCACCGGCATTGTATATGCGCATCATATTTATATCTTTGTTAAAATTCATATATTGTGTTAGATTGTTTCTACTGGGTTTTGACTTACCCTATTTGGGAAAAATATTTTCAGGTGTTGGTGATATGCCTCCACCAAGGACTTAGCTTGGGAAGAATGTGGAGCTAAGGCTCAATCTTTTTATTTAGTACTTAACTTTTGTACAACCAAAGGACTTTAAATGTATTGGACTGAAAGTCCACTTTTGTTGTAATCAAGAACTATCTTGGAAAGATATAAGCCTTTAGGGAATTTATTCTTTGTGTTGCTTCCGGTTTTATCTCATGCTGTGGTATATGTTGTAGATTCAGGGACAGGCTCATGAATATATAATTGCATATGTCACTCCATTGTATAATCGGATCTCATGTAATAGAAAGACTTTATACTCTGATTCTTACTGTCATTCACATATTGTCTTCGTTGGTTTATTGTATTATTTTAGGGCTGTTGCACAATCATTCATTTAGTTAAAAAGCACCATAGAAATAAAGTGTTTTATAATTCAGAAAATACTTATATTGTGAACATAGCTTTATAAGGTTGTTACTCACAGTTGGCTCCCTGAATCATGTGATTGAAATGCGGCATCTAACCTACAAAAACACATTCAAGCACAATGTCTCAAGACACATTTGATTCATTTAGTTGGTTCTTAATCCTTCAATTCATGATCCATGCAAGAAATTAAGTATGTGAACAAGATTTTTTATGAAATCATGCCAAGCATGTCATGTTCTTAAACTAATTCTTGCAATTTATTCCTTATCTTGTTCATACATATATTCAACTTCATATTACTCCATAAAATTACCAATTAAGCTTGAATTCTTCTTAATTAAACTTAGATCACATAAACTTATGAGTGAAACAAGTCAAATTCATGAAATTAAAAGAGAATTCCTACCTTGAGTTGATGAATTAGATTATTAGCCTTACTTCTTCCTTGTTCTTCTTTATCCCTTTTCTTGAGCTCTCTCTCTCTCTCTCTCTCAAGTTGTATATTCTTCCAACAAAACCCACTAACTTCTCCTTAAACAATTCTCATCATAATTTAATTTAAATTAAACTAAATTTAATCTTGCTAATATGAATTATGCTCTAATTACCTATCCAATATTTAATTTTAACCTTATAAATTACTGATTCAGACAGGTTCAATTCATATCCTAGACACATCTGTTAACAATAACACACTTCAAATCACACGTGGCACATATTAACACATAATCAATGCAAATCATATAATTAGCATAATTAATCAAGGAGGTGGTTGTCACACCAATAGAGGTCTCCAATGGAGGACTTTGTCTTCACTTCACTTCACTTCACACTGTGGTCTTGAATGATCTTCACATGGGTCTACAAATCTGGAAGTAGGGTCACTCAACAAGCGTGTGGAAAGGAGAGTTGAGTGGTGTTGTAGCTCGGCTTTTTCGCGTCCTTCTTTCGGAAGCTCGAAAGAAGCCCTACAGTTCGGACTCCTGCGGTTCTGAATCTAATCTCACAAGTGCAATGTGAAATTGATAAACACCAAAGAGTTCAAATCCGGCAAATCGTTTTGAAAAATCGATTTTGAATCAAAAATGCCAAAATTGGATTATTTTGCTAGATACAAAATCGCTATCTAAATATTTTATCTTTGGGAAATTTAGGAAACCCATGACTCGTGCCAAAGGCCACGTGTCTGTCACCACCAAAATTGCCTTTGCTCTCAAGAACTTAGGTACGAGAGGGGAAGGTTATGGATTGAGCATCTCCACTCGCCCGATCAAAGATCAGCCTCTACTAATCATGATATGATTTTTATGTACATTATGCGTTCTTGTTCCGATTATTAAACTAGCATTACTATGTGATGCACACAAACAAATATAGACTAAAATTGCAAGAATTAGAACAATTCAATTCATGTTTGTTTTGCGAAAAAGGTTTGAATTTGTCACCTCAAGTGAGCTTAAAGTTTGCGAATTTGCCACCAAACATAGTGCGCTTAAAACTGATTTGCCACTCAACAAAGTAGGTTTAAAAACACGCATTCGTTGAATCGTTCCAATTCAAACAATAGGCTTTCATCCACAGGCATTCAAGCAGTTTAACAAATAAGCATTTAGCCTCATAGCAAGCATGCTAGTCATGGCAATCACTCACACTCATGCAAGTATGCTAAAGTATAAAAACTCACCTAGTACTCTAAGTCAAAAGAAGACAAAGTTAGAAAAAATGCATGATTCCTAACAATACAAAATGTCTAATGCAACATATGCAAAGAATGCAATTAATAGGCTCAGCTACTAATATGACATATGATTCAATTAAATAACATGTGGTTAAACATGTATTCAAAGAAAGTATTGAAATGACAATGCGATTTGAATGATGCGCTGAGCCCTGGTGCATGCAATACGAAATGAATGGATGCAAGCATAAGGTATGCTAATTGAAATATGTCCCTAGTCTAACCATCAAAAGTGATTAAATAAAAGGGAGAAAGACGTGGGGTTGGAAAATATATACATTATTACAACACGCTCTCACAAAGGAGAGTCCGAATGAATAAAGCTAACTAACTAATTAAGCTAAGCTAAGCTAAGCTAATTAATAATTATTACAAAACTTGAATAAATAGCTAAACTAATTAACTAATTATTACAACACTTGAAAGAATAATTAACTAACTATCTAAGCTAATTAATTAAAAGAAATTAACTAGGCTAAGCTAATTAAATATTACAACATCAACTAATTAGTTACAACTAATTAAGCTAATTAAATATTACAACACAATTCACTATGCTAATGAAACAATTAAATGATCAAACGCATTCGATATGAGCACCAAGGAAGATGGATAGAGGTTGCATGCGCATCGTCTGAAAGCTACTTTGTCTGCCCAGATCGCCTCTGTTTTACCTTCAATTATTGCCTCTGTTTCTGTAAAATTGCATTGCTGGCCACACACCAAGGGCCGGCCATGCATTACTGATGGCCGGCCGGGCCTACAAAGGGTCGGCCGTGCATTGATTTGGTGCAAAACTCTATTTCTATGCTCTGAGGTGAAATCAGTGCAGATAGAGCATTTTTAAGCTCTGTTTGTCCTTTCTTCCTTCTCTGTCATGGGAAAGCCTCAAGAGAAGGTTGGAATTGACTCCAAAACCATCAATGAGCGATATGATCGCTTGATGATCTTGAATATCATTTTGGACCAAAAATCAATGAATGCAATGCACATGGACCCACCCTATCTTTTTGTCATGGAATGAACTCAAAAAAAGAAGTTGAGATGCTTCCAGGACATCAAAAACACCATGAATTGATGCTTGATGACCCTTGACACAAGGAACTTGGCGTAATGTGCAGCCAAGTTCAAGCTATTTAAGCCATTTTCTTTAAGTGTGTTGATCAAAGTTTTAAACCAATTGTTTTAGTCATTGCCATTCATTAGTCTATTTGTCCAAATATGATGTTAAAGTCCTCTAAATAAGAAGTGATGTCAAACAAGAGGTTCTTTTAAAACATGAGAAAGAGACTACACCGTTGACGATGAATCTCCAAAGAGATTAAGCCATTAAGTGTAGGTCTCCTTTACATGCATTAAACAACCTCAATTGGTTGAAACCATTCTCATAAATGAAAGATACATAATGATTGATTGATTAGGCTCCAATTATAGAAAATGAACAAATAAAGCATATCAAACAAGAAGCATGCTAATTTAATGAGACCACAAGTGTATTAAACACGGTATGAACCAATTGAAAAAGCCTAGACAACCTCAAAACAACCCTAAATACATGAAAATCAGAGGTGAAACATGCATGAGAAGGAGTTGAAAAGCTAGACAATAAAGATGAGAGTTAAGGCTAGTAAACAAAGATAGGGAGGGGTGGCTAACCCCTCCAGTTTTGAAGGTTCAAAACATGGTTTTTAGCTTTTCAAAAGCTCTGAAAATCAGTGTAGATACCAAAGGAAAAGAGTGAAAATGAGATGGTTTGAGTTATAAATAAAGGTGTAGAAAGAGTTACCCTTTTGGTAACTCTTCAAACCCAACTCCAACACTTCAAATAACCTCAAAACAGGCCAAAACAGCAAGAATTATGAAGTAAATAATAGAAATGAAGACAAGAGAAGAGAAAACAAGCTTATACCTTTCAAAAAGTAAGCTGCTTGTTTGATGTTTCAAACTTGGTTTCAATGTACTCTCAAGCTTGAATTACACTTCTCCAAGATCAACCAAGGCTTTAGGTGGTAAGACAAGGTTGTATATGGTGTGTAGAGGTGGTGTAAGTAAGCTAGGTTAGCTCAAAGATAACTTGCAATGGAAAAAAGAGAAGTCAAGAGCTCTCAAGGTGTATATATCACTTCTAGAATTTTGTTCAACCTTCAAAACAATCCCAAAGCTTTGATTTTATAGAATTCGAGCTCAAAAGGTGTTAAATATCTTCAAAAATGAATAGCTGGCGGCCTTCCGTCCAGAACAGTGTTTATTGTCATCGAAGGTCGACCGGCCATTCATAGCCACGGCCGGCCATCACTGATGCACGGGCAAGCCTTGATGGCCTCTCTTGTTTTTTGGTTCAAACTCAGCTCAGGGTGAGAAATGCTCCAAAAATGAAACTCATGGGTTCAAACAAGATAAATGTTAAAGATGTAAGGTTTATTTCGGAAGCCTGATTGATTTCGAATCACTGCGAATTCATAATTCAACTTTCATCATTGAGAGCATTGAACCAAGCGTCTGAGTCTTGTGGGTAGTCAAAAATGGAGTATCTACAGGTGTGTGTACAATGATTATGAGTGAAGGGTATAATTGTAACTTTCAATGTGTGAATTGGGAAAATTAATTAATAATCAAATTAATAAGTATGTGTACTGAGAGAAGATGTGCACTGAAGTAATTAAATGTGTGAAAATAGAATTTTCCAAATATTATGTCAATAAGGACAATATTCTACCAAATGACCAAATTACCCTCATATATATATATATCATATCACACGTCTCTCTAAACCATTTTTTTTTTCTCTCTCTCTCTCTGAAATATGACCCGATTATTTCCAAACCATTTTTTTTTCTCTCTTTCTCTCTCTAAATCGAGGTTTATTCCTCATTCTATTCCGCCGCTGCAACTATCGTCGTCTCCACCACAACTCTACCGCTGGTTTTCCAAGTGAAGTACGCCATGAAGGCGGTGAAACAGGGCTCGATGGCGATTGGGATTCTCATCTCCATCTCTTTCTCTAACAGCTCAGCAAAGAAGATCAGTACCAGCCCTATTGCCAACACTCTACGGCTTGCCGACTCTGATTTGGCAACTTCCATATGATCTTATCTCATTTGAGAATGAAAACTTGATCTGATGATCTGAACGAGATCAATCTGTAATTTGTGTACAAGATCAATCAGCTACGATGGTCATTTCAACCCCATTTTGGTTGTTCAGGTGACGGAGCTCACTAACGACGTCTTCATCGGCTACTCTCGCAACCACGCCGCCAGATGATGATGAAGATAAGCCAGATTGAGCCACTATTGTGAACTAGAAGATGTTGAACTAGTGTTCTGAACCTGAGATCCCAAACCCTAGCCCTTGTTCAATCTCAAACTCTCTCTCTTTCTCTCTCTCTCTTTCCCTCCTCAGATCTCTCTCTTATTTTTGATTTTGTCTTGTCAAAATCTTTGAAGAATGCATTGGTTGTCGAAAGTTTGTCATCTGGTGATCGATCTGTCCGTTTTTACTTTTGTTTGATATATACACACACACACCCACACTATTATATTGATGGAAAACACAAATCTGAGTCAACGATTGCAACATGCAAGAAAAATACATGAAAGATTGTGAAAAATTGGATATTTTTGGCTGATCAAGATTACAAATAATCAATATTTACTAATCAAGAAATTAATGTGATTTTAGCATGCCTAAACACCTAAGGTTTTTGGTTTCTTTTGCTTGCTATTATGTTATTCTCTCTATTTGGTCATAAAAATGTGAATAAACCAAGTTTTGAATCTTTTGTTTAGTACTGGCCCTAGTTGTTTTGAAGACTTTTGTTTTAAAGGGAAAGTGAGAGGTTCATAGATTCACATTCTTCTATTGTTCTATGTTTTCTTGTTAAGCAAACACAAGGAAATGAATTCATTTGCATTCTTCAGTTACTGGCACTTTGTGATAGAATTCAAAGAAAAAAATTGAACAAGTGAAACAGATAAAAAAATTCAGAGAAAATTTGTTGTTGCAGCTGTTGATGATGAAGCAGATTATTGTTGTTGATGATGATTACAACTATCACGACCCATCCCCGTGCTTAGGGTTAGATTCGCAACTAGTTAAATTCTAAAATTTCCAAGATTAGTTCGAAGTAACTAAATTAAATAATGCAATAAAAGATGTAGATAAATATCTAAAGTGTGCATGGGAATTATTATTTATGTAACATAAGTCAGATAATAATTACAAATAAATGCAAGAGGAAAAAAAAAAAAAAAAAAAAACACGATTTCATCTCAAGTCTGGGACCTAATTAATGGGGTAAACTATTTTTCCTTAAGTTTCTTCACCTGAAAAGGTTTTAACAACTATAACCACATGACATAGTAAGAAATATTATACTAAGAATATAAGGGTATACAAATCACCATGGATAATTATTTAGGCTAAATAATGAATCGTTTGGTTCAAATAAATTATTTTAAATAACAGACATATAATACAAAAATTGTATGTGCAAAACAATCATAACTACATCATAGAACAGAATAGAGGGTCAATGGATTCATAACATACAGAGGGTCAAGAAGTGACTAAACAGAGAGCCAATGGTTATTTAAGTCTCCCAAGGCATGAGACCGTCAGAGGGTCACTAAAGTGACAATTCAGAGGGCCAATGGTTATTTAAGTCCTCTAAGACATGAGACCTCCGTGGTGGTACTTATAAAAATAAATAGGTTATATACTCATTATCAAATAAATTCCAAAATTTAAACAATCATATCCATGAGTTTCAATTTTAAATGAGCGGGGCTCATAAAATGAATAACATAATTGAATGTTAATATAATTAAAAACACACGATTTGCATAAAATAATTTAAGCTACTCAAGGTATAATATAACTCATCTCAATATTGACTCCTACTATTTTCTTCTTGTTTCTTCTGATTTTCGCGACTTCTCTGACTTATTGTTTTGTTTTTGTTTTTGTTTTTGTTTTTTTTTTTCCTACTCCAAGTTACTGTCTCGGTCCCCTTTTATACTGGAGCCTAAGGAGGTGATTCACCCTTAGCACCAAGGTGAATCACCTTTCATGTCTGAAGTCTTTTACAAGTGGCTTTTGCTGGAAATGCTACCTTTGGCTTACCTTTCCCCTAATTCCATTCTGAATAGGGGTGGGCACAGGTCGATTGCAGTCACAAAATCTCCAATTCGCTATCTGTTTGCCAGATTGGCAAATTGGAGAAAATCAATCAACATCCGTCCACCAATTCAGCAGATGTGGATTGAGTGGATTGACAGATGGATGCGAATCAGTTTGGCGATTTAAAATTGTATAAATTTTTAACATAATTCAACTTGTGCACTTCCTAAAAAAAAAAAAAATTACAGTTAATGACTTAAAAAAGTATTATAATCACTGTATACTTCAGCCAAAGAAAGAAAGTTTGAAATTTTAGAATATTACAATCACTGCATGCCTCATCTACATATTACAATCACAGCATGCCTCATCCACACAAAGTATTACAATCTGTGGTTCTTAAAATATAAAAACAATTCAAATCACCAAAACCATGAACAGAACAACAGTAGAGATTGTATGCCTCTGTATTGTTATATCTATATCTGTGTTTGAAAACAAAAACTAATAAGCATATATCATCTTTTTTATTTATTATTTTTAGAGTTAGATTTAAAAATAAAAAAATATAAATAAATAATACATTTTTTTTTTCAATTCAAAAAATATATTCAAGTTGAAACTCTTTTTCAACAGGATATATTCAACAAAATATTTAAACTCTTTTTTAATTAAAAACACAAACAGAATATCTAAACAAATTGAAAACACAAAATTTTACAAATTATTAGGGGTGCTCACGATTTGGCGGTTCGTTTGCGGCCAAAGGAACCTCAAATTCGCCATCCGTCCAAAACTAAGCGGATTGAAAAAAATAAATCCGTAACCGTCCGCTTGTCATCACACATTCATTCAAAATGCGGCGGATCGATTCAGTTCGGTTGGTTTGGGCGGATCGGTATATCTGCTGCTCACCCCTAATTCTGACCCCAAACATTTTGATAATTTCATGGTTCTTTTGATTTGGTCCCAAACAATTTATTAACCACATTGTTATGGTTTGGCAATAATGCTTCTAATTTTAGATTACATTTTAGCACGCATAACTATAAAATTAAATTTTTAATTTTTTTAATTTTAATTTTATTTATTTATTTATATTAAATTAATTAAACAATTGAAGTGTCACAACAACAGATAAAAAAATCTATGATGCAACAGATAAAAAAAAATCTATTCAAAATTTGAACAAATAGGGGCTCGACAATGGCTTAGTGTATTTCAATAACAAGATTTGAACATATAAAAAAAATAACAAATAGAATTTAGGAAAAAAAAATTGAACAGATGAATAGAATTTAGGGAAAAAATTGAATATATAGATATAATTTAGGGTAAAAAATTGAACAAATGGATAAAAAAAATTGAACAAATAGACAAAATAAGGGAATCAAAATGAGCATATAGAAAATAATTTGCACAAAAATTGAATAGATAGACAAAAAAATTGAACAAATAGATGAAAAATTTGAACAGATAGAAACTAATTTAAATAGATAGTTAAAAAGAAGTCAGTAGATAAATTAAAATGTAAAATTAGAAATAAAATGTCATTCAAAACAAATAAAAGGACCTCTCACCAAACTATTTCACAAATAATAAACCTATCACTAATAAAAAAAAAAATACACTAGACCTAATACTTTAGACACCCTCTAAATTAGATTTATCATCAATTTTCTCTATTAAAAAAAAGAAAAAAGAAAAAAAAAAAGGTGGTCAGCTTCACTGATTTAATCAATAATTAGAGCACCATCAATTTGGCTTAGGAGTAAATAATCATCATTTTCCCATTTAAAGGTTGCATGACGTCACAAAAAACATGACGTCGCAAAAAACTTGTTTAAACACAGTTACTCAAAATTTGACAAATAAATTTAGGAAAATTTATATTAAAAAATTAAGATTGAGCCTTATAATAAAATAAAGGGTGAATTACAAATACACCTCTTGAAATTTACTTAAAGTATATCCTTGTGATTTAGAAAATTACAAATACCTCATTATCAGAATTTTTTATTTAACAGAATTAATTAAAAAAATAAAATTTATAATTACTCTTTTATACAATAATAAAATTATTTAAATTATTAATTGAAATGTATTTCTAACATCATTAAAAACAGTTTATTGACTTGATGATTTATTAATAAAATGGGCGATTTGTTATGAAATTAAAAATTTTAGGGATGGACCGTAATTTCCAGAACCACAGGGGTCAATTTGTATTTTAATCAAATCTTAAAAGATGTATTTATAATTTATCCTAAAATTAAATTATATATTTTTAATTTTATAAATATAAATTTAAATTATAATTTTTTATTTATTTTTAATTTAAACCATTTGTTTATTTCTATTAAGTCAAAATGATAGAAAAATAATATTTTAACCATTATAAAGTTACGAAAAATGTCTGAAATATTATTTTTTTATTGAGTTTAATGACTACATATAATTTTTCTATCATTTTTACTTCATGAAAATAGATAGATAGTTTAAATTGAAAACAAATAAAAATATTTAAATTTAAATTGAAAAAATTACAAGTTTATTTTTTTTTAAAGTTCAAATCCTATAAATTTATAAATATTTTTTAAAATTAATGTAAAATGATAAATAAACTAGGGGCGTGTGCGGTGCGATTCAGACGTTTTAAAAGTGAAATTATAAATCAACCCATGAATGGTGGATTAGCAAATAAACAAATTGCAGTTTGGGACGATTTCAATTTGCTAGGTGATTGAAAAATATTCTTAACTAATTATCAAGTATTTGTATAATATATAACACTAATTTCATAATATTTTTTATATATATAACACAAATTAGTTTTATATAATATTTTTCAGGACGAAATGATTTTAAAAGTGTATTATAAATTTTAAAATTTAATTTGTAATTAGTGAATAAATCAATGCCAATTGATACAAATTAATATGATTTTAGTGTATTGGAGGATATTTTTGCATAGCCTTAAAACAAACTCACTCCAATCAATAGGCATCCATGAATCATGATAGTGAATTGACTTCCTGCTTGTTGAATGAAAAATGGTGTAGACCACTAAAAGAGGAGCATTAAAGAAGCATTAATTTGTTCTTTTTCTCTTTGTATTTTGTCTTTTTCCTTTCTTTTTTTTTTATTATTTATTTTTCTGGGTGCATGCTAGCTCAGTAGAGCTGCAATTAAAGCAGCTCTACTAGTGGTCTGTATCACCACTATTGTTGAATTGATTTTTTTTAAGGGAGCAACTTGCCTGTAGTCTTTAATCGGATTGGACGATACTGTTCGGACTGTGAGGGCCCATCACAAGTCTCGTTTTGATAATCTGAACCGTTCAATGTATAGAAATCGTCGAGTACTATATGCTTGTAAAAAATTACGTTGATCGGATATTAATAGCTATCTCATCTATTAGTTTTTTGTCAACCGTTAATTTGTTCACTGTCCATTTTTTTTATATACAAAACTGATTTGATCACATAGTTATTGAAATCTGATCAACGTGATTTTGTACAGGCATATAGTACTCGATGAGTTTTACACATGTAATGGTTCGGATTATCAAAATGAGACCCGTGATGGGCCTCTACGGGCCGAACAGTATCGCCTAGTCCGATTAAGGATTGGAGACAAGCTGCTCCCTTTTTTAAAATTTATTTATTTTATAAAAAATTTAATATACAAACTCTTAAAAGTGTATATTATATACATCTCTAATTATGTGATTTTCTTTTTTAGTTATGACGTTATTTTAATTATAACTCATGAAATTTTTAATTATATCTCATGTTATATTTATTTATAATTTTCTTTAGTTATAACTCAAAAAATATAAAATTATATCATTTTTTTTTCTTTATAATTATAAGTTACATTACCATAGCATTTTTCTTTTATTTTAAGATATGTAATAAAAATTCTAAGCAAGTACCATCACGTGGCATAGTATTATGGATTGTGCATGTGCTTTGCAACGATCCACTGCATTTCAACTCTTTGATTATCAGAATAATGGCATTCTGTCTCTCCAACACGCAAAGTACATAAGATCATAACGCTAATTAAAAACTTTTTGTCACTTCCAAATATATTCCAAAAAAATAAAATAAAATCAATAAACTTTAGCTTGAATATAAAAATTCCCTTCTTTAGATAAATTTTGGGCAAATTACAAACACTCCCTTCGAGGTTTGGTAAAAATACAGATTCCCCCATGAGGTTTGAGAAATTACAAATTGCCCCCTGAGAGTCAAATTTGCATAACAAATTAGGAGGGAATCTGTATGAAACTATAAACCTCAGGGGGCAATTTGTTATGGAAATATAAACCTCAGGGCGGGATGTAATTTCTCAAACCTCAGGGGGAAATCTGTATTTTCACCAAATCTCGAGGGGGTGTTTGCAATTTGCCATTATTCTGATATTCAAGATTTTATAAAAGAGTTGTAAAAAAAAAAATTAGCAACCCATATAACAATCTACCACTTGGCAGAGTAAGAGAACTTTTGAATTTTTTGCAAACCTCAAAACCAAATTATTTTATATAGAAGTTATATAGAAAATCTAATATATATTTTTTAATTACAGCAGTCTCATGCTAAACAAAGACATTTTTTTTTTCATGCTTTAATTTGTATTTTCCACCTCTTTGTTGCCCCAATTTTAAATTCTTTCTTGACCCAAAACAAAAACTATTGGATAGAGAAGAAAAAATTGAAATATCTTAGAAAGTATCAACTAAGTGGAAATGGACATATAGACACAAGCAAACTCAATCATTCATGAAAGAGAAAATAGGATAAGATATAAAAGGCCTTTAATGTAAGTCAAAAAAATTAGCTGTAACAAGGAACTCAGTGTGGTCCATGTCTGTCTTCTTATAATAATAAGTCTCCAACACGTGAAAAACCCATAAATAAATAAATTTGAGTTGGTGTTAACAATTACCTTAAAAGTATTAAATGACAAAATTTAATATAAATATATATATATTTTTATGACAGGTACTAAGAAAATAATTGCATAATTATATTAAATCCAAAACGGTTTGCCTTTATACTATCAATTAACAAAATTCATAAATTTGAAGTTGCTTGAGTCAATTGGGAGATGCAGTGTCACAAGTGTTAGGTGGATGATTAGTATAACATGATATTATATATCACTATGATACTATGCAGTACTATAATCAAGTAAGCTTGACTCTTCTACAGTTTATGAAAATTTTAAATTAAATTTAAATAATTTATTTCTTGACTCAATTCGTTTGTAGCCGTGCTCAATATTTTGTTGTGTAAAATGGAGGGGCCTCACCCCGTGATTGGGACTCCCACATTGATCTCTTTGAAACATGGCCTGTTGGGTTGGGAACCACATTGGAATTCACTCAATTGAAAAGCCTGCTATTATGATGATATTTGGGCCCAATACTATGACCATTTTGACAAAATATATACTTTTTCCGTCCTAAAATAATGATTCTTTTTAGGAAATTTAACTATTTTTTTATATTACAATTATTATATTTTTAAAATATTAATTCTCTAAAATTAGCTTTAGTACATTTTTAAAAAATATCAATTGTTATAATTACATTTTTTGTGTTATTAATGAATTTAAAAGAAAGGTAAATAGTAAATTCATATTATTTTATTCATTGATTTTTAAAAAGAAACTAATATTTTGCAATAATAAAAAATAAAATAAAAGACTAATATTTTAGAACGAATGGAATACATATAAAAAAAAAATACAAAAATTTGTATTAAAAGAAGTAGTGGAGCCACAATTAATGGGCTTTTCAAAAGAAACCTGTCGGCTGTTATGGTATTGTCTTATTTCACTTCCTCCAATGGGACTAGTTACTTTAACAAAATTTTTACAAACTAGCTACATTTAAAGAACAATTAGGAGGCTCTTTTAACAATTTATATAAATAAATAAGTAAAATAAAAAGTAACATTGAAACAAATAGATAAAAAATAGTTCAGTTAAAAGAAATATTAATTTATTATTATTATATATATACTTTAATTAGAAAAAAATAAAGAGTAGTATTAAAGTTGTTTTTACCCGTTTATTTTGTTTTAAAAAAATAATAATAATTAATTTCTGAAATTCGAACCCACACACAGTGTTAGGGTGGATGAAATATTTATCATGGCAGATTACAACCTCTAGGCAGAGAACTATACTATTTTCCTCCTAAATACACTATTTTCTTTCTGAATAGGAAAAGCAAAGTAATAAAAAACTTCAAGCCTATTTTTTTGTCATTTGTTGAGGCTGTATATAGTGTTCACATATATATAATTTATTTTAAAGAAACACTTAATAAGCTTAAAAATAGAAAAACTAACAATCAAGAATTTGGAAAACATATTTTTAACACATTCAACCTAAAAGAATTGCAAAAACAAATTACATAGCCGATTGGTCGAGTTGATTTGTTCAAACCACATTCAATTTTCCTCAATTTGCTTAAAACCCATTTACTAATGAAAAATGCTTGAGACTCCCAAAGTGAAGGACCCCATGACTCCCAAAATAATGTGAACTAATCATGTGTGTTTATTTTTTGTTTTTTCTTTTCTTTCTGGACCAATCACAGGTGAGTGGGGATTCTGGGTGTTGTGTTTTTTGGAGGTCTGTATTATTGTTTACTAATAGACGGATTTTGATTGAATTTTTTAATGCTAGGCAAGTCCTGACTCTAAACTGAGCTTTTGTATTTTGATTTGAATAATAACCCACTACAGATGCCAAGTTAATTTTAAACTAGGATAACCTCAAATTTCTTGGATAAATAATCCTTGTGGCTTATTTGAGCCGAGTTTGGATCTACTTGAACTCGATTTGATTATAAAATGAAATTAAAATTTGACTCATGATCAGCTAGCAACTCATGAATATTCATGAATAGCAAGTAAGCTTAGGTCAAACGAATTTTAAATAAGACGAGCTCGAACTATTCATGAATAGCTTTTGTTTATGTACAACCCTAAACAAAGGTATAGCTAGAGTGCGAAAAGGGGGAGAGCTACCTTTGTATGGGCAATTTTTCACAAATATAGTAAGTTACTTCATAAAATCGAGTAAGTTTTCGCAAATATACATAAGTTAACTCATAAAAATTTGAGAAATTACAACTTATGTATATTTGTGAGAATTTATGCGACTTTATGAGATAACTTATATATATTTGTAACAATTTACGCAAATGCATATGATATGCACCTTGTACACCCAAACACTTCCCCCTTTGTATATACATAAACATTAGCTACTGTATCCACAACCCACCCTCTTGCAATCTTGTAAAGTTTATGGGGCATGATTATCTCCACCCTTCCCAAACAATTCAACATTTGATCATTATGCAGATGTGACACAAGCTCAAGTTTCTTTCAGTAATCATTCTACCCAGCACAGCACAAAAAACCAAATGCCATTCCTGAAAATGACTAGCCAAATCCATTCCAACTGCTTGCATAAAATACAATTTATTTACCTGTGGATGGGTAACTCTTTTACAATGTCCAGCCCCACCATCCACCAAGCAAAAGACTACGTGCCCACAATACCACAACAAAAAGAGGGGTAGGATATGAGAAAGACTTTGAAAAATCTATCTCATAGCTTGACTGTGGCAATAAACGATGATGTTTTTCATATTCTATATTTTGTTGAAGATACGATATCCTACCTTGTTTGACAAAACTTAAAAAGAGGAAATAGGTTGCATTGCCACAGAATGCCAAGGAAAGATATATAATAAGTGATGATAGGTAGGAGTACAAAAGAGTGTTGGACTTACGACAATTGGGAGTTCTTATGGGCACATGCACTTGGTTAGCCGTCTATGACGGGCCATTTGGTTCGGGCTTGACATGTGGGGGGACATCTGATGAGTGAGTAGGATAGATTACTGCAGCAAGTGATATGGGCATGATGCAAAGTGCTTTAGATTGGAGGTATTGCATCGCAGTCCCAACATCTTCTTCCATGAGCTTAGCTACTTCTTGCTCTATGTCATGATTTGACCATTTATCCCAGGCACTTTGGTTGCATCCACCTTCACTGTCCTCTCCCTATGTATTGCAAAAGTGAAGGAACATACACTAAGGCATGTGTAAGGAAATATACCAATTTTTAAGGGCATGGTTAAAATGCTATTCTTTCTCTGTTACCTCAATTGATGACAATGGCACGTCAGCCACAAGTTGGGCCACTGCACCAGCTCCACCCAGCCTACTCATGCTCAGAACCTGCAAAGTAGGAGACAATGAGTAATGGAAAATTGCAAAAATGAAAGGAAACAGATAAGAGGGAAAACATATAAGGTGATTGAAATAGGGTAGACTAGAAGGGAGAAGACGAACTGTGCATGCACAACCCCACTCCCCCTCCAATTCAACTAGAATTTTCAACTAAAACTGTCCAACGTTACATGAGAAAGATCACTAATAATGCATGATTAAATAGGACCATTTCAGTAATGCAAGCTAGTTTTGCATGGCCTATACAAATTTTGTTACCAACATTAACCCTTGGCATTTAATAGTTAGTGACTTTGTGGAAGAATAGTTGAAGGTAGTAATGACAGCCAAAATTTCACGAAATCTACAACAATGAGTATAGAAGAGCAAGACTGGGCTGTGAAAGGAATTAAATTATATTCATGAAAGGGGTCAAGGAAAGACAATATTTCTAATGGTTTGACAATTAAATAAACTAGGAGGAAATTGCATATAAGCAAATAAAAAGATCCTCAAGAATACTCCTAAAAATATAAAGCTGAATTTAGTAAAGATAATGATGACATTGGCCATGAAATTGCCACTTTGAACACAATAGGAGACTGTTTTACCTTGACTTGGAGCCTTAAGAATTTCACGTAATCCAGAATTTCATCAAGCATGGCAGCCTTATCCGTCTGCAAAACGGTTTAATGCATCAATGTTAGTTCAGTGTATAGTCTATTCTATTCATACCTGGTTAATTGAGTTATAGCTTCTTTAAAACAGTGATTAGTCATGCAATAAGCTACGATTTTTCATTCATAATCATATCAAAGGGCATCGAATTGGAAAACATCTAAATTCACCCAGACCTTTAATATACATACGTATTCGACAAAACGCCACGGATGGAAGTTAGAACAAGCAGACTCACACCAGGAGAATGTCCACAAACATTTTAATTATCTATATAGTTTGACAGACATATGTGTCTGTCTCCACAACATTGTGACATTCCAAACACGAGGCGTTCATTACCTAATATTATTTTTAATTATGCAAAAAAAGAAATCATGTTTCTAGTTTGCCGTGGTAATTCATCGACTCCTTGTTTGTTTCATGAATCAAAACAGAGTTTCCTTTGATCATACAGTGATTAACAAACAATTACACAACCACACTTGGTACAAAGAAGACCAAACCCACGTCAAAAAATGTCAAAGAATTAATCTGACCACAAACAAATTCAGGTCTTCTGTGAGATTGAAGAAAAACTGAAACACCGATGATCTCTTTCATGGTCACAGGAAGACACAGTCTAAATACAGGTTGTGATGACCTGAATTACAGAAGAAGGAAACCAAAAAAACACTGAAAGCCTCTTGAGTATTCCTTTGGCAATTATAAAATAACACAGACCTTGTTGCAGCTGGGAACAAGTTCCTGCAAAGCCTTCATCCTTTCTGATATTCTTTCTCTACGCAGCTGTAAAAGAGAAACACAGGTATCAATGAAAAGCAATAAGAAACACCAACCAAACACAGAGCTAAAAATACAAGTGAATGAAGCCAGAGCCAGATTTATATACACGCATATGTTATATGACTAATACATGTTTATTTAATAATTTTTTTTCGCAACAACCCCTCCTGCTACATAACATATCATACCGAGTCCATCTATTGACAGTACATTCTCCACAAACAATTAATTCCAACCAAATATGCTCCTTAAACAGCTTTTGTACTGTATTTAACTCAAATTACCCGCTCAGCAATGCTATGGGGATCTGTGGCTTGTCCTCGACGAGCTCGCACCCTTGGCCGGATGCCAGGTGGCTGTGGCACAGTGATTGTTGTGCTGGGAGTTGGTTGTCCATGAAAAGCCTGCAAAAAAATGCACAAGCCAGTGGTAATTACAACCCCATAATTAAAATTCAGATTGTAAATCCGACAACTTAAATGGTAAGCCTTGGCAGCATCACAGGTTCAAAACACGGAATCAGACTCTCTATACATCTAAGTTCTAATCCAGACTCCGCAGTGATGGAACCTAGTGACTGGGCTGCCTTCTTTTTAATTGTAAACAGTAGAGCAGAGCTGGCTTTGTGAGACAAGGTTACCTTTTAATTTCATATTGAAACACCAAATGGGTAAAGATTGTGTTAATGGAAATTCAAGAAATGGGGTTTCACCACAATGATCATGTAGCTAGAGGTGAAGAGCTCTTCCTCATATTTGTCAACCCCTATGTGTTGAATCTTTGTTTCAAAGGATCCTAAGATGGGTCAGACATCCAAATAGCTCAATTTTCATGGTTTCAATTCAAGTACCAAGGACAACTCAACCGCCGCTATAAATATATGGGGAGATTCCATGTCAGTGGAATTTTCAAAATTTAATTACATATTCATGAAAAATTTATGATTTTACTTTTTAACATTTATAAATTTTACTACTAACAAGAAAATATTTTTCTAAATGAAATGAAATTAACCCAATATTTCATATGAAACAGAGTATGAAAGGAAAGGATGAGTAGTTACAGAGTATGAAAGGAAAGGATGAGTAGTTATATGAACCTGAGGAACGGCTTGGCGGACCGAGTGAGGCTGCAAATGCTGAAACGCCGGAAACAAACTAGCCATGTTCACAGACTCTCTCTCCTGCAAAAACCCCCCGCAAGAGAGACTCAATTACCCTCAACCCTAACCCTAAATTTGCACAAACCACAAGGGCAAAAGGGTAAATTCAACACTTACATTCTTCACTGAAAAAGCTCCACCGCCGCCACTGAGGTCATCTCGGCCGTTGTCCAGGCTCAAACCCAACGGAACAAACTGCTGCTGGAAGCCACTTCCGCCGGCGGCGGCCGAGTTGAGCTGTGACGGCGTGGTTTCGGCTCCGGCGAGGCCAGCGTAAGAAGGGATAGAGAGGATTTGGTCGAGGAATTCGTCGGAGTAACCCTCCGACGGGTTGGTCGCCATGCCGGAGATGGGAAGTTTCCGGCTAGAGGAAGTAGCTGGGTTAACGCGGAGAATCGAGAGAGAGAGAGTGGTGTCGGAAACAGAGGAGACAGAGTGGGTTAGGGTTTCAGGCTCAGGCTCGTGCTCTGCTCTGACAAGGCTGTGTATCGTTTCTGAATGTGTCTGACAAAAAGTACAATTTTTTAGAGCAACAAAGGCCGTGTTTGCTTGGTGGAAAATTATAGACTATTCCTCGCTTGGTATTACTTTTTTTTTTTTTTTTTTTTTTTAAATTGATAATAAAAAAATAAAAAATAAAAAAATTCTTTTAATTTTTAAATAATTATTTTTTTAAACTTATTTAAAAATAAACTTGAATAAAATAATTTGATAAATTAAAATAAATTATAGCTTGTAGAAACTGTAACAAATAATTCTAAAAACAAGTAACAAATAGTTCAAAAAAAAAGTACAAAAAAATAAAGTGATGTGATTGGATGTTTTGACTTTCTTACTATTTTAGACCTCGTTTGGAGAGTAATTATTTTAGTCAAAAAATTAAAAAGTCATTACAAGTTATTACATCACTCTCTTTACTTTTTTGAATATCTTTTTGTAAAAAGTCAAAAAGTCACTAAAATAACTTATTTCTAAATGAGACCTTAGCAAATTAATTAATTAATTAAAAAACCAACATGCCAACCAAAGAACATACTAGGCCAAGTTTGGCATCTAGCAAAAAAGTCAAAAAGTCAAAAAGTTACTCAAAAAGTTAAAAAGTTAACACTATTCACCAAAAATCAACAATTACAGCTGCACAACTTCCAAGTCGAATTTTTCCCTACAAATCAATTTTTACAATTTTTTATTACACATTTTTCCATAAAAAGTCAAAAAGTTAACCCAAACATCCATATTTTCAACCTCCATTTTTTAATCTAAAAAGACAAAAAGTACACTTACTTAGGACACCCCAAACAACCCCTAAGAGGTTGTTTAGGATTTGCTTAGTTAGTGTACTTTTTGAATTTTTATAATCGTTTCTGAACAACAATGATAGAGACCACTAATTTTGGAGCTCTAAAAAGATCACTAATGACATGACACTCAATAAAAAAAGAAAAAAAATACAACACCAAGGCCAAAATATCAAATCATTCATAGTGGGGCCCACTGTCACATCATTAGTGGTAGCACTAATTAGTGCTCTCACTCATTTTCCGTTTCTGAATGTGTCTGACAAAAAGTACAATTTTTTAGAGCAACAAAGGCCGTGTTTGCTTGGTGGAAAATTATAGACTATTCCTCGCTTGGTATACTCCTTTTTTTTTTTTTTTTTTTTTAAAAAAAAAAAAAAATTTAAAAATTGATAATAAAAAAATAAAAAATTAAAAATAAAAATATTCTTTTAATTTTTAAATAATTATTTTTTTAAACTTATTTGAAAATAAACTTGAATAAAATAATTTGATAAATTAAAATAAATTATAGTTGGCTCGTAGAAACTGTAACAAATAATTCTAAAAACAAGTAACAAATAGTTCAAAAAAACAAGTACAAAAAAATAAAGTGATGTGATTGGATGTTTTGACTTTCTTACTATTTTAGACCTCGTTTGGAGAGTAATTATTTTAGTCAAAAAATTAAAAAGTCACTACAAGTTATTATATCACTCTCTTTACTTTTTTGAATATCTTTTTGTAAAAAGTCAAAAATTCACTAAAATAACTTGTTTCTAAACGAGACCTTAGCAAATTAATTAATTAATTAAAAAACCAACATGCCAACCAAAGAACATGCTAAGAGGTTGTTTGGGATTTGCTTAGTTAGTGCACTTTTTGAATTTTTATAAAAAATTATGTATAAAGAAGTAAAGAGGTGGTATGACCCAAATAAGTATACTTATCAAATAAGTGCACTTGGTTTTATAATCTATTACAAAAAGACGAATAGAAAAATAGAAAAAATAATTGACTTTTTGATATTCCAAACTTGCCATAAAACAGTTAAAAAATCACTATCAATGTGTTAATTATTCTTTTTATTTTTTTTTACAAAGGTTAAAATAAATTTATTTGGCACACAATTAATTTTTTATTTTTATTTTTATTTTTCTTATGACTTTTTATTTTTGTTAAAGAAATTACAGCTGCACAATTAATTGTTTTGTTTTTGTTAAAGAAATTACAGCTACATAATGACTTGTTTGGTTTTTGTTAAAGTGATTTATCTATCAAATTGAATGTTGCCTGAATCACTCACACTTGTGCCAGTCGGACGACTGATCTCACTTTGTCTACCACAATTATCACCTTATCATCCAAACTATCGACCGGCGAACCCACATCAACGATTATGGATAAAACCAAATTCGGTGGATAACATTGCCCATAAGGAAAAAAAAGGTTTGGTTTCAATTCAACTGATTTGATGATTCTTTTTTAACAAAAGGCAGAAAAGCTAGTACTTCCTTTGATAAAAGTGTTAAAAAAGATTCACTTTTTTCTACTTTTTTGTTCTTAAACTTTTGTGCTAAACACATGTTTTAAGAAAAATTATTTAATTTACGTAATTGAGAATTATGTTTCCTATTACTGTGTGTACATAATTGAGAATTATGTTTCCTATTACTGTGTGTAATTAAATAATCTTTTTTTAATTAAAAAAAAATGAGTAATTGTTATTATGAGGATTGTGATAATTTCCATCAGATATTTGTAACAGTGTTTTTTTCTATTTTACAACTATTAGATATACCATAGAAATCTCCTATTGTAAACATATAATAGTGAGGATTAAAACTCTCAATTGTTGATAAACCATCTACTTATTTTATTAAAAAATTCATATTTCTTTAGAAATGCGAGATTCTCACACAATCTCATGTTCTAATCTCATTATGCCTTATTATTAAAAAAATAAAAAATAAAAAAAATTATCTCATTATGCATCGGAAGCTAAACAGGGAGGAAATCATATTACCCACATTTCAAGTCGTTGCTTAGACAAAAAATTGCCTCATCTCAATACAAAGTTTACCCAACACTTCAAAGTACATTTTGTATTCATATTAAAGGGGATTGTCAATGTAGGCAATAATAACAGTAAGTTCAGTAATCAAATATAAAGGAATTCCATATCTAAATTATTTCGTTACAAAATCATGCAACTATACACAAAAACAGTTCGTCATCAATTAGCATGAATCATGCTCACCTTCCATTTACTTGACGAGGTGATAGTCCATCATCTGAGATATCAAGAAAAAGATCATCACTCTTGCACAATGCATAAACAATGTCCACCATAGTAGGCCTCTTGGAAGGATCTCTATGCAAACAAGCAATCGCGACAACCATTACATTCATAACACTCTCCATTGAACAAGACACTTCATTTAGAAGAAAACCATCCATCCAACCCTTCAAATTCTTCTCTTTTCTATTTTCATTTCCATCCAAAACTCCTTTGACACTCATCCAGAGGAGGTTCCCTTTTTCATCCTTGGCTTTCCTTCCCGAAACAAGCTCAAGCAAAACCACCCCAAATGAGAAAACATCCATTTTAGTAGAAACCAATCCATCGGCTAAGTATTCAGGGGCAATATAGCCTCGAGTTCCGACAATGTGCATTGTTATGGCATTGCAACCGGACTTTGCTAGTCCAAAATTGGCAATCTTGGCTCTTTTGTTTGCATCTAACAAAATGTTGGTGCTTTTGATGTCTTTGTGAACTACCCTTGGCCTCGTGTGCTCGTGAATGTATTGGAGACCGTTGGCTACATCAATGGCAATTCTTAACCTTGTTTTCCAATTTAATTTCTCATTGTGTTCATGCAACCATGAATGAAGAGATCCATTTTCAAAGTACTCGTAGACTAGATAACAATTTGCATCTTCAGGGTCTATGCAGAATCCTTCTAGCTTCACCAAATTGCCATGGTTTACCTTCAAAAGGAAAGTAGCATGTTTTATTAGTAATTAATTTGTTTCATACTAAAAGTATACTGAAGTTACATGGAACGCATATTTTTATCAAGATGAGGAATGAGAATAGGAAATGGGAATGGGCTACACTATATTGACTAAAATATGATATGAATATGCGTCTATAGATCACACTATTGGAAGTTACTAAACTTCAAAATGTGAGATGATTTCTTTTCTTAGTAATTCGACATCCAACGAAACATAGTTTATTTCTTCCAATTAGTCAAATAAAATTTTCTTCCAATTAGTCAAATAAATATTTTTTTACATGAACATTTTAGGCTGGCTTGGTGAGTTAAATTATTGAGGGGTTTTGGGCTTCTAGATGCATTCAAATCCTTATTACTATTATTTTTTTTATTATTAATCCATATACTTCTTTTTTCAATAAAAGTTAGAAGTTAATGAAAAGATTCCCAAACAAAGAAATATAGGCGGTGAGACAATCCACCAATGTAATTAAACAAACAACAATGGTAGGGGCCCAAATTTTGTGGTTCAAAAGTGGTTCAAATGGCCAAAACGACGTTATTTTGGCTATTTGAGCCACTTTTGAGCCACAAAATTAAGGCCCCCAAACATTTTTCTTAAACAAAAAAGAATGACCATGCTGGATGTTAAAGGAATGTCCCATTACATCTTAGCATTTAAATTAAGTTCATGTACATTGAATCTTCCAAAGAATGACTTCAAAAACAATCAGTATTTTAAGTTTGTTTTAATATATATTTTTAAGTGATATTCTCTATTTTGTCTTTAAAAGTCCAAGACTAAACTCTCATATGACTTTAATTATAGAATTGTACATGAGATTTTCATATAATAAATAAATCTTTGTATAGAGGCCCCTTTCTAGGAGAAATAGAAGGTAGACAGATCTTCATCTTCTTCTACGAAAGAAGACAAAAATTACGGCCTCTATCATAGAGATTTTTTTTTTTTGGGTTAATTACACTAATAGTCCCTATAATTTGGGACTTGTGTCACTTTGGTCCCTGATTTTTCAATTGTGACACGTTTGACCCTGAATTTTGAATCTTGTTCCAAATAAGGACAATTGAAAATATTATTAGATTTTTCAAGGGTAAAATTGTCAATTTAATAAAATATAAACTAATTTGACAAAAATAAATGTCAAAAAAATATTTTTAATATTTTTAAAATTATTTTTATCCACCAATGATAAAATTATGTAAAATTAATAAAAATTACATGATTAATTTTTTAAAATTAATTTTACATGATCATCATCCAAACACATAATAAAAATTAATTTGGTAAAAAAAAAAAATGTCTAAAAGATTTATCAATTTTATATAATTTTATTTTTAGTAGGTAGAAATAATTTTTAAAAATTCAAAAATATTTGTTTGACATTTATTTTTGTCAAATTAGTTTATATTTTATCAAATTGACAATTTTACCCTTGAAAAATCTAATTATATATTCAATTGTCCTTATTTGGAACAAAATTCAAAATTCAGGGTCAAATGTGTCACAATTGAAAAATCAGGGATCAAAGTGACACAAGCCCTAAACTATAGGGACTATTTGTGTAATTTGTCCTTTTTAAAATTGGCATAAATAATAATAATAATAACAATAATAATGCTAATAGGTCCGTAATCGCTTACCTCACCCACACAAAATAATAATAACAACAACAATAATAATACTTGTGTAATTAATAAAGTCAATACTTATGATTTGAAATGATAAATCCAAAGAAAATGTCATGCCGACCCCACTATTACATCTAATTTTTTAGGTCTAATACCTAAGCATTGTATGTTTAAAACCTTATTAATACCTAAGAATAAGATGGACCACATCACCCAAATATTGTTTTATTCACAAATAATCTAATATTTGCAACATGGCAATTTTGTATTTGGTTTATTGCACAGTTGTCCCTGTCCTTTTAATATGTTTATACTTTCACCTCATGTAATTCTATTTATCGTATCAATTTCCCACATTATTTTTATTGGATTTTTACTCAATTACAACCTCGCCTAAACCTGAAATATGTATTGAAATTTGAAACTATAGTAGAAAGAGAAATGGGTTGCAAATCATATAGTAAAGAGTGAAAATGCGGCATAATAAACCTATCAAAAGATTAAGGGCGGGTTTGACCTAGTTTAAAAAAGATAAAAAGTCGAAAAATTATTCAAAAAGTTAAAAAAAATTCACTATTCACAAAAAATATATATAAAAAAATAAATTTACACCAAAAAAATACAACCTAAAAAGTTATTGACGTGATGGTACAGTTTGAACTAGATGGTACAAATTACCTAATTGGCTGCACAAAAAATTTACAAAAAATGGTGTTGTTCGGCCCGTGCGGGCCCACCATGGGTCCTGTTTTGATAATCAGAACCGTTCAATGTGTAGAACTCGTCGAGTACTATATGTATTTAAAAAATCACGTTGATCAAATATCGATAGCTATGTGATCAAATCAGATTTTTTTAGCTGTTTATTTTTTATCGTCCATTTTTTTTTATACAAAACTGATTTGATCACATAGCTATCGATATCCGATCAACATAATTTTTTACAGATATATAATACTTAACGATTTCTTCACATTGAACGGTTTGGATTATTGAAATAAGACCCTTGGTAAGCCCTTCCAGTCCGATGAAGGACTAAAAAAAAGCCTCATCCTATATATATAAATATGAACCATGTCTGTCCCACACACAATTCAAAGCATTCCGTATTGCTTCTTTCTATAGTCATTGTCACTATGCATAGGGCATAGGGGTAAAATGATAATTTTATTATTTTATATAATATTTTAATATACACTTTTTCGTAAAAAGTAAAAAAATTATCTCAAACAAATATCTTTTTCCCCTCAATTTTTTAATCAAAAAGTATACTTATTTAGGATATCCCAAACAATTTCTAAATCTAAGTTTTGTGCGTTATCAGATCAGGATCTACAACTCTCATATAAAAAAGTCATGATTTCAAGTCTAAAAATATGAATGTTAAATTGTTTCATTCTTTACTTTCCCTTAAGGTTACTCTTTTAGTTTTTGTCCAGTAATTATCTTACATATGGAAGACAAAAAAAATTACACACTTGGGGCTTAGGTCTCATTTGGGAACATACTTTTTTAATAATTTTTTGATTTTTAGTTAAAATGTGATGTAAAAAAAACTAATATGTTTGGAATGACTTTTTGACTTTTTACGAAAAGATGTGCAAAACGTAAAGAGAAAAGGAAATCTTTGACTTTTTTGTACGAGTTGTTGGCTTTTTAGTTTTTTTAGTGACTTTTTAACTTTTTAGCTAAAAAAGTCACTTGTCAAACGAGGCCTTAGTCAAGGTGACGAAAAATAAATAAATAAATAGAGACCAAAATAGTATACACCCAAAAAAATATCTAAAAACTATTCATAATTTTAATTTTTAATGTTAATTTAAACTTTGGTGTGATGCGAATAATAATTAAAATAAATTTGATTGACATGTTTCATATAAAACGATGTAGTTTTGAAGTCAATTACCTTCTGCAAGATCTTGAGTTCTTCACAAGCATTCCACTTCATCTTCTTGATAGCATACACCCCTCCATCAATGCAACCTTTGTAAACAGACCGATGAATCATCCATCTCTGATCAAACCCATCAGTTGCTTCTCTCAGTTCTTCAATCTCATATACTCTATACTTATCCAAGCAATCTGACACATTAGCCATCAAACTCACTTTCACCTCCTTCACCAACCCCTTCTCTCTCCTACTCCTCTTTTCTTCTCTCTCCATTGCCCTCCTCTTCTTCACAAAAGCCTCTCTATAAGCCCACAACCCACCAACCAAAACCAACAAGACCCCACAAACTCCCAATCCAATTTCCAATCCAATCACATGAACTTTTTGCTCATTCTTCTCAGAAGATGAAGCAAAAACACTAGGCTGTGCTAGCATAGGAAGCCTTGGAACCGGAACGAAAACAGTTTCAAAAGGCTGGATTTCACCCCCATTGATATCAACTATGGACTGTGTTGTTGAACCAAACCTAGCAGCAATGGAGGGTATTGTGTCTGAAGGTTGAAACACATAGCTGATGAGATAGTTTTCTTGGTTTTGCAATTGGGTTGTGTTTGGACACTTGCAGAAGATTGGAAACACGACGCTTACGCCGATTTTGAGGAGGGTTGGGATGAGATTAGGGTTGACAAATTCGACAGATTGGTAGGTGGTGAGGTTTTGGAAGAGGTGGGTGGAGAGATAGTAGAAAGTGTCATCTTTTTTGATAGTGTAAGTGAGGTTGGCAAAGGAGAGACTTGTAGTGGTAGAGCCATTGGTGATGGGTTTGCAAGAACATGTGAGAGGAATAAAGAGGGGTTGGTGGGGGAGGAGAGGGGTGGTGGGGGAAGAGATGTTGCTAGGGTTTGAGATCATGAGGCGGCTAACGGAGAACAGGTCGCCGATGGAGGCTAGGTCAAGGAAGTCAGGAGACATGGCTGTGAAAAAGGCATAGGTTTGGCAAGGATAGGTGGCCGAGGTGGTGGAGTGGTTGTTGTTGTTGGCTGTGCAGGTGTAGCCCGTGGTGTTCGGTGGTGGTGATGGAGGTTGTTGGGCTTGTGAGTGGTGGTGGAAGAGGAAGAGCAAGAGGAAGAGGAGTGAAGAGAGGTGGTGGTGGTGGTGGTGTTTGGTTCTCATTTTTTTGTTTGATTTTGAGAATTGTATTAACTTACCATCATATAAGAATAGAAGAAAGTCTTATGGAGTCAAGAATCAAGATGCATTTTTTCTTACTGGTTTGGGATCCTCTTCTCTGTCTCAACTATTTTTTATTTTTATTTTTAGATGGTATCTGTCTTGACTAGTTATTATTCCTCCCTTTTAGTGTTGTTATGTACCCACAATTTAAAAATAAAATTAAAAAATTGTTTCATTTTATTTAGAGAAAAGTTAGGGATTATGAAAATTTTTTCATAAAAATGATCATGAAAGAGTTATGATCATTGGATTACCTTGATTAGTGTGTGGTGCATTATTCTAAGTGTAATCCAAGGGTCATAAAGCTTTCATGATTATTTTTATGAAAGATTTTTCATGATACCTAGCATTGCTGTTTTATTTATTTATTTTTGTTTTCATTAAAACAAAGGTGGTTTTTTTTTATATATAAAAATTTCCTTAAAAAAGTTTTCATAAACAAATATTCAAATGTTATTTTTTTTAATAGAAAAAAATGAAAACACAACATAGTCATTATTTTTTAATTAGGAAATAATTTACTAATAAAAATTTTGTACAGAAAATTCACCTCCACCAAAATAATATTTGAATGACATTTTTTGTAACTTTGATGAGTCACTTTGAGGTAGTTGTGTTTGATTCTCATTTTTTTTTCCAGAGTTTCTATTTGCAAATTACTTTTTTTTCTCAGTTTACACCAATTTATCCTTTGGAATGAATGATAATTAATTGTTCAAATATCAATTATAAAATTCAGTTTTTGTTCAATACTTAGTATTTAAATTATGATTTTTTTTCAATAAGTAATATCAAGAAAAAAATATGAATTAAATATTTTATAGTGTCCAAATAGAAAGCTCCTAATTTTTTTATTTCTTTTTTAATTATTTGGCGGGGATTCAACTTCCAAGTTCATATGAGAACAGAAAGGGAGAAAGTAGAAGAACTCTCGTGTAGAAAGATTCTGGTCAAGATGCTTATGTTCTACCTGACTTGGAATTTTCTATCCCCATTCTATGCAGTTATGTTTGTTTGCACAAAATTAATTTACATAATAAATTTAATTATATTTTATGATTTAATTCTATGCAATTAAATTTTATATTCCGACTCTATCGTATACTTTTAGTATAGTCATGTCGTCATAATTTAAATCTAATACAAATTTAGTTTTCTTCATTATTAAAAAATTTTATTTTTGACAATTTTGAATTTAAATTGTGATAATACTAAAAGAAAGATTTGAAATCGATCTTTCTATCTTGCCGGTCAATATGAAGTTTGGGAGCATATTAACTATGATAAAAAAATCATTACTTGAGTTTATAATTTTGAAAATGTCATTATCTCATATTGTTTTGAATGAAATTTTTTAATTAAAATTTATTTATATATTATTATTTTTTTATTTTCTAATGGGTCACCGGTAGAATAATTTCTGGTCAACCATATTTTAGGACATCCAAGCCCACCATAGAAATTGTTTATTTGATTCGGCTGTTTTGGTAAAGATAAGACCAGGTGAATGAAACAATATGGATGATTTCACTTGTTGGACAATTTAACAGCCCACGAAAGACAACTTTTCAATACCTCACCATCTAAGTCATTCTCCCTAACACTTCTTTATTTTCTTCCATATTTTGATGTAAAATATTTTATATTTAAAAAAAATTATGCATAATTTTTTTTGAATTTTATTTTCTAATATTTGATTGACACTTAAAATATTTTTTTTTTCTTTTTTGTATGCGATGAATAGAAACTAATGAAGAGCTAGAATTTTCCTTTCAAAATGTGTTGAAAGGGTCCAGCTGAAGGTAAATTTTTTAAAATCGACTTACAAAATTTTTAATAGCAAGTCAATTTAAAAATTATAAGAAATATTTTACAAAACCCTCCAAAGTCCGGGTGAAAGGCAGCCATAACTATTACGGTTACTAAGATAGCAAAATTCCATGTCGAGCAATAACTATTCACATAAGATGTAATGATCTCATAAGAAAGATAGGTTGGTTTAATTCACCTTTGTCTTTAGCTTTGGAGGAGGCAACAACATACAACAAAATACACAAGATTTTTACATCTGGGCACCATTTCAAAAAAATAAAAAAATTTGTATCTTTGATATGGTATTATAGTTAATTTTCCTATTTTAATTCTAAAAGAGAGAATGAAGAAGAGAGAACTTAAGTTTATGAATACCTTTCATTGTAACTTTGGATATCTCATCACATTATGATGCATTTTTTTATTTTATTTTTGACAATGAACATTATCTCTTTGTAATGTCACATAAACGGCCTTTCCAACAACGGGGTAAGGTTGGGTATAAATTGCCCTTCACAGACCCTAATTTCGTAGGAGCCTCCAAGTCGCTCTTCTGTTATTATCTTTTCATGATGTCATCCTTTTTCACGGTGAAATCCCACAGGTCCCCATACTTTTCGTTAAATTCCCATAAGTCCATGGTGTTGTAATCCGCAATTAACTTGTCCCGAGCTCCCCTCTCCATATTGTATATCTGGGGTTCAAAGTTGTGAGGCTCACTTGGCTTATCTATCTCTATAATGCAAAAGATTACCGTAAACAAAGCCGCTCCAATGTACAAGTACTCCCCCTGAAAGACGAGATGTGAGAAAAATTTCATTGTTAAGGTGATCCGAGGCCACTATGTCAAATTGCCAAACTTTCATAACTGTAAAATGTATTGTTAAAATTACCGGAGCATGGAAATACATCCCGGCAGCAATTGCTGGGAGAAACAGCCATGAAATAAGCCCTGGTCCAAACAGAGAAGAACCAAATCAGAAAAAGCTTTATCGCCAATTATCTAGGTTAATGAGTAACCAAGGGTTGACTCGGAAACAATCATTGATACCTTGGAAACCTGTAGGAGGTCCCATTGCTTCATAGTCTTCTGCAACTAGACCCCAAAATGTTCCTGAAATGTAAATCTTAGTTAGAAATGGTGGTCCTGTTATGAGTAAGATTGAATTTCCACTGATTGACAGACCTGAGAGTTTGATTTGGAGGCGAGAATATAGCCAATAGTATGACTCGATTTGAAGGTTTGATAAACTTTATGAGTTATACTCTCACTTAAAATAACAGCCAAAACCAACTCAACTTTTCAGATCGGTCCTTCATTTTCTAACCATATAACTAAGGTTTGTTTGAGCTGCTAATTATTTCCCCATTATGGGAACAAGTGGGGTTATATTTGTGTGATGAAATGAAAAGGTAAATATTGACCGAATGGCGTGGAAACAAAATGACATCAACCTAACCTCATTCACAGACATAGTGAGAACTGCTTCAAGACTTTACAATATATAAAGGGTTTTGCAAAATATGTAAAATGCAGAACTTTAATCAGGTTAACACTGAACTCTGAGTACCCATCCCAAATATGATGTGCCAAAAACAGCAAAACATCGACAGAAACCCATTCTGGTGCAAAACTTTTCATAATAAAGTCCATTGTTTTTAATTTTTGCAATAAATAAGACAAACACAAACACACAATTGTTCTATATTTTTGCAAGAAATAAGACAAACAATTAATCTAATCAATAAAGAGGACTGATTTATCTTGTTTTGTGTTTCAAAATCAGAACCAATTTGTATCTTTAAACTGAATTGTTATATGAGAGTAGAAAGAAAATTCCTCAAAAATTGTGAGTGATTTCAACAAAATATTGAAATGGTTTCCAAAGAGAAGTATTCCACTGCACTTTCTTAGAATCTGATTCAACTATGACAAAACTGGACTAGAATTAGGGAGAGGTATTGGCAGACTCAATCTTAGTCCGACCATTTACATGGCTTATGCTAATAATTTCCATTTTCTAGGAGATTCTAGAGTTAATACATTACAACACGATAGAGACAGTGTAACATTTCTCAATCTGATAAATATAGATAACCGAAATACAAAGTAAAATAATTAGGCATGGAACCCAACAGAGAAACAAAATTACTGCTTGATGTATAAAATGTATTCAACAACTTCCCACTCAAGTCCTTAGTACCTAATCAACACGCTCACATTAAAACTCAATAAGGCCTATATAACCAAACATTGATAGCAAAAATCTTCTCAAATTTACATTAAAAAACTATCATTTTGAAACATTGATGATACTAGGATAAAAACATCACAAACCACATTATATAAAACATACTAAACCTTACTCCAGGCCATAACCTTTCTTTCTTTCTCTTTCTTAAAAAAAATAAAAAAATAAAAAAACGAAAACAAAAACAAAAAAGGTGTTCCTAACAAGTGACCCCAGACAAAAGAAAAAGATTAAAAACAAAAATAGAAAATAGAAGACTTCCCCTTGAATTCAAAATACTTCCCCTTGACATCAAAACACTTTTAAACCTTTTCAGTTTTCAAACACATTTTACCTCAGTCCCAATACTCCTGTTTGGGGACTTAATGCTAGAGATTTACAATTTGGATCCCTAAATTTAGCCATAATGATGTGGCAAGAGAGGCAAGACCTACAAAATTAAGTATTTGACAAATTAAAAACTACTTGTATCCTGCCACATTATTGTGGATCAAATTGTGGGAGATTTTTTGAGTCTTCATTATTTCCACAAAAAAATTCTATAAGTTGTCAAAATATACTCAATTCCTGTCTTTAATCAATTCACAAACTAGACTTGCCAAAAAAAACTAAAAATCAATCACCTTGTTTGGTTCCAATTTTCTGAAAATTAAATTTTTTATTTTCATATATATATATATATAGTGAATTTTTAAATATTTTAAACATTTTTTTTTTTACTTTTTAGATACACTTAATATAAATACAATTAAAAAAATATAATATTTGTGAAAACAATCTTTAAAAAATTTACTAAATATCAAAAATACAAAAAAAATAAAAATTTAATACATTTTCGCATTGTTATTTATTTATTATTTTTTAAAATATTTTTTTTTATAAATATTTTACTTGGTTAGCTACATCTAAAAAAAACCAAAAATTAAAATATTACAAAAGATTCACTAAAAAAAAAAAAAAAATCAATTTTTAAAAAATTAAATTCAGAAAATTAGAACAAACAATAAATTTGTACCTTCCTCTTGACCTTCCTGGTAAGTATGGTGATCATCCCACTTTCCATAAACAAATTCTTCCTGCAACCATTAACACAAAATTACCAACAACTCAATCTCTCTCTCTCTGTCTCTATATATATACACACACACATACACACAGAGGACTACAACATTAAAATGCATAAATATACATATGCGCGCACACACACATCTATATATAAAACGATGAATTGAAGAAAACGTACGGCGCTGACGCCATTAGTGGCCCAACGGTCTTTCGGATCTTCATTGAGGTCAGGCTCAATCTCCGACAATCCAGCAGCATTCAACCTCGTAGTAGACCCACTCCTACTGGGAATTTTTGTGCTAAATCTGAAAGAAATCGAACCCGGGTTTCGCTGAATCGGAACCCTAACCCTAGTTTCACATGGGTCGGCCTTAGAAGAGCCAATTTTAGGGATTGAATTGGCAGAGACAGAGAGAACAGAGAGTGCAGTTGAACCCGCCATTTTCATTGCTCTGTTCTTGCTGAGTGTTTTGACGCTTCTAATGGTCGAAGTTACGGTAGGATGATGTTTAAGTGCCTATGATTCTGTAAAATTTATAGCAAGGTCCAATGTAATTACACCACGTATGCACAATCAGTTTTTCTTTCTTTTTTCGCATTTCTTTTGATTTGTCTGTGATTTAAGCGTACAAAATATTTGGAATATTTTAGGAAAGTCGAATGAATGATGGGGATCCATTGCGCCCCTTATCCATTTTGGAAAGCAAACGACTCGTTTTCTGAATTTAGGTTTTTGGAAATTGAATTTTTATTTTTTGTCTTTTTAGTTTTAGTGAATATGTTTAAAAATTTAAGTAATTTTTTTTAGATACATCTTATTTAGATGTATTTAAATAATAAAATATTAGTAAAAAAATATTTTAAAAATTAATAAATACATAAAAATATGAAAAATATATTAAATTTTTGTATTTCTTATTTATATTTTTGGTATTTAGTGAATTTTTAAAAAAAAATTTCATAAATATTATATTTTTTAAGTGTATTTATATTAAGTGTGTCTAAAAATTAAAAAAATTGCTTAAAATATTAAAAAAATTCATTAAAAACAAAAAAAAATACGAAAAATAAAAAAATAGAATTTTTTGAAAAATATTTTCTAGAAATCAAAACCGAGCAAGTTGATTATTGTTATTGAATTTAATTTTTTTATTTTCACTGATTTTTTTAATATTTTTAAATTTGTTGATAAATTTAATAAAAATGTAGTTAAAAATTAAGGTAAATTACAATAACAATCCTTATATTTTGGGGTTCGTGTCATTTTGATCCTGACTTTTTAATTGTGACGTATTTGATCTTGAATTTTGAACCTTATTCTAAATAAGAAAAATTGAATATACTATTACTCAATTTCAAGGGGGCAAAAGTCATCAATTTGATAAAATATAAACTAATTTGATAAAAATAAATATCAAAAAAATATTTTTGAATTTTTGAAAATAATTTCTACCCACCAAAGATAAAATTATGTACATTTGAAAAATCTTTTAGATATTTATTTATTTTACCAAATTAATTTTTATTATGTGTTTGGATAATAATCATGTAATTGGTGATTGTTAGGCTTTTAATATGTAATTGATATATTTAATATATGAAATGTTTTTAGTTTTGAATTTTTTGATTTAATGGATTGGTTTAATAATGATATTAAAGTTATCTTCATATTTAAATTTTGAAAAAATATAAATTAATTTAATGAAAATAAAAATAAAAATAACCATTCATTACATGATCATTATTTAAATACATAATAAAAATTAATTTGATAAAAAAATAATAAATATATAAAAAATTTATCAATTTTGCATAATTTTATCTTTAATGGGTATAAATAATTTTTAAAAATTTAAAAATATTTTTTTGACATTTATTTTCGTCAAATTAGTTTATATTTTATCAAATTGACGACTTTACCCTTAAAATTGAGTAATGCTATCTTCAGCTGTCCTTATTTGGAACAAGATTTAAAATTCAGGGTCAAATGTGTCACAATTGAAAAGTCATGGATCAAAATGACACAAAACCCAAACTATAGGAATCGTTAGTGTAATTCGCCGTAAAAATTATAATATTTATTAAAAAAAAACTTTAAACAATTCACTAAATACAAAAAATATAAAAAATTCAATATATTTTCGTATTCTTGTATGTTTATTGATTTTTTAAAATATTTTTTATAAATATTTTACTTTTTAGGTACGTACATCTAAAAAGTAAAAAAATTGTTTTAAATATTAAAAATAAAAAACACAAAAAATAAAAAACTTAATTTAAAAAAAATTAAATTCAAAAAATTGGAACCAAATAAGATAATTATTATTATTTTTTATTTTTTTTTATTTTAACTAGGTAGAAACAAACCTAATCTAATGAGTTTTTGGTGATAATCTAAATAAGTGTATTTATTTGGCTTACATTACTTCTCTATTTTTATATAACTCTTTGGCATATTTTGAAAATTGAGTTAAAAGTCAGCTTTTTGACTTTTTTGGATCACAACCACCTCTTTATTTTTTTACATATATTTAAAAAAAAATTAAAAAATTAACTTTTAACTTACTTTTTAAAATAGATAAAAATTCAAAAGGTACACTAAATAAGCAATTCTAATTTTAACTATTTAATTAAAAAGAATACTTCAATGGATGAGAAATTACAATTCTTTAATTGAAAATAACATTTTTTTAAGCATGCCCGTTTGACAAGTGGCTTTTTTAGCTAAAAAATCAAAAAGTTATTAAAAAAACTAAAAAGCTAACAACCCATACCAAAAAGTCAAAAATTCTATTTTCTCTCTACTTTTTGCACATCTTTTCGTAAAAAGTCAAAAAGTCATCCCAAACATACTAATTTTTTTTACATTACATTTTAGCCAAAAAATTAAAAAATTACTAAAAAAGCTTGTTCACAAGCGAGGCCTTAATATTGTTTGAAAGTCTTAGCAACTGTTGTTGAATAACAGTCAGGAACACTACCATTCCACGGGAAAAGAAAAACAAAAAAACAAAAAATGTCTAGAATTTTCTTTTGATGGTAATGATTAAGAATGAACACCACAACAAAAAAATATGCATCATAGGTCTCATTTCTCGACAATTATCTGAATATTTTTTCTGAAATCTTAGACTTTTTAATAAACATTATTTAAAGTAGTAGAAATTATTATCTCCCTCTTATTTTTTTAAATTTCAAGTATTAATATCCTCCTCATAAGCTCTACATTATTTTATCCCCCTCATAAGCTCTAAATTTAAATTTCAAGTAAAATCTCAATCATTTTTCTTTTTATTTTCATTCTTTCCTTCAAACCCTTTGACCACAACTCACACCATTACAATTCAATAGATATGCCCTTTGACCACAACTCTACCACCAACAATTAACATTACAAACTCACACCATTTTACCACAGGGGTTGTGGCCTTGTAGAGAAGGCATTCATTTACACAGAGGTGAGTCAGATTTGATTCCTGAGAGCACGACATGTGGGCTTTGTCTTGTAATATTCTACTCGGATACCTCGCGCTATGCTCCGTTTGAAACTTAGCCTCTTTTGTGCCACATGATTGAGCTCCATTAAGTGCTTCGGTGATGGATCATTTCCTATGGATTGAGATAAATCTGGCTCACAAATCGAAGCCTAGAGGTTGCAATGATAACACTAAGGGGTACGCTTTTTTTGCAGTTTAAAGAAAAAGAAGAAAAACTCCCACCTTTTTATTTTCCAATAAAGCTATACACCACCAATCATCACGATGACCAACCCTCACTTTTGACGAACCTCACTTTTGACGAAAAATTGTTCAATGCTCATGAAACGTCATGTGTTCATACTCCTTTATTAATTATAAGTTATATTTTTTCCATCAATCATAATACTTTGAAGCACCACGTAACTATACTCCAAGAGCACCTAATAACCATTCCAACCTTGACCCCTCCAACTAGAGATATAATCGGTTCAGGACGGTCTATATTTAGATAAAATTTTACACTGAACCAATAATGTCGGTTCTATTATATTCAAAACCGATGCATATCGATTTTTTCAGTAACTACACCAATTCAAATGGCTCAGCTTGGTACGGTTTTATCAGTTTAGAACTTTTTAAATTTGAGTTACTTCTTAAATTTATAATATAGTAAATAATTTGTATAAAAATATTGAAGTAGAATTAGAAAGAAAAATATAATTTGAAAATCAAAGTCTTCATGCCAAAACAAAATTAAAGTTTAAAACTATAATCCCATAAGGTTAAATCACATGTCTATTAAGTAGAGTTAAAAAAAAAAAACGTTGAAAACAACATAAGCATCTGCTATAACTATATAAACAAAATAGTAACAAAACTTGACTCAAGCACATATGAGTGACAAACTAACAATTTATCACATTACCAATGTCTATTGTCAAACTTGGAATATTTAAAAAAAAATAAGAGGTACTTACGTATAAGTTCTAATAAGTGGACTTATTGTCTAATAGGTCCTATGAAAAAAATTTGTCATAAAAAAATGTCACTAATTTTAAGTTTTAGTGATAATTTATAAAAATCATGACAAAAAAAGTCACTCATTGTTAATTTTTAGCGACGCATGTAAAAAATTGTTGCAAAAAAATTATTTTTAGTGACAATTTTATCAAAATTTATTTTTAATAGGACCTAATGAAAATTAAGTCTAACTATTAGGACCTATTAATAATTTACCCGACGGGGGCATTTCTGTTATAATTCTTTTATATTCTTTGTAGATAACTACAGGCCAGTCTTTCCAGACAGATCTAAACTAAAACCAATGGATAGTATATATGCTCTCTCACCTTTTTATTGCCACTAACTCATTATTCAAACAAACTATAGCCCAAAAGGAAAAGAAAAAGGGAAAGAATAAAGAACTGAAAAACCACACATGCATGTAGCTTTGCATCAGACTCCAAAAAAATATCAACTAATTCATACAGTAACACCCACATTGTTTTTTAATATCTTACTAAGAAGTTTTCTTAAGGTATAAGTAAAAAATATAAGATATTTTTCATTTAATTTAATATATTTTTGAATAATTTTATATATTTTTGAGAGGGGAGATTTCCATCTCATTGTACGGCCGAGCAAAAGTAACGACCAGCGTTACTGATTACGCGGCGCCGGGCAGATTGGGCAAAAGCAACGACCGAGTGTTTGTCTTGCTCGGTTGACAAGTCAACCGGTGACCCCCGAGGGCCGAGATAAAGGCCGTTTAGGTAGGGCGAAGTTCGCAGTGGAGATCGCAACCGAGCCGAAGGACTGACCGGACTAAGCAGAGGATGCAGCCTGGCTAGTATGCCACTGACCATCCAGCCAAGACGGGGCGGTTACGCATGACCGAGATTGGAGATAAAACGGTTGGAGGCCGGTATGCCCCACAACCGGTCAATCGCGGCGAACCGACCGAGGGTAGCTCGGCTTATGCAGTTAAGTTCTCACCTAGTCCCGAGTCTCAGGTCGGCGGAGTGTAGCGCGGCTATGCGGTTTCAAGTCTCCCAAGGGTTAGGCCGGTCATGGTACCCCGGGTAAGGGTGCCACCTGGGCCAATGGCATGAAGGAGAGGACATCTGCTCCACGAACGCCTCAATACCGTTGGGCAGTTCTGCGTGCACTGGAAGGAGGACAAAATCTTTACACGTGTAAGGTGGTGAGAGGCGAGCACTGCCACCTGTCCAGGGAGGGACAACAGAGGGAGTGCGCGCACAATCTCGTAGCAGCGTGGCAAGCCTAGATATAGAGAGGGAAGGCGGGCGTTACTGGTATGCGAATTGACTCTCACAAAAACCTCCTCTCTTCATTCTCTTCTTCCTGACTGAACTGACTTGGGGCCGTCGGAGGGTTTTTCCGGCACACCACCGCCGGGCAGCTCACCGTTTTTGTGTTGCAGAGTCAGACGCCGTTGACGGAAGCTTGACGTTCAAGGCGTACGGAGAGCTAAGGATATTTCGCTCCCGTACAACTGGCGCCGTCTGTGGGAAAGCTTCATATTCAACCCTTGTTCTGTAAGCTTCTTCGACCATTTCCATGGCTAACAACGACGAAGTTCCGCTGTCCGTTGTCGATGGTGTCACACCAGAGTATGTGCGGAGAAGAGAAGGCCCCCCCCAATGTTCCAACCATGGCGGGGACTGGAAACCATTTCGCGAGGAGCACGCGATAAGCGCGGAAGGAGTTCCGATCGTTCACAGAGTCCAGAGGGCCGCCGTCGCCGTGGCGGGTCCCGTGAGGAGCGCCTGGAGCACAAACTCAAGGACCAAGAAGCCCTCATTCGTAGGATGGCGGCGGAGATGGAGCTTCTGAAGCGCCAAGTGAGGGGGAAGGGTGTTGCTGGAGAAGGCAACCTCAGTGAGCGCACCCCCTCCCCTCGTTCTAGCAGTCGCCGCCGGAGGAGGACCCACTTAATCTCCATCACCAGGAACTATGGAGTTGGAGACTCTGACCAGCGAGAGGGCAGATCCACCACTCGCGACAGCACCTATCGCCCCTCGCGCCCGTCATCGACGTCGCGATACTCTGCCTCCTCCCGTTCCAGGGATCTCAGGGGACGTGCTGGAGGAGAGAGAGCGCGCCTCCGGGAGGTTCAGAGGGTGCCGGCGCTCCAGAGATTGAGTGCCCCAGTTCGTTGCAGTGAAGAGGTAATGATGCCAGCACCCAGAAACATAGCTCCAGCAACGGTGGACAAAGAGCTGGCGAGGCTTACAGCCACGCCGTTATCCCCAGAGATTGAGAGCACCCCACTCCCTGCCGGATTCCACCAGCCAAAATTCACTCTGTACGACGGCAAGACGGATCCGTACATGCATGTGAGTCATTACCGGCAAGTAATGGCTGGCCATCGTCGGAACGACGCCTTGATGTGTCTCATATTCCCAGCAAGCTTGGGAGAGCTAGGCTTGAAGTGGTTCGAAAGGCTCCCGGAGGGGAGCATTGAGGGGTGGCAGCAACTAGCGGAAGCCTTTGTCACCAGATTCAAGACTAACACTCAAACGCCGAAGGAGGTAGACCATCTCCTGGGCGTCAAGATGGAGTCTGGGAGTTCACTGAAGGCATACAATGCGAAGTACTGGGAAACTTACAACGAAATTCTCGACTGCCCTACCAATTTGGGGGCGATCACTCAATACAAGAGGGGTCTCCCAGTCGGACATAGGCTGCGAGATTCACTCACGATGCATCAGCCGACCACCATGGAATCTCTGATGCAACGGATCAATGAACACATTCGTGTGGAGGAAGACGCCGCCTCTATGACCGAGAAGGATAATCCGGTCGGGGTGGACAAAAGGGTAGCAGGGAAGGTTCACTCGGTCGGGCAGGAGGAGAACCGCCCTAGTGACCGACCAAAAGATCAACGTCGAGGAACCGGCCAAAATGACAGAAACAGAGGTCGCAGAAATGACCGGGCTGATGCACCTCGCGATGCAGCAGAAGACGCCAAGAGAAAATTGAAGGCGCGGACGGGGATTACCACGGTCTTTAAAATTCCCATCTACCGCATTTTGAGCGAGATCCGAGGAGAGCCCTTTGTCCGGTGGCCAGCCAAATTGGGGAGTGCGCAGCGTGGTTTCAATCCGAAATACCGCTGCACCTTCCACGTAGAATGGGGGCATCGGACAGAGGATTGCTTGCCGCTCAAACAGCATCTGGAGGAGTTGGTGGCGGCGGGGCATCTTGATCAGTACATAGAAGGGGGAGTGAAGGCCGCGCCAATCGAGCAGACCGAGCCTAATGGTATGGCCGCCTTAGAGGCCCCCCCACAAGGAGTAATCAATGTCATCCATGGCATCATTGAACCGGCCAGAGTCTGCGAGCTTAGAGGAATGATCAAGAAGGCCGAGCACATGAGGGAAGTTCTCTCTGTTCAACCTGCGGTGAAGAAGGGAAAGATCGAGGAAAAAGACATCCTCACGTTTTCGACGAAGGACTTAGAGAGGGTTCAAATGCCATACAGCGATGCCTTGGTGGTGACACTTCGCGTCAAGAACTTTGAGATCAAAAGAATATTGATCGACCAGGGGAGTTCGGTCGAGATCATGTATTACGACGCATTCAAGCAAATAAAGTTGGACGACAAAGACTTGGCCCCCGCAACGTCCCCTTTGGTCGGCTTCAATTCACAGCCGGAGTGGCCGATTGGAAAGATCATTTTGCCGGTCAAAGCCGGGTCAGTTGTAAAGCAAGTGGAGTTCTGGGTGCTCAAGGTTCCATCTACTTACAACTTGATTTTGGGCCGGGGCTGGCTGCACGCCATGCAAGCGGTCGCTTCGACCTTCCACCAAGTCATGCGCTTTCCGGCATCGAATGGACAAATAGAAGAAGTTTGGGGAGATCAAGTGATGGTGAAACAATGCTTCGTTGCGGTAAATGGCAGCCGAGCGGCCAAAGGGTTTGTCCAGATGATCGAGGGGCCCGAGGGAAAGGAAGTCCTTGAAGATGTGGGAAGGAAGGCCGAGGAAAAATCAGTCGAGGACTTGGTAGAAGTGCGCATTGATGTGAACGACCCGACTAAGTTCTTCCTCTTGGGCTCATCCTTATCCAGCGAGGAGCGGACAGAGTATGTCAACTTCTTGATTTCCAATGTAGAGGCTTTTGCGTGGACGCCTTATGATATGCCTGGCGTCGACCCAAGCTTCATTTGCCACCAGCTGAATGTCTTTCCTAATGCACGGCCAGTCATACAGAGAACGCGCCGTTCAGCCTTGCACCAGTGGCGGAAGAAGTGAAGAATTTGTTAGAGGCTGGGGCCATAGAAGAGGTGCAGTACCCCCGGTGGATATCTAACACGGTGGTTGTCCCAAAGAAAAACGGCAAGTGGCGAGTCTGCGTGGATTACAAGACTGTCAACCGCGCATGCCCAAAGGATAGCTTTCCTCTCCTTTAGCTTCTTGGATGCATATCGCGGGTATCATCAAATTGCCATGTACAAGCCGGACAGGGAGATCACTTCCTTCACCACCCCCAGAGGCCTGTATTGCTACAAGGTCATGCCGTTCGGACTAAAGAACGCTGGGGCAACCTTTCAGCGAATGGTGACGAAAATGTTCGCTCCTCTCCTAGGCCGAACTATGGAAGCCTATATTGATGATATGGTGGTAAAGAGCAAGGAGAAGTCCCAGCACCTCACCGACCTAACAGAAATGTTTGCCATACCCAAGCGCCACAAGCTTCGCCTGAATGCCTCTAAGTGCGCCTTTGGAGTTGGCACTGGGAAGTTCCTGGGTTTTCTGGTCACGAACCGGGGAATTGAGGCTGACCCATTGCAAATTAAGGCCATACAAGAGTTAGAGCGCCCGAACTCCACAAAGGACGTGCAACATCTTGCTGGAATGGCAGCCGCGCTGAACAGATTTATCAGTCGGTCGTCAGACCGTTGCAGGCCCTTCTTCACAACTCTGAAATCCAAGTTCTTTTGGGATGAAGAATGCGACCGTGCGCTTGCAGACTTGAAGGTTTATCTTTCCTCGGCCCCTATTCTGGTCACTCCTCAGCCGGGCGAAGAGTTGTTCCTTTATTTGGCTGTTTCTCAACACGCGGTGAGCGCGGTATTGGTTCGTGCTGAAGGCATCTAGCACCTACCGATCTTCTATGTGAGCAAGACTCTACTCCCAGCCGAAACAAGATACCTTCCTTTGGAGAAATTGGCGCTGGCCCTCATGATGGCTTCAAGAAAACTGGCGCACTATTTTCACGCACATACAATCGTAGTGTTGACCGAGTTCCCGCTCAAGGTGCTCTTCGAGAAAGCGGACTTCACCGGGAGAATTCTGAAATGGGCCGTGGAATTGGGCCAATATGACATCAAGTTCAGACCGCGCACCGCGATTAAGGCACAAGCACTAGCAGATTTTGTGGCGGAGTTTGCCCCGGGAACACACCCTGTTTGCCCGGTTGATTTGGTTGATGCGGATTTAGCACAACCCATGGTTTTGGCAACAAGTGTTAGCTCGCCGCAGGAAGCAGAGCAAAATTCAGCCGGACAACCTGAGGCCGATGATTCATTGAAAGAAGAACCTAGCAAAGGCGTGCAAGGAGACCGGTTTGAACCTACCAAAGACTTTGATTTAAGGAGTTCCCAAAATCCCTCCGATTGCTGGAAGCTGTTCATTGGCGAGATATGGAAGCTCTTCGTTGATGGGGCCTCCAACAGACATGGGGCCGGGCTAGGAATCGTGCTGACTTCGCCGGATGGGCTGATTATAGAGCAAGCAATTACGCTCGGCTTCCCAGCTTCCAACAACGAGGCGGAGTATGAGGCCCTCCTTGCCGGGCTGAGAAGCGCATTGAGAATGAAGGTCACAGCCCTTATGGTGTTCAGCGACTCCAAGCTGGTGGTCAATCAGGTCTCAGGGGAGTACGAGGCCAAGGATGAAAGAATGGTAAAGTATCAGGCGCTGGTGCGTGCGGAAGTCAAGAAGTTTGATGCCATCAGAGTTGAACAGATCAACCGCGAAGGAAACAGCACAGCCGATGAATTGGCTGGTCTGGCCTCCACTCAGACCACCTTTCCCAATCCCTTGATGATTGAGTTCCTACCTCGGCCAAGCATTGAGGAAGCAGAAGCAACTGAGGCACTTTGCACCGACTTGGGTCCTTCCTGGATGGATCCCATCGTCGCCTTCTTAAAAGACAGGGTTCTTCCAGAGGATAAGAAGGCAGCCCACAAAATCCGGGCAAAGTCAGAGCGGTTTTGGCTCTCACCTTCCGGCGCCTTGTACAAGAAGTCTTTCACGGGTCCATATCTGAAGTGTGTCCACCCCTCAATGGTGGAAGCTTTTCTTTACGAGATCCATGAAGGCATATGCGGCAGCCATACTGGGGGCAGATCTCTAGCATACCGAGCAATCTCGCAGGGCTATTGGTGGCCATGCATGCAGGCGGACGCACAGAAATATGTTCGCAAGTATGAGAAATGTCAGAAATTTGCTCACCAGATCCACCAGCCAGCAAGAGAGTTGCTCTCGCTCACAAGTCCTTGGCCGTTCGCACTTTGGGGATTGGATATTGTTGGACCACTCCCAGTTGCACCGGGCAATCGTAAGTTTTTCATCGCCGCCACCGATTATTTCACTAAATGGGTGGAGGCCGAGCCACTGGCAACTATCAAGGAGAAGGATGTGAAGAAATTTGTCTGGAAAAATGTAATCACTCGCTTCGGTATTCCCAGGGCCTTAATCTCAGACAATGGTACTCAATTCGATGGAAAACTCTTTCGCGGATTTTGCGAAGAGTTGAAAATTGAGTTTTACAATTCAACGCCAGCTTATCCTCAGTCAAATGGTCAGGCGGAGGCCTCGAACAAGACCATCCTGGACGGCTTGAAGAAGCGGCTTGAGAAAGCTAAGGGAAAGTGGGTTGAAGAGCTTCCTAATGTGCTGTGGGCATACCGCACTACACCAAGACGATCGACCGGGGAAACACCGTTCGCCTTGGCCTATGGTATGGAGGCCGTCATCCCACTAGAGATTGGCATGCCAACCATCCGTTCAGAAAGTTTCCAGCCAGATTCGAACAATGAGGTTGTGGCACTGGAGTTAGACCTGGCTGAAGAAAGGAGAGAGCGTGCACTAATTCACCTAGCCGCCTATCAGCAGGAACTTTCTAAAAAATACAACAAGGCAGTGCACCCCCGGCTGTTCAAGATTGGGGATTGGGTCCTAAGGAAGGTGCTTGGCAATACGGTGGTCCCTGGCGAAGGAAAACTTGGTGCAAACTGGGAAGGGCCATACAAGGTGGTTGGCCTAGCTGGCAAGGGGGCATACCATCTGGAAGATTTGGACGGCAAGGCAGTCCCCCGACCGTGGAACGCAGCCAACCTTAAGGTCTTTTACTTTTAAGATGTAATTTGCTCTTGTTTAGCTTTCTTAGACCTCTAGCCTTTTGGCACTGCATGTATGAAAATAGCATTGCCTTTGCAATGTTCATGTAATGAAACCTGGCCCTATTGCTTTTGCTGTATTACATTGTTGTTTTTTGTATTACCTCCTTGTAATGGCACTGCACGGTCGTAAGGTATGCCAGGGGCAAGAACCGACCCTAAGAGAACCGGACTGTTTTCCTCGGAACGGGAGCAGACCGCACAAACAGTTGCGTCTGAAGCAATGCGCATTAGGGCCGAGCTGGTTTTGCTCGCCCAGTTGGAATGTTGGCAGCATGACCAACCTGATTGAAACATTGGTGAATTGCCCAATGTAGTAGCCGAGCGGATTTTGCTCGGCCCACTTAGCATATTGGTAAATTGCCCAATATGGAAAACGAGCTGATTTTGCTCGGAGAAAATGGCAATGTTGGTGTCTTTTCCAGCAATTGCAAGGCCGAGATGAATTTGCTCGGCCGAAAAGAATGGTAAGGCAAATTGAACAAACTTCAAAATGGCGTGTTGTTGTTGCTCGGCCAGATACTCATTGCCAGCCGAACGAGGCCAAGCGGATTTTGCTCGGCCAAAAACATCTTACTTGACGTGCAAGGGGTTGCGAAGTAACTTGCGGGTTTGTTGTTTGCGCGGTAAAGCCGACCAAAAAGTTGAAACAAAATTTGGAACAAGGAATTCAAATGTGCAGAAGCCGAACAGAAACAAAAGATATACGAGCAAGAAGTTCGCAATTCCATCGGTAAAAGAAATCCATTACAGAGGAGGGGCATTGCCCGGTTACATAGCACAAAAAAAAAAAAAAAAAAAAAAAAAAAAAAAAAAAAGAGAGTACAAAGAAAGCAAAGTCATCAGTCCAAGTCAAGGTTTTGCTCGGCCCCCTCCACCGTAGGCTCGGCGCTGGGGACAGTCTGCTCGGGTAGGATTTCCTCGGCCTCGTCGTCAGAGCCTTCCACCGAGACGACGTCCCGATCAATTACTTCATCTTCCGCATTTTGGGATGCTTCAGGTGGAGTTTGCTCGGCCGCTTTCTCGGCGGCGGCCTCTTCCTCAGCCTCCTTCCGTGCCTCGGCAATAAGACGATTTTGTTCGGCCTGGGAGTAGGCTAGCATGTACACCGGGATATAGGCAGGGGGTGGGTTGATGAACATCTCCGAATCCTGGCCAAGGCCAACTTTTTCCACGGCAGCTTTCCAGCCGCACTGGAAAAAGATGTCCTTGGTAGCTCGGACCTGGCGCTCGTAAGTTTTTTCCCCCTGCTTATATCCACGGTCCTCCGCCTCGTCTACCGCCTTGTCCATGGCATCCTTGTTGGCGTCCCTCAACTTTCGGAGCTCGGCGAGATACCGAGCTTTGGCCTTCTTCTCGGCCTTCTTTTTGTCCTCGTCAGCTCGGTCAAGCTTCTGGCGCAGCTCGTCCCGCTCGTTTTGGACAACCACCTGCTCGGCCTTGAGCCTGTTTACCTCGGCCTTGAACACCTTGTTTTCGGTGATGGCGTCTCGAAGGCTTTGGCGAAGAGAAGCCATCCGCTCGTGGGCGAGGTAGTTCTTCTGTGCGGCCTGCCAAAGCAACAGAATGTTAGTATCTCGAAGCCGAGCAATTAACCGAACAAATACTTGGAATCAAAAAATGGACATCTTACCAGCACAATGGATTCTGCAGCTGAGCGGAGGACCTTGAGGTCGGTTAGCTCCTCATGCTTCTTCATGTCCCCGGGCAGGATCAACCCTCTTGTCAAGTTGAAACCGAGTGAGTGATCCTTGTCCTCGGCAACAGAGTCGGCAGGAGAGACTGCTCGGCCCTTATAAATGAACTCGGGCGCCCAGACCGGAGGGGCAGCAGGGGCCTTGCCTTTGGTTTTGCGGGCAAGCTGTTGCTCGGTCTGGTCGCCGAGCTCGGTGGAGGCCACTTCAGTGGAGTCCTCATCCACAAGACTTTGCCCGGCCGCCTCCCTCCGTTGCTTCTTCTTTGGCCGGCCAGCCGGTTGTTCGCTGGCCAGGGCGAGCACCGCCCCTTCTTTTTGCCCGGCCGGAGTGGAAGATCCTCCCTCGGTTGCTTCTGGCGTTTGGGACTCGCCTTCGTCCCCGGTGATCATTGATTTAATGGCTCTGATTTTCGCCATTTCTTGCTCGGCGGTAGTTGGAACGAGTCTAACCGGCGGCAAATTTGGATCTGGTTCGGGTGTTGGCTCGCGCAGAAAGTCTGTGACCCTGCCTCTGCGCGGTGCTTGGTAGTTGTACGTTTGCTCAAAACCGAGCAAGGTTGGGGACTCCCTCTCTTCCGCTGGAATGCGCAGCAAGGCTCTGATTGCCTCTCGGTTAGCTCGGTCGTAACGCGCAGCCAAGTTTTTATCTGCAAAGAAAAGTGTTAGACCGGTGCAAATAATAATAATGAGGAACAGAAAGATAGCTGTGCGGTCAGCCGGGCTCCTTACCAGCACTACCAAAGTTTTTCTTGATACGCCAGCCCGGTACGGGCGCCTCGATGTCCTCATAAGGACCGGACACCCAGAGAAAGTCGTCATCGTTTGACTCCTTGTCCGGGTTGCCTTCGATGAGTTTTGCTCGGCCCTTCTTAACCTTGAGGTACCAGCAAAACCCACTCTTATTTCGGCTGAGGCTGTATTGGTGGAAAATCTCTGCGAGGCCGAGATTGAAACCGTGCTTTCGGTACAGCTCGGCGATGCCGTTTATTATTTTGTATGTATTATTTGAGACCTGGGTCGGGCAAAGCTTTGTCTGCCTCAAAAACTCGCAGATCAAAGGTTGCACGGGGAAGCGCAGCCCTCCTTCAACAATTGATACGACCGTGAAGGGGCACCGGTCTAAGTCCCCCCACGGCGTAGCTCCCTTCTTGCCGAGCTCTAAGATGACATCGTCAGGAATATGGTACTCCTCGCGAAACTGGGCCATTGCCCCGGCCGAGCTAACCCTAAAGCGGTATTTGCCCATCTATCTCGGTTTTATTTGCTCTATGGTATCTCGGTCAAAATTGTTTAGTGGCTGCTCGGACTTTGAGCTCCACGAATGATGATGCTGGAACGGTCGGTCCTATTTGTTCTGCATGTTGAAAAATAATCCCAAGGGTTAGCACGGCATATATTGCTCGGCCCTTAATGGAAATAGCTCTGAAAGGTTTTAGGCCTTTGGCCGGCCTCCACCTACCTCGGCCATCAGGATGGCTGATTTAGCCATCCCCTTTTTGGTGCTGGTTTCTAATCGGTCTAGGAATTTTGACCGGTTGGGTTCTAATGGAGGTTTCTGCTCGGTCAAGCCCAGATTAATATTGGCTTATGACCCCAGGTCTTTAGCCCGGTTAAACCTATCTGCCGATCTAAGGTGTATATAGCTCGGTTGTGGCCTCAGTACAAAGCCACAAACAGCTTTTTGCTCGGTTTAATCCCTCCCATCGGATCTAAATGAGCGTTTTGCTCGGTTTGACCCTGTATTCATCGTGTTCATGGTGTTCTTTCTAAGTTCCTGACCCACTCATTCTACCTATGGGAAAACGGGGCACGAGGGCCCCCCCTTCTCTCCATTTCCATTTTCCTAGGGTGTGAAAGACCCAAGCAAGGAAAGACTACAAAAACCAACACGCAAGGAACAATGGCGCAAGAGTATGAAGAACGAATACAAAAACCAGAAAAATGGAAGTTGAAGACACATGAGAGGAAGAAGAAACTTACCAAGGACAAACGAGGACTTCGAGAACTCGAGTGGAGCGTAGAAACGGCAACAACGAACAGGAGCAGTGGTGGCTGGGGAGTCCAGGAGACTAGGGTTTTCTTGGCTCAGAGGTGAAGACGAGAAGTGAAAGGTTTTGGGAGGCCTAGGGTTTAGGCTATCAAGGGTTGAAGTGACCCTTGGGCTGTGCACGAAAAAGGGGGGAAAACCACCCAAACGGCGCAGCCGTTTGAATTCTACGCGTGCCAGACGGCTGGCTGCACGACCCAACAGCCTGGTGACACGTGGTACTGGCAACGCGGCTGTCAGTACGGTCGTACGACCTTTGATGGGACAGCAGTCGTAATCGCTGGCCAATTGGGACTGCTCGGCGGCGGAAGTGCTCCAAGTTCAACCATTACTCGGCGGCGAAAGTGTACCCAGTTCAAACATTGCACGGCGGCAAAGCTGCATACGATAGCTCGGCCTGGCGAGGAGCAACTCGATCGTAGCTCGGTCATAAGGTAAACCCAATCACGATGGCTCGGATGGGTTTAAGGGGCAATTGAGAGGGGAGATTTCCATCTCATTGTATGGCCGAGCAAAAGTAACGACCAGCGTTACTGATTACGCGGCGCCGGGCAGATTGGGCAAAAGCAACGACCGAGTGTTTGTCTTGCTCGGTTGACAAGTCAACCGGTGACCCCCGAGGGCCGAGATAAAGGCCGCTTAGGTAGGGCGAAGTTCGCAGTGGAGATCGCAACCGAGCCAAAGGACTGACCGGACTAAGCAGAGGATGCGGCCTGGCTAGCATGCCACTGACCATCCAGCCAAGACGGGGCGGTTACGCATGACCGAGATTGGAGATAAAACGGTTGGAGGCCGGTATGCCCCACAACCGGTCAATCGCGGCGAACCGACCGAGGGTAGCTCGGCTTATGCAGTTAAGTTCTCACCTAGTCCCGAGTCTCAGGTCGGCGGAGTGTAGCGCGGCTATGCGGTTTCAAGTCTCCCAAGGGTTAGGCCGGTCATGGTACCCCGGGTAAGGGTGCCACCTGGGCCAATGGCGTGAAGGAGAGGACATCTGCTCCACGAACGCCTCAATAACGTTGGGCAGTTCTGCGTGCACTGGAAGGAGGACAAAATCTTTACACGTGTAAGGTAGTGAGAGGCGAGCACTGCCACCTGTCCAGGGAGGGACAACAGAGGGAGTGCGCGCACAATCTCGTAGCAGCGTGGCAAGCCTAGATATAGAGAGGGAAGGCGGGCGTTACTGGTATGCGAATTGACTCTCACAAAAACCTCCTCTCTTCATTCTCTTCTTCCTGACTGAACTGACTTGGGCGTCGGAGGATTTTTCCGGCACACCACCGCCGGGCAGCTCACCGTTTTTGTGTTGCAGAGTCAGACGCCGTTGACGGAAGCTTGACGTTCAAGGCGTACGGAGAGCTAAGGATATTTCGCTCCCGTACAATTTTCAAAACATTTTATATACACTCACTACGCTAAAACAGGGCATTAACGGCGGTTTTCTTTAACGGCGGTTCGTTACCACCGTTTAAAGATACTATTAACGCTGGTAACGAAATCGCCGTTAATGTATCTTTAACGGCGGTTTTCGTTACCGCCGTTAACAAAACCGCCGGTAATGACTCTTTAACGGCGATAATGAAACCGCTGTTAAAAAACCGCCGCTAAAGTCATTTTTAAACGGCGGTAATGAAACCGCCGCTAAAGCCCTCTCATTACGGCCGTTAATGACGGCGGTCTTTGTCGGCCGAGCTCTGGTGAGTGGTGACCACGCGCGGCTAGGGTTGAACATGACCATCTACAATAAAGTAAAAGTAATGTTTAAATATTTATTTAGGAAATATATTTCACGAAGAGTGGCTGTGGTGGAGTGGTTGGTGTGGGTGGATGAGAGGTTGAGTGTTCAAGACTTGAGGAGTGCAAGAATAAAGAATTATTTTTTGAAAAAATTTGAACCTATTTACGGCGGTAAAGAACCGCCGTTTTTGGTCTTATATTACCGCCGTTTTTGGTCGACTTTTAACGACGGTAATTTACCTTTTCATGACGGTTGTACTTTTTTCGACACGCGCATAAACGGCGGTAATGAAACCGCCGTTAATGGCTTTAACGGCGGTTTTACAGCCTTTAACGGCGGTAAAAAACCGCCGCTAAAGCTCAATTTTGACGTAGTGACTTTTCAACTTTAAGTAATTTATAAGGAATACTTGTTAACATTTGTTTTATTATGTACTAGCCTATCAGACGTGCTATGCACGGAATAATTATAAATATTTATATTTATTATTAATTTTTTTTAATATATAAATTATGTTTTTAAAATTTTTTATAAAAATAATTTAAGAATCTTATCACTAACCATAGTGTATATGAGAAATTAAAAAGGCTACTGCAGTAACTATGCACGGATTGTATCTATAATTATTTGTATGAGGGGATTTTAAATACTGATCAGAGATTTTGATCAAATCAATAAATGCAGACATGTAAAAAGACATGTAGATTGAAAAAAAGTTAATAAATGTTGATCAGGGGATTTTGATCAAATCAATAAATGTTGAGTTTTTTTTTAAATAAATTTTTTTTAAAAATGCTACTGCAGTAACTATGCACGGACTGTATCTATAATTATTTGTATGAGGGGATTTTAAATACTAATCAGAGATTTTGATCAAATCAATAAATGCAGACATGTGGAAAGACATGTAGATTGAAAAAAAATTAATAAATGCTGATCAATGAATTTTGATCAAATCAATAAATGCTGAGTTTTTTTTTTAAATAAAAAATTTAGAAAATTAAGGTTGGGAGATTGGAGATCATATAAGGCTTGGGATTTAGAAACCCCATTTTCCTTAATATATATATATATATAGATTATAAGATGAGAGAAGTAAAGTGCTATCTTATTATAATGGAGGAGATCTTATAAAAAAAAAGCATGTAGATATGAATACCCTCCTATTTTATTGTACTTATAATTATCTATATATGTGAATTGTGATTTTTAATTTTTTTTTTTTAAATGTCTTCTTTTTTTCCTTTTTTATATTATATTAAAATTTAATATTTTGATAATAATCATATATGTTGGACTTTTCAAGGAATTAAATGTCTTTTTTTTAATTATATTATATTAAAGTTTAATATTTTGATAATAATCATACGTGTTGGACTTTTCAAGAAATTTTTTTTATGCTTGTTCTTAATGCATTAAAGTGTTATTATGAGGGATAATAATCATATGTGTTTGGACTTTTCAAGGAATTCATATGTGTTGGATTTCAAAGAATTTTTTTTATGCTTGTTCTTAATGCATTAAAGTGTTATTATGAGGGTAAGACTTGGGAGTTGGGAAATGTTAATAAATGCTAAGATTTTTTTTTTAAAATCAAAAAATCAAGAAATTTAGATTAGGAGATTGGAGCTCCCCACAAAATTTGGGATTAAAAATCCCCTTTTACTTAATATATAGTATAGATAGATAGATTATGATATATTCAAAATTATTGTAACCTACTTTTGAGGTCCTAATTTAGATGTTGGATAATCCCAATGAAAAATGTTGGGATATCAACAAAATTACTAATAAATTTATCAAATCACTTACTTAGGTATAAGACTCATACCATGTGAGTATTTGATAATTTTTTTAATAAAAAGTTTCGTATCTCTAATATTGTTGAATCCCAATTGAAGTAAAAATGATTAGTTATTTTAACTCTCCTCCCTTCACAAAATTATCAATTTTATTTTAATTTTTTTTAAGAATGTAGATTTTAAATACATAAATCATTTACAGAATAAGACACAGGTCTCTCACAACCGTTATGAGAGGCTTGTGTTTTATTTTATAAATGATTCTTGTTCTTTAACAAAACTGAGGGACTACATTGGGTTCCTTCCAGTTTTTAATGCAAAAATCATTCACTTTGCTTATTTTTAGTTTTTCAAAAACACTTTTCAGAAAATTTTACTTTCTTATTTTCCGTATTTTTTTGTTTTTACTGAATTTTTTTAATACTTTAAGCAATTTTTTTAATTTTAGACACACCTAACATAAATACACATAAAGAGTATATTTTTTGTGAAAAAAAAAATCTTTTAAAAATTCACTAAATACCAAAGATATAAATATATATATATATATACATGAGAATTTAGTATATTTTTTTGTATTTTTATGTATTTATTAATTTTTTAAAATATTTTTTCACAAATTTTTTACTTTTTAGATACATCTAAGTAAGGTGCATCTAAAAAAGTAAAAAAAAAAATACTTAAAATTTTAAAAGTATTCACTAAAAATAAAAAACGTAATTTTCAAAAAATTTAATTCAAAAAACTCAAACCAAACATACAGATTATTATTGGTTGATTTGAGAAGTTGGTTATAAGTTTACTTTTTAGTTTTTTTTGAACTTTTTATCTTTTTATGTGTAAAAAATATGAGAGATAATATGACCCAAAATGAATAAAAAATTAAAAATTAATTTTTTACTAACTTCCCAAATTGCCCCTATATCTTTAATTGGCTTTTTTAGGTGGGATTACTTAATCCCAAGACAGATCATCCTAATAATTTTCATTTATGATTTTGAGTTCCAAAAAGCAAGATATTGCTTTCATAACACAATAATTAAGGGTAATTTTTCATTTTGCAATAAATGGCCAAAAACTTCAAATTGTTATTAAACTGTGACAACCCTCACCTTTGATTAGTGCTAATATCTGATTGAGCAGGATAAGTAATTGAACAGACTAAAATTTTGAACTGAATGCATGAGTATGTTGTTTAATTGCATTTCTATCTGTTAATCATTAAATGATCTGTTCATATTTTATCTTTGAACTGCGACTTGAAAATCTTATCGGCGACCGATTCAGAAATTGATTGGTATTTTATGCTAATTACAATTTATGTGATTTTATGGTAGGTTTAATTAAAATCTGATTTGGAATGATTAAATTAGATTAATTAACATTAAATTACATTAGATTGTGTTATTACCACAATGCCATTAGTGGGCCACTTTTTGTACCATTGTTTGGAACTCAATTCATATCATTTGATGCACCTTATTCAGCCATTTCCTTAGACCCAACCGAGAGAGAGAGAGGGAGAGTAGGAGAAATTGGTTTCATCAAGAGTTTTGCTTGGAAACCTAGAAGATTTGAAGGGAATTTGCAAAATTGAGCTTGTATACTTTGAATTCAAGACCTACGGTAGAGATTTCATCCTCTCATTTGTACATTTGAGTTATTCTTGCATGGTTCATGGGATTAATGGAGGTTAGAGTCAAATATTGGTTTAAAGTGTTGAATTGAGGCTTAATCCATACATGCATGTATATATTCCTGAATTTTGAAGTTGTTCTTCATGAATTTCCACATGCATGTTCATGTTTATGTTATAGTCCATGAATTCACCATAGTTTTGAGCCTAATCTTGCATTTGATCAAGTTTTAGAGCACTAGAGTTCATAAGAGTTCATGCATGTTATATTTTACATAATTCATGAAAACTTCTTTGAAATGGTGTTCAATTGACTCACCCTTGGGCTTTGATTTTACAAATTGATCTTCAAAACATGTTATATTGTTGGTTTCTAAGTGTTTTCCAGAAAATGGGCCCAAAAAGTTGAGTTTTGAGGTGTTGAATGCTTGGTTTGAGCTTGGAAGGCAAATCTGGAAATTCCAGATTTTGGCTTCCACGCTCGAGCGACCGTCTTTTGTTCAGATCTCCGCTCGAGCGAAGGAATGCTCGCTCGAGCGTAGATTGCAAGCTCTCAGATTTTTGGTGCACGCAGACGTACGCTCGAATGACGAGACCTACGCTCGAGCGAAGAATGTGTCTCACGCTCGAGCGAGCATCGAGCGGGGATTTTCAGCATCCAGCACTTTTTTTGCATTTTTACAGACTGCTCGAGCGAGGAAGTCCACGCTCGAGCGACCCCACTGTTTTGACAAGCTCGCTCGAGCGAAGAAAGTCACGCTCGAGCAAGACCCCTGTTTTCTGAAAATTTTGAAAAGTGTTTTCAAGTGCATCTTTGCATCCTCATTCCATCCTAGGCATTCCTAGGCTTAGTTTAAGTCATCTTAATGAGGATATCGATATAGAACCACACCAAGTCAAGATAGGGGCTAAGTTGTTATCCCGAACATGTAACTTAGTGTGTGTTCATTCTGCAACTGTAGGGTTGGCATCCAAGGACGCTCGTTAACTTGTCTACAGCCCAGTGCTCTGTGAGTAACAATGTTATAAAGATATGTTTAATTATGAATATTTTCTGAATGATCAACTATTCTGCTTACTAAAACGTTATTGTTTAATGAATAAATGTTTGTCCTATTTGTAAACTATATTTGTGGCATCCATAGTAATTTACCGTTACTGTACTGTTACTGCTACTGTCACAGAGATCTCTGTCGGTTCCCATGTTCGGAACCACTATTGTTTACTATTATGATGGCCATCAACTGACTGTTCGGTCTATTAAGACCTACTGTACTGTTTTGCTATGGAATGTACCACATATGACTGCTATGGTTTCTAAGTGATTGACATGACTGTTTCAATACTGAAAGGACATTCATTCTTAACCTCTTTACACTGCTGTTATTCACTGGGCTTTAGCTCACTATTTATATATATATGTAGGTGTCCAGGCACCGGACAGGAGCTAGGAGCGTCGGGTTATGTCATGACCCAAACCTGCCCCTATGGGTTTAGCATCGTAACCGGCCAGTAATCTGTGATTACCAAGGGCCTGCTTAACAGTAATAACAGTAATACAGAGTACAGGGGCTGGCGGAAGCCAAAACAGTAATAAAAGATGTCCAATGAGCTGTGATAGTCTGTATGCAAAAAGACTTTTCATAACACATTCACATTCGGAACAAAGCAGTATGTACATACATCATATACAGGCATTCATGTTAGGGACCAAATCCCTACCATAACAGTACAGTACAAGTCTATACAGTATACAAAACAGAGATAGAAGGGTGAACTGAGACACCCCAAATGAGCCTAAGCTTGAACACACTAGGAACCTCGCAGTGAGGCACGTTGGTTGGCTTGACCAAAAAGGGAGTTTAACCCAACGCTCCTAGCTCCGATCCGGTGCCTGGACACCTACATATATATAAACAGTGAGCTAAAACCCAGTGAATAACATATGCGTAAAGAGGTTAAGAATGAATGTCCTTTCGGTATTTAAAACAGTCAGTTATAACAGTATATCAGTCATTCAGCCATAGCAGTCATATGTGGTACATCCCATAGCAAAACAGTACAATGGGTTTTAATAGACCGAACAGTCAGTTGATGGCCATCATATCAGTAAACAGTAGTGGTTCCAACATGGGAACCGACAGAGATCTCTGTAACAGTAGCAGTAACAGTACAATAACAGTAAAATGCTATGGATGCCGCGAATACATTTCGCAAATAAGACAAACATTCATTCAGTAAGAAATATCATTTCAGAAAACATTACAGTTGATCATTCGAAAAATATTCATGATTGAATATATATTTACAACATTGTTAGTCATAGAGTTCTGGGCTACAGATAGGCTAGTGAGTTTCCTCGGATGCCAACCCTACACAGTTACAAGATGAACACACACTAAGTTGCACGTTTGGGAAACAATAACTTAGTCCCTATCTTGACTCGGTGTGGTTCTATAGCATTATCCTCATTAAGATGCCTTAAACTAGGCCTAGGAATGCCTAGGATGGAATGAGGATGCAAAGATGCACTTTAAAACACTTTTCAAAATTTTGCTGAAACAGGGGTCCCGCTCGAGCGTGGCTTTCTCCGTTCGAGCGGACATGCAGACAAAAGAGCTACGCTCGAGCGTGACTTTCCTCACTCAAGCGGACTGTAAAAGTACTGGATGCATAAAAATCACGCTCGATGGGCGCTTGAACCATGTTCGAGTGTGAGACACAGGTCCTCGCTCGAGCGTAAACTCTCTCGCTCGAGCGGACTATAAACATATGAAAAGTACTGGATACACGCATTTCACGCTCGAGCGTTACTTTCTCCGCTCGAGCGGGATGCATATATTCAGAGTGTACGCTTGAGCGTGAAGTCTTACGCTCGAGCGTGGGTCCAAAATCTGGAATTTCCAAGTTGAACCTCCAAGCTCAAATTCAATTTTTAAAACATCAAATTTGATCCTTTTGGGCTAATTTTCTGGAAAACACTTTAAAACTCATAATATGACATGTTTCAAAGATCAATTTGTAAAACCAAAGCCCAAAGGTGAGTCAATTAAACATAATTTCAAAGAAAACTTCAAGAACATAAAGTGTATGTAACATGCATGTGTTCAATTGAAATCAAAGTTTCAAATACATGGCCAAGTAACTCAATCCTTCCAAAACATGATGAAATCATGAACTATAATCAAAATATGAACATGCATGTAGCAAATTTCATGGGAAAGACCTCAAAACTCAAGAATGTGCACATGCATGCATGAATCTCTACTCAATTCAACACTTTAATTTAATTCTTGACCTTAAGCTCCTATTCCTCCATGAACCATGCAAGAAATGACTTAAATTCACAATCAAGAAGATGGATTCCTTACCTAGGTCTTCAATTTCAAGTCTAGGAGTTCAATTATACAAATGCTCTACAATTCTTCTAGTTCTCCAAGCCAATTCTAGATGAATCAAGCTTTTTCTCTTACTCTCCTCTCTCAAATGGTTTGGTCTAGAAAAAATGGCTGAAGTGGTGACAAGCTAAGTGTATAAATTGAGCTTCAAAGATGCTAATGAAAGTGGCCCACTAATGGCAAAAGGATAAATAAGCCAACTAATGTAATTCAACATTAATTAATCCAATTTAATCATACCAAATCAAATTTCAATTAAACATACATAAAATCATATAAATTCTAATTAACATGAAACGCTAATCAATTTCAAATTCGGTCGCCGATAAGGCCTTCAATTTACAGTTCAAACCTAAAACACGAACAGATCAATTCACAGTCAAATAGATAGAAATGCATTTAAACTAATACACTTCAATCAATCAGTCAGAATTTCAGTCAATCAGTCACTTAACATGCTTAATCATAGATTAGCACTAATCAGTGGTATTATCAGTAAACAGTGGTGAGGGTTGTCACAGGTTAGCTCTTATTTTGTCAAAGCCAACCATTGTGCCTCACCTCGAGGTTCCAAGTGTATTCAAGCCACAGCTGTTTTGGGGTGTTCAGATTCACCCTTTTGTTTCTGTTTTGTAATAAATGTTTAAGACTTGACTGTATAGTTTTAGTTAGGGATTTGGTCCCTGACATGGTTGTTTGTATATATATATCATATGTACATATGTTTTGCTTGTGAATATTGGTTATTTATAAAAGTCTTTTCGCATTCAGACTGTCACAGCTCATTGGACATATTTTATTTACTGTTTTGGCTTCCGCCAGCTCCTTTACTCTGTATTATTTTTGTTACTGTTAAGCAGGCCTTCGGTAATCTCGGATTACTGGCCGGTCTCGATACTAAACCCATAGGGGCGGGTTTGGGTCGTGACACAAACGCTAAAAAAGTCTTTCAAAAATTTATTTTTTAGACTTGGCCTAACAACGTTTTTTCAGTTCAAGTGGGCTTGACAAATACTTTTTAAGTAGATTTAATGTTTTAAAAAAAATTAATAATTAAAAAAGATTATGCCTTTCCAAATGATAAAATTTTTTTTTTTTTGGTTTTTGAAAAAGTTGGGTGGAAAAGTTACTCTTTTTTTTTTTTTTTAATAATACCAATCAAGCATATATATATTGCCAAAAAAATAAAAATTTTGAGCATATTGCTCAATTGTTAAAATCTAACTTTAGATAACATGAAATTTAACTCCCATTAAAATTGCTTTAAGTCATTGTCAAACATTTGTTTGGCATTGACTTTTTAGGCTAAATTAGCCACACAAAAAAAAAGAAAAATGCCCCATAGCTCAAAAGTCTTCGGCTCGACTAGCTCGAAAGTACGTTTTCTCTCTCTTCTTTATCTCTTTGGCTTTTCTCTCTTCTTTTCTACTATATTCTCGAATGAAAAAAAGGATTGAAACACTCATCACTCTCACCTCTCTCTCTGCTCATCCACCTCTCTCTCTATTCATCCCTCTCATTCCAAACGTCACTCTCACCTCTCTATCTCTACTCATCCCTCTCATTCCACAAATCTCTTTCATCTCTCTTGTCTCTGGTAAACCTTCCCATCGCTCTTTGGTCGCGGTAGGAGGACGAACGAACAAGGACGGACGACGACGGAGCAAGACGAACAACGACGGAGGACGAACAACAGCCTACGACAGCAATGGCGGACGAAGGCTTAAAAAATGTTTGATGTTTGATGTTTTCAAATAAAGTTGTTTTCATTTATAAAAAAAAATTTGGAATCAGTTCATTGATCTGTGCATAAAAAATGGTCCATATATGTAACTTGTGAAGAAAAAAAGAACAATTCTTGAACCCCTTCAATAGGTACCAGGCACAATTTTTGAACCCCTTTGTTTTGAAAATTTAAACACTTAACTGTTTGATGTTTCCTAACAAAGTTGTTTTCATTTAAAAAAAAAAATTGGAATCAGTTCACCATAGCAGAAATGTGTTTGGTAATAGCTACCTCTCTCTCTCTGTTCTACCACACGGTGCTCTTCTCTCTCTCTCTGTGTTCTATTTTTCTTTTCTTCTTCTTTTTTTTCCAAATGAAATGTCTGGGTGTTTTGACCAGCAGCAACAAATTGAGTACAAAACTAAATTCGGGCCTCTCGAGCCATCACATGTTCAAGCTACGTAGTGGCACCGTAAAAAAAAAGTTAAAAAGTCAATAAAATAAAATATTACATTCAAATAATAATTATTTTATTTTTTCTCTCACAATCAAAAAGTCAAACCAAACAAACTTTTTAATTAGAACTAAAATAGTCAAAAAATCGAAAAGTCAATTAAAAAAATCACATGCCAAACAGCAGCAAAATATTTCCTCAAGCTTTTTTTTAAAGGGCTAAAAAATAGTTGGTCAAGGCCTTAGAGCATCAGCTATGGACTAGCTAAATGTTATGTTAGTGTCATTTGTCAATTTTTGGCTAGCTCAAAATACTATTTTGTGGTGTAATGGAGCTGCTAAGGGGTTAGTGTCACTCATTAGTGTCAGCTGTTAACTTATGTGTTAACTGCAGCGATTCTCTTAACCAACCAAGAGAGAGGGGGGGGGGACACTGGGAAAAGAGAGTAGGGTTATCGGGTCGGACGTCCGGACCTTGCTACGCCTCTGAATGCATTTGTGAAGAGAGAAGAGAGAGAGAAAGAAGAAAGAAGAGAGAAAGGCGCTGATGAGCGTAGTGGGGTGAGGTCCACTGCACTTTTCGATTTTTTATTTATTATTTATATATGTATATATATATATATTCTTAACACGCATCTTAACACACATTTTAACACATTCATTGTATCATCACTCACTCTCTAAAATTAATAAACTCTTAACACATATTTTTGGATCTCACTTTTATCACTTTTTGTCATATAACATACTTTAATACACTTTTTTAACTATCCCATTATGGATGCTCTTAGATTCACCCCAACCACAACTACCCAAGTAGCAGTTAGAAATTTGTATTTTAACGGACCAAAGTGGTACTTCACTTTTGGGGGTGAAAAAGATATGCATCCTCAAAATGTAACCATGAAATTTACCATGAGAAGATTTAATGGTGTCAAATAATGGGGTTTTTACTGGCCGGTCCTACCTTTTACACTTGTTCCCCTCTTAGTCCTGAGTTTTGCTCTTGTACACCAACAAGTCCTGAGCCTTTTTTTTTTGGTACCGTTTTACCCCTCTCCTGTTTTGGCGCGTTTCTATTTGGATTTTCCATCAAAATATTGTGTTATGAGTATGGGTTTGTGATTTGGATTTCTATAGAACTTCACGATTTGCTAATGTATTATTGTGGAGCTTTGTGATTTGTGATTTCGCGCTTGGTGTATCTTCGCGATTTGTGATTTGCGATTGCGTGCTTGGTGAATCTTCCTATTTGCAATTTCGCGTTTGGTGTATAATTACATTTTCTGATTTGCGATGTTGTGGAGTTAGGTCGACTGATATGTTTGATTTTGATTTCAATTTCAATGTTTTGCTTCTTTTTAGTTTGAGTTGGTAATTTTGATTTTGTTGTGATATTATTGTTACTCTATTGTTTCTGTTGCGATTGAATTTGTATTTTGATCATGATATTGAAAGTTTTGAGATATGTATATGTAAAGAATTTTAGATTTTTCTTTTTTTTGGTTACGAAATTGTCTTGATTGAACACAGGTGCTGGTTTGTTATTTTATACAGTGATAATTTTATCACTGAGTATTTTGGTGGTGTTGTTGGATTAACTTTTTCAACAATGATAAATTTATCAGTAAGTATGGAAATAGGAGATGAAAATGTTGCATAATGTAATGGTAAGATTCAAATCGAGTTACCATGTCTAATAAGTGTAAGCCTTATTCACTATTCTTGGTCTTTGGTGGTGTTAACTGTTAAAGTTATCAATGTTGGTTTTTGGATGTGTTTGAGTTGGTTGATAATTTTATCACTGTATTTGATTTTGTTTTAGGGTGTTTGAGTTGTTTGCTGAAATATAATTGTTGTTTGTTGCAGAATTTATAGTGATGGAGAATTGTTTGTTTCTTATATGCAAGTTTAGAGGTGTAACATTGGTTATCAAGTATAATGATGGATTTAATTTCAATGATTTAGTATATAAATTGTGTTCAAAGTGGAGTGAGTTAGTTGGTAGTTCTTTGAATATATCATATTCAATGCTTGGACATTCTTGTTGTGGTCTACAAAGTGAAGAGGATTTGGAGATTATGATTGGACTTGTACTTTCTTGTGATATTCATTGTATTGATGTTTTTGTAAAGTGTTGTTTTTTGGGTGAATGTTATATGATTTATGATGGTGAAGCCAATAGTAGTAGTAGTAGTAGTGTTGTTTGTGAAACTAATTTTTTGCCTTCATTTTATTCAAATCAACGGAAACCTTTGCTCTTCGATGGGTAAGTTAATTGTATGAAAGGAGTGGGACAAAGGTTTGCTCAAGGAATTGTTGAATTTCGAGATGCGTTGTCAAAGTATTCTATTCATTCCGATTTTGATTTTGATTTTGTTAAGAATGATAAGGATCGTGTCACTGTTCATTGTAAGAGAAGGGCTGATTTGGGATGTTTATGGAGCGTGCATGCTAGAGTGAAAAATTATAGTAAAACTTTTGTTATTAAACAATTTGATGATGTTCATACTTGTGGATCTTCTTTTCGCACAGTTAAACATGCTAGGATGACTTCAAGTATGATTGGTGGGCTAATTTCAAGTGATATTCGTAATAAGGCTTTGACATCGGTTAGTGAGGTGGTTTGTGATTTCAAAGACTATTATGGAACAGAAGTTTTTTATCGGCGAGCTTAGATGGGTGTCGAAAAAGCAAGGGGTCTTGTTTTTGGTGACTATTCATCATCATTTGACGATCTTCGTTGGTATGTTGATGCCGCTAATGATTGTAAGCCGGGGAATGTTTTTGATATGGAATTTGATGTTGATAGTAAAGGAAGACATTTCAAATGTTTGTTTTTCGCTTTTGAGGCATGTATTCATGATTTCAAGTATTGTCGGTCTGTGTTGATGCTTGATCGAACTTTCTTGAAAGGAAGAGACAAAGGTTGTTTATTGACTACTACGGTAAAAGACGGTAACCAAGGTATATTCTGTGTCTATTTGTTATTATTATTAAAACAGTGATAATTCTATTATTTTTGTTACTGGAGAGTGTTGATTATTGAGTATGGTCAATCTATTAAATGTATAATCAATTGAATTTTTTACTCAACCAATTTCATTATACATTTAATGTATACTATGTTTAATATGAGAAACTTTTGGTTGGCTTCAATTTAATTCAGTGCATAAAGTACCTAAATCAGTATCGAATCGAAAAAAATATTAATCTTAAAAATCACACAAAGTAATTCATATTAAAAAAATGATCAAATATAACCGGTTGAATTCAATTCAACCGATTTTATCAATTTAGTCAAATTTTCTTACTTTTCCCTACCTTCAACAACCTTACCCAACACGTTATTAGCTTTTATCATTTTCCACCTAAACGATTAAAAATTGATTAATGACAAAGCCTTGGTGCCAAACAACTTTAAAACAGAACAAAAGTTTGTTTAATTTTTGTCTTATTGATGGACTAGTTGTAATTTCGTCATCAACATGTCCATGGGTGGCCGCACCAGAGTATGCATTTCAACTTTTTTAATTAGAATTTAAAAATAATGAATTTAAAATACATAAGGTGAAAAGTTGTAATAAAAGAATTGTATTTGTCTTATATTTAATCTACACGAACAAAAAGCTTAACATAGTAGTTGGGATTATCATTTTATATTATATATTATTTATAAAAAAATTAAATCAATTAAATAATCATAATCTTCTAAATTTTTATTTTTTTAGACAAACATAAATAAAATAAAAATATTACAATTTTTAGATGAATTTAATTTTTTCATAAATAATATATATAAATATATAATAAAATAAATGGTTCAAATAATCAAAACAAACATCTAGACAAGTTTCCTTAAATTCAATAAGCCCAACCCCAAAGTTATACTTGATTTATGAATTTATGTAAGAATATGAAAAGAAAAAAAAAAAGATATATAAAATATAAATAGAATATGATTATATTTGTTAGAAATTGGACGCCCATATGGCATGACCCTTTGAACCTGAACCTTTTGAACCTGAACCTTTTGAACCTTATCCATGTAAGTTTGAATTTGAATTCAAAATTTATTTGGATAACCATTCAGGATATCTATATGATAGATAGATATTGGTTGATATATCTGATTATATATTTTTTTAGATAATATATTTGATATATCACATACGTATATCAGATACTTTATGTGATTTTAACCATCACCTTTTTTTCCAGACTCTCTCTCTCTAACTCCCTCCCATATGAAAACGATCCAACTCTGCACTGTGACTTGTGTGGGTGATACTCATTTTGTAGTATCACTCAACTGCTGAGTTAGTTGTTCACATCTTGGAAGCACGTGATTTACCCACGAGATTCTTCGCTTCAGGCTCTACTTTGATTTACAAATATTTTATTTACATTTTATTTATATTTTTTATTATCTTTTCTATTTTTTTTTTTTCAAATTTATAAACCAAACCCAATACAAATGAAAATTTTGAAAAATGGTTTAAAGTGGTAATAATGGGAGCTTGGATGCAATTAGTGGTACTGTCTGTGTTGAATTTCGACCACACAACTAAAGGGGGAACTCAGCTGGAGAGCACCGGCAGAATAGATTGCCCCGAACAACCTGTCACAGAAAAGAAGAGATTTCAGCGGTGGTTTGTCCACCCGGGAGCACTCCGACGATCAAGTCAGCTATCTCTCAAAGATAGCAAAAGTGCTTAACTCACTATTCAGAACATCAAAAACATACTTTAAACTCATGAGGGTGCTCTCTCTTATAGCCAACACTGACCTAATTCCAATAGAAGCCTAGCTTCAATGGACTTAGGATTACTGTTAATCTTGGACTCCAGTAGGATTGGGATAAACTTATCTTACCCAAACTGAAATCCTTCCTCATTCTAGGATTCTTGTCCCTTATCCGCTTATCTCAGATTTTGGTACCTTCTTGTCCCTTATCCGCTTATCTCAGATTCCGGTACCTTCGCTAATAACCCCGGCCTAGTCGAGATACCTTGCCGTCATAACCAAGACACGTGACATCTCGACTGGCACTTCGGTGCCACCTTGACCACGTGTTGTCATTCAAAAATTATGTCTCCACAGATACTATAAATTTAGACTTAATTATTTAAAAATTATCATTTTATAATTTAAATTTACTTTACACATAAATTTTACATTATATAAATTCAATATGAGGCCGTATTTGACAACTTTTAATTTTAGCTAAAAAATTTAAAAATTATTATATTTCACTTGATTTATTTATTTATTTATTTTTATATATCTTTTTTATAAAAAATCAAAAAATTACTAAAATGAACTAATTTCAAACGATACCTCAAGCACACATTTCCATTCGAGACAGTTAACCTGGGATGGACAGATTATTGTTCGGATGGACTAGGAGCCCAATCCGAAAAGCTCTCCCATTTGTGTTGCGTGGAATATAAAAATGTGAGCCAGCTTTGGAATGGCCACGGCTATTTCTCAGTGGTCCGTGAGCTTACTTCGCTCTCTTCCTCGATTCGCTTCACTTTCTCTCCCTTTATCATCATCATCTTCTCCTCTTCATCGTCTCAATCGCTTCACTCGCAAACCCCTCTCTCTCTCACCGTAAATCTCTCTCTCTCTCTCTCTCTCTCTCTCTCTCTCTCTCTCTCTCTCTACTCTTCGTTGACTTATGTTTAAAAATTGCTCATCTGTTGCCTGCTCAATCAATTGATTCAGAGTTGAGCTTCATTTATATGAATTCATACTTATATACATCAGTTGTAAAGCTTGTTGTATCTCAATCTGTGTGATTGTTGACTAATTTTTAAAAATTGCTTTGATTGATAATTTATTGCCTCCTAAATTCATTGATTCGAGTTTGGTTTCGTTTATTATATGAATTCGTACTTGTATGCTTAACTTCATCAGTTGAATTGTATTCATTTTGTATCTCAATCTGTGTGTGTCTGTGTGTTATTCATTATTGTTTAAGTGGCTATGCGTTATTGAAATTTTAAACTTTTGATTGTAAGGATTGATAAAGGATTATCCGGCACTGGGCATTGAAAGTTTTGTATTGAATCTTATATCATGATTATCATCTCCTTCTGTTCAATTCTATATAAAAGTCAAAAGTTATGTATATTTGCTACTTTTCTGGTTTGTATGAGTTTTGAACCATTGGCAGAAGTAAAGTCTTAATATGGGTCGGCTCAGATTGTACGAGGCAGGGAAAAGCCATAACACATGGACACACGTGTCCGCAGAGTGTATGTGTGACCTTACAACTAGCCCTTTCTGTATCCCACACCATTGAGAGAGAACCAAAACTTTGTACTAATTTTTTTTGAGAAAAAGTACTTGTTTTTTAGTTTCTTACCTAGTCCATTGTTGGTCATTTTTGCTTATTAATTTTCTATCCTGTTCAATTTGTAGTAAACAAAATTCAGTCTGCTTAGCAATGGATGGTTCTGTAGCCAGCCCTCTGAAGGAATTTCCTGTGGGTTTAGATGAGGCTACTGAAGAAGAATTTTCTTCTCAGTCTAAATTGCTTCAAGAATTTTCAAGTATCTCCATCATTGACAAGGCATGGACTTTTAAGTCCAACAATGGTATGGCTCCTCTTGTGTGTGTTTGTCTATATATATTTTAATGTTCTCCAAAGAGTGGAGCCAATTTTCTTTATATATATATATATATTCTTCACCCACTCCCCATCTTCCACTTTGCTTCAGTTTTTTCAGAAGTTGTCACCTTAACTATGACTGTCTTTATGTATTTTAAAATTTCTGCAGGAAAATGTTCTGAAGCTATGTTTTCAATTAGCCAGCCAAATCTTTTGGCCAATAAAAAGAGGAAACATATTTTATCTAGTCATATTTTGAAAGAAAGTAATGGTTCTGTAAGCTTTCAATGGGCCCAATTTCCTATTGAAATGACGGGAGTGTCTACGATCATTCCATCACCATCAGGCACAAAGCTTCTCGTGGTTCGAAATTCTGAAAATGAAACTCCTACTCAATTTGAAATTTGGGGAGCATCTCAAGTGGAAAAAGAGTTCCATATTCCTCATTCGACTCATGGCTCTGTATACTCAGACGGATGGTAACTTCTTGTATCAGTCAAATTATCTTATTATAAAGCTTTGTGATTTTGTAATTCATAAATGATCATGTATGTCTTTGTCACATATTTGTGTTTATGTGAGGGTAATGTTAGGAGCTTGATAAATTTGTAAGGCATGTTTTCTTTCCTGTCTTTATAAATTTAGATGTCTCCTGACGGAACAGGTTTGAAGGAATTTCTTGGAATTCTGATGAAACTCTAATTGCTTATGTTGCTGAGGAGCCTGCTCCTTCCAAGCCCACATTTAATGGTTTCGGCTACAAGAAAGGAGGTTCCGCAGATAAGGATTGTGGCAGCTGGAAAGGTCAAGGTGATTGGGAGGAGGACTGGGGGGAAACCTACTCTGGAAAAAGGAGACCTGTACTTTTTGTCATCAATATTAACAGGTTTGTTTTAGCTAGTTTTGGCTTACATCGTGGTTATGATAGGGTTAATTACTTGAATGGGAAGTGCTTAATGCAAGGTTTTAAAAAGCGGCCGCAACCGTTACGTAACGCCGTTACGTAACGGTTGTGATGGTTACCGCCACCTGTTACGGCCGCTATAGCGGTGTGATGGAAATTCACATGTGTAACGGTTGTTTCGGTGTTACGTAACGGCCGTAGCGGTACCGTAACAGCCGTAACGGTCCGTTACACACCGTTACACCCTTTTATAATATTCTGAATAACTTTTTTTTCCAAAAAAATAAATAAATAAAAGCTTACAAAAAAAGAACAAATACTCAAGTGATCCAAATCCAAAGAAAAAAATCTTATGTGAATTTATTTCAAGGTTTCAAAATGCGTCGTTACGTAACGGTTGCAGTGTGATTGAGATTCACAAGTGTGATGGCCGTAACAACCCATTATGCACTGTTATATAATGGTTCCAAATAGCTTCTTTCGAGAGAAAAAAATACTGAAAAGGTGAGAAGAGGGATAGAGAGAGAAGAGGGAAGATGAAGAGAGAAAATGGAGAAGTAAGAGATATTGAGAGAGAGAGAAGAGGGAAGATGAAGAATCTGTTATTGATTTGTTGAAGATGATGTTGCCGATTCATCTTGCAGGGAGAACTTCACTCAACCATGTAATCTTTGTTTGAAAAAAAAAATAAAAAATAAAAAATAAAAAAAAAAAAAATAAAAAAAAAAATAATAATAATAATAATAAGTGTAATCATTATGTATTTGGCTTGATTAAAAAAAAATATATATATATATATTTAGGCTGTTATTTATTCTCTTTTTAGTTAGTAATTGATATTTTGTAAAATATCTAGAAAACATAACACCTATAATTATATATTAATACATATTTTATATATGCCAATTTTTGAAGAAAATTTTGCCACACCTTGTAATATGGATTTCTGACATATAAAGTCATTAATTATTAAAATAAAATGTAAAAAACTCAGTTGGTAGTGATTTAAAAATATGAAATATATTGGATCATACTTAAAAATTAACAAAAATTGATCAAAATTTATTTTAAAACCCAATAAATATGAATTTGGAAAAAAAATATGCGTATCGGTAAATTTTTTTCAAATTGTGTGAAAAATAAAAAAATTCACGGTTCCGATTACCGCAACCGTTACGCTACGGCCTTTACACCCCGCAACCGCAACCGTGTCACCGCTACCGTTACGGTGACCGCAACCGCTTTTCAGAACCTTGGCTTAATGTGAAATTTTGCAGTGGAGAGGTATGTGATGTTGAGGGAATCGGGAAGTCATTGAGTATTGGACAAGTTGTATGGGCTCCATCAACTAAAGGCTTGCATCAATATTTGGTTTTTGTTGGATGGTCATCATCTAAGGGGAGAAAGCTTGGTATTAAGTACTGCTACAATAGGCCTTGTGCCTTGTATGCAGTCAGGGCTCCCTTTCAAGAATATGAGGCCAATGTACTTCATCCCAAGTAGGTTTCTTGCACTGATTAAAATTATCTTATGTTCTATTACATTTTTCTGTATGTCTTATTCATCTTAAAGTTATATAAACTTAACTATCCTTGTAATTTGACATAAATTTATTATTATGTTTAGAGGTCAAGTGAATGAAGATGTAAGCGCACTTAATCTTACTCAAAGCATAAGTAGTGCTTTCTTTCCATGTTTCAGGTATCTTTCTATTCATATACTTTGTTCCCCAGCTATTATCCTTTTTGGATGTGTATATGTTTGCTTTTCTTGTTGCTTTTTATACTGTAACTTTCTGAGGTTACTGGGATTGAATCCTTAGAAAGTACATTTGCTACTGCTTCTAATTGAGTAGTCAGTTCGTCTGGATCATCTAAGGTGATGTTTGTTGCATTATAACTGCATAATATAGAGCTACTTGTTGTAATTTAAAAACCGGTGGTAGCTTTTGCTCTCCATCAGTTGTTGAAACTATTCCACAAGAATAAAGTGAGTGCTAGTCGTCAAACCTTGATTGGTAATTATGATTGTGTTTCAGCCCAGATGGAAAGTATCTTGTGTTTTTATCTGCAAAAAGTTCCGTAGATTCCGGGGCACATTCTGCAACAGATTCACTTCATAGAATTGATTGGCCAACAGACGGAAAGCTGGATCCATCAGCAAAAATTGTTGATGTGGTGAGTTCTGCATATGTTCTGTCAAATTTATGTGCACTACTCTTGGTTTCCTCCATACATTGAAATTTATAGATATTAGTTCTATTGTACACATGGACTTATAAAAAATAAAAATAAAAAAAGAAAAAGAAAAGGAAAATGTACACATGAATAAGTAGTTGCACAGTTACAAGATTTCAAACTTGTATTTTTCCCCACAGGAATTATGCCCTTGAAAGTTTTTGCTCATGTTTTTGTTTGTAACTTTCTTTATAAAATTAGCTGAGAGAAAATTTACTTCAAGCTTTTTGGCAATATTCATTATATTGCTATAAAGATGCCCTGAAAGCTACTTCATCCGTCCCTTAGGAAGTTAGATTCACAATTATTAGAAATTAGTAATGGAAAAGGTCTGCATACGGTAAATGTGCAGTGAAGAAAGTGAGATCATATGCATGGCAACTTTGGAAAATTGTATTAGCCATACAATCCTCATGTATTGCATAACATGGTCATAGTTATTTGATTCTATGAAAGCTTCAGTTTAATGTAGAGTTTAGTGAACCTTGATGATGATGGATCTTAATTCGGCTTTCATTTAACTGCAAATAACAGTGGCTGATTGTCTGCAACTTTTTTGTAGGTTCCTGTTGTGATGTGTGCTGAGGATGATTGCATCCCAGGACTATACTGTTCAGGTTTTCTTAGTAAACCATGGCTATCTGATGGATACACAATGATTTTATCATCCTACTGGCGTAGCACTCAAGCAATTCTTTCTGTCAATGTGGTGAGGTAAGAGTTTATGTTTCTCTAGCTCATGGATGTAGATACCTCATTTGTATTCAATTTGTATAATTACCCAGCATAAAATTTTCTATTTACAGTGGTAATGTAGTACGAATCAGCCCTAGCGACTCAAATTTTTCATGGAATGTTCTTACATTAGATGGGGACAATATTGTTGCTGGTAAAACTAAATTATAATGTTTTCAAAGTTGATCGTTATATGGAAGAGGTTGAGATCAAATTAATGTTTTATTTTTTTATTTTTTTCCCTTGCTCCTGAAGTATGTAGCAGTCCGATAGATGTTCCTCAAATCAAGTACGGTTATCCTGTTGAGGAGTCATCTACAGTTCCAGCATGGAGTTGGGCGGATATTTCAAGCCCCATATCAAGATGCTCTGAGAAGGTTTATTCCATCCCCTTTTGTACAAATATAAGCTACTTATTTATGTGGCAATTATTTATTAGAAGCTTAAAGTTGTGTAAACCATCTATCTTGTGACAATCTTGCACAGGTTGGGACTTTGCTGTCATCTCTTCAGTTTAGTGTGATGAAGATTCCAGTTAGGAATGTTTCTGAGAACCTTTCCAAAGGTATTCTGTCGCATATTTTCATACAGTATCCATTTCTTTGTTGATGGAGTGGTGTAATTGAGACTCATGTTATTCTGTGAGTGCTGAAGTTCCCTGGCTTACCAGTTTCTTCCATATTCTCCACTACTGTATTTGACTTCGTATACTTTATCTATCAGTCTTTGACTTTAAATTTCGTGGGGTTTATATAGGGACCTTTAAGAAAAGTAAAGATAAACTGTACCATTCCAGGATGCAAAATCACGTGGAATATTGATGAAAATAATACTAGTACAGGTATACACAATTTCATAATAGTCTAGCCAGCTCGTCTATGCTTCACTTGGAGATAGAGCTATTATTAGAATCGTATGATTCGATTTGATTTAGTGGGTAATCGATACAAATAGGTTGTGTGAATTGCAAATAGCTATGAATCATAGGTGAATCGATGAATCGTTAAACTGAATCGGTGAACCGTGAATCGATTCGATTCACTAAAATCGATGTTTGGCTTTCTTTTTTGGTTTTTTATTTTTGGAAAAGGGTTCACATAACCTTTTTAAGTTCTTTAGGATTACTATATGTCATCTTTTGACTTTTTCCTTCCCTATTAACTCTCAAATACTCAAACCTTAGGGGGACAAAAATGAACTCTCTCTTTCTATAATATTATAGGCTTACATATTCAATTTTTATCCAAGTACTTGCATTTACAAAATGAATTTTTTGAAGGCATCAAGTGAGATTTTTGAAAAAGTTTGAAGATTTTGGTTTCTTAACCTTGTAAACAGTTAAAAACATGGTAATGCTATCAAATGAATGACCAAATGTCTACATGGGTGTGCCCCACACCCATGTGAGACCAACACCCATGTGAGACATTTGGTCATTCATTTGGTAAAAAATTTGAGACCTATAGCATTTTCCTAAAAACATTGTTGTTGAATTATTATTACTTGAAAATTGAAATTTTGTTTTTGTTTGCTTTCTTTATTAAAAATGGTTGATAAGAAATTAGTATCTAAAACGGAAAAAGTGACATGATAAACACGGAAACCCGTGTTAACTTCTTATCCAGACCATGTGATCATCATTTAAAATAATATTTTCATTGATTGAAGTCTAAATATTTTATATTTATTAGATATATTTAATATCTAAGTGTGAAGATATATTTTTCTATGTAATTTAAAAAAAAAAGTGTTTGAATCTTTACGATTCACTATGCGATTCGCAATTCGGTACCCGACTATTTCAATTCACGATTCGAATCTCGATTTGACAACTAAAGACAAAGAAGGCAAACTCAGAGCGAAGTCACATTGATTTTGTGTACGAAAGAGGCTGCTACTATAAGAAAAGGCCTATGAATCTGAGAACAGGCTTGCCCTTAGCAAGGTTTTGATTACGTTATGTGCCCAAACTTACTTCTATATTATTGCCACTGCTGGGACTAGGAGAGCTGACTTTAAGCCATGATAGTGGGATAGCCTTCTACCTAGATTAGATAGGAGTCAGATGACTTTAGTGTTACCCTAGATTTTTTTTCCTGCCCTACGTGCAGTCCCCCAGGGGAAAACCAGAAAGAAATTTGTAGGATGTACCTAAAAAAAGCAACTAATACTATAATGGATTAGTTGGATACTGTTTTGAGTTGTCACTTATGCTTAACAAGGTGTTTATTGATGATAGTACCCATATAATAGGAGGGAAAAATAAATTGAGAAAACAAAAGTAGATTTGGACCTGTAAAATAATTTCCATATAAGATAAGGTAAGCTCAATTTCCAGTAGAAACAAAAGATAAAATTTTGTCAAAACTGGAAACTGTGTTGGAATAAATTAGTGTTGGGTAATAGAAAGAGTTTAGGCATTTTGGTTGATCTGTAAATGGAAACTGTATGTATGTTTGCATGCTGTAAGTGGGCTATTTATGCCAAGGGTTTTGCATTTTTGTTAAGTATCTTGATGTCACCATCATTTAACTGGGGCTGGGACCCTATAAAAATGTGCTGCCCGAGTTTTTGAAACAGTTCAGAAGTTGTTTTATGGTGGTTTTCTTTGCATGCTAGATAACAAATGATGGAATATTGATCAATATTACATCTTGTGTTAAATTGCATTAATGGCTTGTATATCTTCATTTCATTTAGGTGCCAGCAAACCTTTTGAAGCTATATTTGTGTCCTCCAAGTCCAAGAAGAGTGATGCATGTGATCCACTAATTGTAATGCTTCATGGAGGGCCGCACTCCGTCTCTTTGACAACCTTTTCAAAGTCCTTGGCATTCCTGTCTTCTATTGGTTACAGCTTGTTGATTGTAAATTATAGGTAATTCCATGGTTTTCCTCTTATATATTTTCTTCTAAAAGAAAAAGCATAATTGTTTAGAAATTTGTCCTTTTTTTTTTTCTTTTTTTTTTTTAAAGTCAAAACCTTGTTTAAGCCTATAGCGAACATTTGGGTTGTCCAATAAGTGATGACCACAGCTTGTCCAACTCCTCATGTTGCAGTACCTTTTTATTTTTTTTAAATGCTTTCTCTCTTGCATAATGTGTTCTGACTTTAGAGTGGGAGTGATCTATGAATGTATTTCTTACACCTTGCATGAAATTTTGGATAATTTATTCAATCCCCTCTCCCCTTTCCTCTACGCAGGGGCCCTACTAATATTTTTTTGATAGCATCTTATATGTCAATTAAGTGATGATGCTGTTCTTCATTCAAGCGTGTGCTAATATGGAAATTTTTCTCAGAGGTTCTTTGGGATTTGGTGAGGAAGCATTACAATCTCTCCCAGGAAAAGTTGGGTCTCAGGTACTTATTATTCCAAATTACTTTAATTTATTGTTCTTTCTTGGTATTTGAAATTTTCCTTTAGTACTCAAAAATCCACTGTGTTATGGCAATGTAATAGTTTGTGGAGTTCCTCTTAACACTGAGCTTTTGTGCTTAATACATGCAGGATGTTAATGATGTACTCACTGCCATTGATCATGTTGTTGGCATGGGACTCGCGGATCCTTCTAAAATAGCTGTGCTTGGTGGTTCTCATGGTGGCTTTTTGACAACCCATTTGATTGGTCAGGTGTAGCAGTTCGGCAAAAACTATCACCTTTAATGTTTGTATTATGCCATTGTATCCTTAATTCTCATTTTTGTTTTGCATGAATTGTTGATAAAATGAGGGAAAGTCAACTAAGATGGTTCGGTTATATACAACAAAGACCAATAACTGTACTAGTAAGGAAGAGTGACATTGTTGACATTGAGGGTAATGTTAGGGGAGGGACACTGAAATTAACATTTGTTTGGAAAAAGGAAAAACATGATACCATATGGTTTAACTGAAATTATAGCACTTGATAAAGCGAAATGGTGAAATAGGATCCATGTAGCCAAAAACCCAACTGGTTGGATTAGTCTTTGTTGAGTTGAGTTGTTGTGAATACATATTCATTCAATCATCTAACCTTGAGGGTGGACACTCGAACACCCAAGAACAAAGCTACAGAGAGGGCGGTTTGTGGTGTGTACAGTCGTACACTTGTGAGACTGGATGTGTGGGTTCCTGCTGTTAGAAGTATATTTTGCTTTCTAAAGCTGCAAAGTTCTCAATTTTGAAATGGTTGATTTTGGTGTTAAAAAATCTGCAGGCGCCAGATAAATTTGCTGCGGCAGCTGTAAGGAATCCTGTTTGTAACCTTGCTCTGATGGTTGGTACTTCTGATATTCCTGATTGGTGTTATGTGGAGACTTGTGGAAGTGAGGGGAAAACTATCTTTACTGAAGCTCCTTCAGCTGAACACCTATCTGTTTTTCACAGCAAGTCTCCTATTTCACACTTGTCGAGGGTATGCTTTCTGAATACTAGTTAATTACTATTTTTAAAATTGCCTTGGGTTCCTTTTGACAATTGCACACACTTTGAATTCAGATTTTACACAGAATTTGTGACCAGATGCTACATGATTCTGCAAAGCTTGTTCTAATGGTCATGTGAAAGTGGCTAGGCTAAATAGAAGCACAAAACCTTCCCCTTTATCCATTTTTTTCTTCTTAATTATCCTTCTGGAATTGAATTTGACACATCTTTAATGCTGACGAAGGAAAGCCATGGTCCTTGCACGGTATGCAAAGACGATTTTAGAAGGTAAAGGTTAAGAGAAGAAGGTTTGATGCTACTTGCTAGACTGAAGGAGAGATATAGAGTGAAGGAATATCTGAAGTTCCTTCATACGAAAGAAAAAACTTGTTTTCTAGCTTAACTTGTTCAGTATAACGAGGGTTTGTGGTGTTCATTATGTAATCCACAAATTTGAGCATGCTATACTATTTATCTTCACAAACTCAAATTGGGCGAGCCAAGACTTGCTTTTTGTTCCACTGCCAAGAACGGATAATATAATGGATGCTTACATTGTATTTGATGATTGAATTCCCTGTATTGAAATTATTTGCAGGTCAAAACACCTACACTTTTTCTTTTAGGTGCTCAGGATCTTCGTGTTCCAATTTCCAACGGATTACAAGTAAGACTTGATGTCCTATTCACTATTTGAAGTGTGTTCCGAAAATTTATGATGAAAAACCATGCTTAAACATAGGTTTAGATGAGATGCATATTGAACAAAAGATCCTAAACATGGGTTTAATTTTGACAAGTAAACCAACCGGCATAATATGATAATGTGAATACTTTGATGCAGTATGCACGGGCCCTAAAGGAGAAAGGAACTGAAGTTAAAGTGATTGTATTTCCCAATGATGTCCATGGAATCGAAAAGTAAAACTTCTTCCCATTGTGCTTTTATTTTTTTGGCAAGAACTCAGTCTAATCAACTCTCAAGCTAACCTCTCACATGGTAATTATATTTGCTTGATGTTTCTCTTTTGCAGACCACAATCTGATTTTGAAAGCTTCCTCAATATTGGAGTGTGGTTCAAGAAGTATTGTAAATAAGCAGAGGCATTTCTAATCTGACAATCAATTTCTAAGCAGAGGCATTTCTAATCAGACAATCAAGTAAAAATATTCTATTTGATACTGCAATTTAGTGTGAATTATTTGCTTAATCAATTTCGTCTATTCTCCATGCCTTCGATGAAAATTTACTCTTTATATTTTCATTAAATGTCAAAAATATTGTATAGAAATTTTATTGTTCAGGTACTGATCTACATTATCTCATTTTAATGATTGAATCATATCTTTCTTAGACAAACAAAATTTACCCTCATTGACATAAAAACTTCAATATAATCTGATCTTAATGAATTCATACTAAAAATGTATCAAATATAAGCTTTACTAGTTTAATTTCTTTCATGCTAATAATAAATTCAATAATTTATAAAGATAATTGTTCATAAACTACCTTATATATTGGTTTTTTTTGGGGTGTTTATGAAAGAATGGACACATTTGGCACCAAAAAATTGCTCCAAACAAGATTGTTTGAATTTCAGTATAGCTCTCCCTTCATCATTCATCTACCTTTCTAGGAGACAAAGTAGGTAGCTCATCTTATGTTTGATTTGTAATCTTCTTACAAATTGTCCATTGGATTGCTGATGTCATGTTCTAAAATTTTTTAAATAATCATCTTGTCATTTTTTCTATCATTTCTTCTTTTTATCATCATTATTACATTCTATAACTTTCCATCATTAAATTCTACCTGAACATATTCTTATTGAGTGATGATATATAAACATAAACTTTATATAGAATTTTCAAACACAATGATATAGTTTAATGATGACTTTTCACTTTAAAACAAAATAGTCATAAACATGATTTATATCACTATCACAACATTTTTATGAAATTTTTATATATGAATATAATTTTTCATTTTTATTTCCATCATTATATCTAGATTAGATCAATTTAATCTAAATATATTCAAAAAGTATAAAATTTGTACAAAGAACTTCAAAAAAATTTATTGAATACAACAAGATAATGTATTGAATTTTTGTATTTTTGTTTTTTTTTTGGTATTTGGTGAATTTAAAAAAAAAAAATCACAAAATATTATACTTCTTAAATATATTTAGATTAGGTGTATCAAAAAAATAAAAAAATAAAAAATTGCTTAAATATTATAAAGATTCAGTACAAATAAAAAAATACGAAAAATAAAAAAAATTAATTTTTTGTGTGAGTTAAACCAAAGAAGATTGTTGTTTCCATTAAAATGACATGAATAAAATATTTATGTTATTTTATATGTATAAAGGTTAAATGGTAAATATATTATTTTAATCTGATAGTAGGGTAAGAGCATCCCTATCAGATTACTTAAGTTTTATCTTAAAATATTATTAAAAAATTTATTCCTTATTTTAAGAATCATTTATTTATTTATTTACCCCAAAAGACTCCATATTATTTCGTTATTCTATTAACAAACTATCTATTTTTTCTCTATTTTATTAAAATATAATTTTTAATGATAAATTTAAAAAAATAAAAATCATAAATGTGTACTGCAATCTCTAAACAAAACAAAGCAAAAATAATAATAATAATAAGGGAGCTACATTGACTTCCTACAAATAGGGAGTCATTAAAGCAATTCTTACTTTAGGGAAGTGTTTAAGGGCTCTAATGGAAGGATATAGGGAGTCACTAATCCCTTAAAATAGGTAAGGATGAAATTCAGGGAGGATGCTCTAATGCTGTGTTTGATTGGGGGATTTAGGGAGAGATTTGGAAAGGAAAAGGGAAAAGGTGTGTGAAACTAGGTGAAATATAGTCATATTTTGTTCACATTTCACCTACCTTTTTCATTTTCCTTTTCAAATCTCTCCCCAAATCTCCTAACTAAACACAGTATAAGTGAAAATTTTTAAATATGAGAGGAAATTTGTATTAAATATCAAGAGTGTTAGTGCAATTTACCCTTTTTCATTTTGTCCTTTTTCAAATTTGAGTTCATCTAAAGTACAAAAAGAATTTCTCTAAAAAAAAAAAAAAGTACAGGAAGTAAAAAGAAAAAAATAAGAAACTTGCCATGTCATTGATTAAGTATGATTAAGAAGTGGGTGAATATATTTTGGTAAGAAAAATTATTTTTGGTCAGGAGACCATTTAGCGATATTTCCAACCAAGTATAAATTATTATATTCTTTTTTTTGTTGATCAACTATTTAATATAAAATTACGAATTTCATTCTTTTTATAAATTATAATACACTTGAAAAACTACGTGATCGTATATCAGGACCACCAAATAACTTCTCAGCAAAATATGTGAAAGGAGACATGGCCATGAAAACAATTGAACTCTGTAAAGTTAAAGGGAACAAAAAAATCCCAAACAAAATTGACTTGAATTTTCAATTCCCTGTGTGTGGTCTGGTGTGGTGTGTAACAGAAAACTTGATAAGTTGTGTTTAGAAGAATTTGCAGCAGTGTTGCAGAGTTCTAATTAGAGTTGCATTACAGCAGTTCTAATGAGCTGGCGCACATATAAAAAAAAAAAAAAAAAAAAAAGAGATAAAAGACAAAATATGAGAAAGAAAAAGATAAATTAATGTTCCATTAGAGCTCTCTTTTTAGAGGTCTAACTCATTTTTCAAGAATTTGTGAAAGGAGAAAGAAAAGTGAATTTTTTTGTTTTGATGAGGTAGATGAGACTTGAACTCAAAACATTCACTTTGGTAAACATCTTTGTTATTTGAGCGATATAATATATAATTTTAAATTAAAATTAAAATTTATATTTTATAAATTTAACGACACACTTATTAAGTGAGCGTACACCCACTATATGTATATATATATTTAGGTTAACCAACAGGGGGTTGGTTCAGCGGATAAAACTTTCGAACCCCTCGCTCAAGGCTTGGGTTCGAGTCTCCATAGCCCCTTGTTGGGGTTACACATACTCCTTAGTGCCTGGAGCACGCGGGGGCCTAAGCTTCGGCCCCGATGTAGGTACAGTGGGGTTCCCTGCAGATATGTTGTAGGTGCTAAGGGGCAATATTCCCTGGCGAATATGTTGGAGTAGCCTATCTGCATATCCATTTTGTTGAATAAAAAAAAAAATATATATTTAGGTTAGGTTTTGCATTCCTTAAAAAAGTTAAAAAGTTACTATCTTATTTAAGTCATATCATCTTATTTAAGTCACATTATCTCTCTACCACATCACTTCAAATCTAACTCATATGTTATAAAAAGTCAAAAAGTGTACTTTTAGCCTCTGTTTGGCAAGTTGATTTCCAGGTTTTTTTGGCTATTTTAGCCACAAAAAATAAAATAGGCTATTTTAGCCATAACAAACAAAACATCACATTCAACCCATAATCATTACACTATTCTCTCACAAAAAAAGTCAAAAAAGTCAAAAAGCCAAAAAGTCCTTCCCAAACCAAGCTTTTTAGCTCAGGCTAAAATAGCCAAAAAAGTCAAAAAGTCAAAAAGCCAACCCACTTCCCAAACGAAGTCTTAGAACATCCCAAACAACCCCTTACTCTACAAATTTAAGATGTAAATTGTGAGGGGGTTATGGAGTATATACAGTACACTATATTTATTATGAGTGATGATTCATCCCCCCTTTTCCCCCACCCCCTTTGACCCCCTCTCTCTCTCATTGGTCACATTTTCTTTTTCTTTTTCTTTTTTTTCCTGCTCCTCCAATTACCACCCGCCACGCGGCAAAGGGGGGTGAGGGGGTGACCCCCACAAAGGGGTCCCAAGCATTATTCATTTATTATTAGAAGTCGTGCATTAAAAATTCGGTGAACTCACATAAATAATGTTGGGGAATTTTTTTTAAGGTTTATGATAATAAGGTTTTATAAGATAAATAATATATATTATAATAGTTGGGATCTCTTAACATTTTTATTGAAAAAATTTGATACAGAAATTTCACCCTGATATAGAAAATTTTAATTTTCACAGAGAAATTTGTTTGATTTCACAAAAAAAATTTAAAATTTATCTAGTATAATCACAAAGAAATTTCATCGAGGACCTTAACTAATAAAAAAAATATATGTTGGATCTCTTACCCAAAATTGAAGAGAGATATTTCATTAATCATGTAAAGATCTTTTGTATTAAGGTCTCGTTTGACAAAATCACTTTTTAGCTTAAAAATAAAAAAATCACTAAAAAAATTAAAAAGCCAACAATCTATACCAAAAAGTCAAAGATTCCATTTTCTCTCTACTTTTTGCACATTTTTTTGTAAAAAATTAAAAAGTCAACCAAACATATTAATTTTTTTACATCATATTTTAGTTAAAAAGTCAAAAAATTACTAAAAAATCTGTTCCCAAGCGGGACCAAAAAATTACTTAAAAAACCTATTCCTAAAAAGTTACTAAAGTCATCATACATATATATATATATATATATATGTATATAACACTTTATTAGAATATTTTTTACTTAATTCAAATTACTTTTGATTTTAAAAAAAATATATATTTCCAAGATATTTTTCAACTCAATCTTGATATTATTACTAAACAATATCCTTCGTCAACATTCACGACTTTTTGTATTCAAAATCTCGTTCTTCCTATTCAGCGAGACTCTTGATACACAAGAATGTTGAGATTCTATCCATGAGTTTTTCTAGCTCTGAATCCGACTTTTTTAAGTACTATTACAATAACTCTTTTTTTTTAAGAACTCTGTGTATCCTCTTATTCAACTTAATCAACAAAATGAAGAGAACAACATACCATGATTTTTTGGGAACAAAAGGAGGATCTAAGCCAGTGTTCGCAAGAGCAGTCAATCCAGGGACTGGAACCCCAGTGGGACGTTATGTGTGGTCGATAAAGAAAGACCTAACACCATTCCATGTGAATAATCCATCTCTATTCTTGCTTAGAAAGCCAGTACTAGATCACCTTGTCCCTAATTTAACCCAAAATCAAAGAAAAGCTTTGCAAGATGGAGAAGCTATAGCAGTGGATGTTGTGGATGTGGATACTAATTCGAATTATGGAATGAGCTTGACCTACTGTATGAAAGGGTTCAAGAAAGTAGTTGGAAAATTCGAAGATCTTCGAAGATCCTTGAAGAACAACTTCGAATTCTCTAGAAGATTATGAGAGGCTTAGATTCTTTAATAGTCTCAACTCAAGAACACAAGAGTAAAGGAGATGATGGAGATAAGAGATTGGGTGAAGAAGAAGGCAAAATGGCTAGAGAGAGAATAATGGTAAGGCTCTCCTATGGATCTCCCACTTTCACTCTCAAGGTTGATAATGGAGAAGGGAAATTTGTACTTTCCCAAAAGTTAAATCTCCAAATCCATCTCTTGTAAAGCTATGGGTGGGTGCTATTTATAGGCACCTCATGATGTAGGATGGAGCCCATGTGCAAGGCACATGGGGGATATTCTCTCTAACCATCTTGTCCGAGGAGGTGACCTCTCCGAGGAGGTAACATCTCCGAGGATGAGAAAAACCCCGAAGAGGAGATCAACCCCTCGGCGAACCCTTCTTCTTAGCCACACCTAACCAATGATCCCCAATCATCCCACAGGGTCAGGGGTAGTCCCAGAGGACGTCCTATCGCATCAGGGTCAGGGGTAGTTCAAGAGAACGCCCTGCCGCAAAATATTGTCGAGTCTCAGGGACCCCCTAGATCGTGCCACCTCGACCCGGGTATAGGCTAGTTTAACCGAAGAGTGAATTTATCTCCACTCACCGTCCTCGGGATCGGGTCCTTTGTTCGAACTCCATTACGCCCATGGTTCTGGTGCGTAGATCCCGGAAAGCTCCGAGCCCGCAAGTGTTCTGGGACTCATTATTGGAGCGACTTCTAGATTGCGTTTGAATCCGTTCGAAGCCAAGCGCTTCTGACGTCTAGGTTCGTGGATCCGAACCCTTTCGAGTCCGAGTGCCTCGGATCTCTAGGCTTGCTTAAGACCCTTTCGAGTCCGGGCTCGAGTAAGTCTCTAGGTTCGTGGATCCGAATCCTTTCGAGGCTTAGTGCCTCGGATCTCTAGGCTTGCTTAATACCCTTTCGAGTCCGGGCCCGAGTAAGTCTCTAGGTTCGTGGATCCGAACCCTTTCAAGGCTTAGAGCCATTCAGCTCATTTGACGGCGATAAATCCGGGCCCACCAATCTTGGACTTGTGATAAATTCGGGCCCACTAATCTTGGGCTATTGGGCCTAAATAATTTAGTATGCTCAAATCAGCCCCTCTTACACCTACATTGGCCGCACTTACTAGATGGCGAAGTGTCACGGGCCGACTCCTTTAGTGGCGCAGCGGATCAATTTTTCGCCCGTGTGGCGCTCAAACTCCACCAAGTTTAAGTCTTCCATAGCTCGTTGACAAATCGAGTGGTAGTGATCTCACTCGTTTAAACATTAGGGCCTAATGCTTTCTCTAGCAAAACAACTTCACAAGGAAGCTTCGTTTTCACCCGGATGTCACAAGTAGGCCTGACGCCTCAAGTGCACCAAGTACGACATAAGTCACTTCATAGCACTAAGCTTACCTCAGACAAGGTGCTCGCCCAACTTAGGTTCATGTCATTAAGGTGCCTAGGCACACAACAATGTGCTAGTGAAGGCCTTCGACTTAGCCGACAAGCTAACATTGCATGTTGGGTCTTTGACAGCATCTCAAAGTGTCTTAGCGTCAAGCATGCATCAATGGATGCATATTGGGTGGCCACTTGGCCATGCGAAGCCCACAAGCCACCGAGGGTCAATCTCTTGCCCACGGCATAGTCCTCATGCCAACACGTGTGTTAGATTCCGCCTAAGGCCATTGCACACCTTAGCGTTGCACTAACGTGTAGCATGAGTAAGGCAACGTCTCAATCCGTAGCTCAATTGTGGTATAACGTAGTCTCTCAATGAATTTAGTCAATGCATAGCTTGATGCCTTCATTCGATAACCCACATATGCAGTGTTGCCTTCCAACCGTTTAGCTTAAGCTATGGGATCCCCTCGTGCAAGGTTGAATCCAAACCAAGCACTTGAGTTGGCACACGAGGCATTTGGTGGTGTCGCGATAGCCCATTTGGTCTAAAATGAGTCCCTAAGATGCCATAACACGTGGCATAAGGGAGACTACGTGTCAAACCTCTCCCTCGGGCGGCACACGCGATGCTTACATTATTGCACCGTCCACGGGGCTCCCAAACCCACGTGGAGACTCCAGACACCCCTCTGGATGCCTAAAGCCTGCCCTTTAGTTGCCCCAAGGTTGCTCACTTGAAGCCCAGTTTGGGTGGGGAGACAGGTAAGTAGCATACCTTGCCCCCTTATATATGATTGTTAAGCATTTAGCTCTCTGACAGGAGGAAACATCAATATGTTCGAGGAGTTATAATGATTTTTCGTAAATTCCACAAATTGAGAAAAATAATGAAACTTGGTTGGGAAAACACTTCCCCAAGAGCTATTTCTAGTAAAAATTTCAACTCAAAATTTCTTCATTTGAATGCCCAAACAACGCGCCAAAATCTGCACTATTGGCTGCTGCTGCTGGTGCCTGCTGTTATTGCTGCTGCCTACTGTTGCTGGCATGCTGCTGCTGGCATGTTTGCTGCTGGCATGGGCTGCTACTGGCTGCTGCAGCTGTGTGCTGCTGCTGGCTACTGTAGTTGTGCACTTTCTGCTGCTGCTGGCATGGCCTCGGCCTTGCTGTTTGCTCGCTATTGGTGGCCTACATGCCTTGGGCTGCTTGGGGCCAATGCTGGGCCACGTTGAGGCACTTCCAACGGCCACTCTTGAACACTCAAATGGCCACACCACCACAAGCAAAACGTCACGGAGTTAGCCTTGTAAGGCAACCCGTGACACGGAGTCCTGACAAAACTTGGTTAAGAATAAGGGACTCAAAGTAAGGGATCGAATTGGGATGAATTGGTATGATGGGAAGTTGCTTTTTTCTAAAGTTGAATGACTCAATTACTTTCGATGTTAATTAAAATTATTACAATAAATTAAAATAAGCAAGCACTTATCAAAAAAGAATCGAAAGGTGATTTCTAAAGCAATTTATGAATGATTTTTAATATGTTTTATGAGTACGTGATCAAATTGAATGATTTGAATTATTTATATTTTGAAGCTTATTGACCACATTTTTAAGTTGATTAAATATCGATAAGCACTTCATTATATTCGGGTTTTTTTTTTTTTTTTTTTTTTTGTTGAAAAAAAATGTAATGGTAAAATTTCATCAAACTTTAAAATTTAACGCCTCTCCGCTGTGAATGAGTTTGTATGATGAAAATTAAATTGAAATGTGAATTCATGAGTGACATGAATTTTAAAAAATTATTTTGAATAAAAAATTCTGAATATGTATTATTGTTTATAATAATTGATCATGAAATGAAAATTTTTATACACAAAAAAATAAAACAAAATTTTGAACGACAAAAAAGATGGTTTCAATGAAAGAATAGTAAATAGGCAAAGCAAGATGGTGAAATAAACTATGAGAAATCAATTGGCAACAAGTAACACTAACAGAAAAATCTATGATTTACAAGAATAGAATGACCATGTTCCACACCTAGACTAGCTTTTGAGCAAGTCCAAGCAGCTCTCTTAACTCTGAAACACAAAACATGGTCACCATTATACAAATCCACCACCACCATATCTCTCCTCCATTGAAGCTCTCATCAAAACCAACCTTCAATGTCTCTTCAAGACACATCATCATTGTGCCAAGAAAGACCTATACCCTCAAACCCAACTCTCAAATCATCCCAATAAACCTCCTCAAACTCCACCACCCCACCACCACCATCAACTACCTTCACCACCACCATCACCAACTCCGGCGCCACCTCCAAAATCTCAGCCAACAACACAGTCCTTCCCTTCACTAACCCAATGACCCCACCCTTCTCTCTCTCCACTCTGTACCCTAACATCCCTCCTACCTCCACCACCCTCTCCTCCACCTCCTCCACCGCCGCCGTGGACGTAAACTTCCTCTCTCTCTTCCCATTCGAAGCTGGCTCGAAAAGTCCAGACAAGTCCAACCCAGATGAGATTGAAATTATATCAAACGCATTCATGGTTGTTCTTGATTTGCGTTCTTTGATTGGTACTGTAATCAAATGGGTTGAATTCTGAGCAGAGGAGTCTAATTGCAGTGATTTCTTGAACCAAGAATGACCCATTAAGGCCTCGATGCTCATCCTCGAATTGGGATTCGGATCGAGCAATTGCCGAATGATATACTTCGCTGGCTTCGAAACCCAATTGGGAAACTGAAATTCGCGGCGGCGAATCTTCTGGTACATGGCGGCGAGATTAGAGTCGTCGAATGGGAGGTTTCCGGCGAGGAAGAGGAAGAGGATGACCCCACAAGACCAGGCGTCGGCCTTAGCGCCATCGTATCCCCCACCGCGGCAGAACACCTCCGGCGCGGTGAACGCTGGAGTGCCGCAGGCGGTGTGGAGGAGGAGGCCGTGGCGGCGGTGCTCCTCCGGCACGGCGGAGAGGCCGAAATCGGAAACTTTGAGGAGGCCGGCATCGTCGAGGAGGAGGTTCTGGGGCTTGATGTCGCGGTGGGTGACGCCGTGGTGGTGGCAGAAGTGGAGGGCGGAGATGAGTTGTTGGAAGTAGCGGCGGGCGGTGGTTTCCGGGAGTGGAGGGCCGCCGGGGCGGCGGAGTAGAGTGGAGGATAGATCGCCGCCCTTGGCGAGTTCCATGACGAGGTAGATTTTGGTTTTAGTGGCCATGACTTCGTGGATTTTGAGGATGTTGGGGTGGTTGTTGAGGCGGCGCATGGCGGCGATCTCTCGGACAATTCGGGGTTCCATGGCGGCGTCGACGGTCTTGGCCTTGTCGATGACCTTAATAGCAACCGCAGTGGTGTCATTTAGAGGTCGCGCGTAGTAGACTTTGGCGAAACTTCCGCGGCCCAAAAGTCGGCCCAGTTGGTACTTGCCCAATATCACTCCTCCACCGCTGGTGGCGGCGGCGGATGGAGGCGCTCTCCTGCGTTCCATCGCTCTTTGGGTGGTGGCGCAGCCTGCCGGCGGCCGCTGATCCAGAGAGAGAGAGAGAGAGAGAGTCAACAACCAACCACCCAAAGCCCAAGGTCTAGGGGAGGTGTTCTTAAGGTCTTTATAGCAAAGTGGGTATCCGCTGTCGTTTTCTATTCTAGTATGGTTGCTTGGTGAATTTACTCAACTACCCTTGTCTTTCATTCTTTACCCTACTTGGTTATGTTTTATTTTATTATTATTATTAATTTTACAGATGGCAAATAGCATTATTCTTGGCTGTTTGATAACGGGAAACCAAGATGTTTTTATTAGTTTTTTTTCCCCCTTTTTATTTATATGAGTCGGCATATTTCAGACTAATTTCAGTACATCTAGTCTAATAATCTCATTTATACCAAATAATTATTATGCTTAATTTTTAGGACAGTTTCTACTTGGAGTAGGAAAATAAAATTTTTAATTATTAGCCCACCTTTTAAAGTTTCAATTCATAACTTTGTGTGTGAAAGTAGTAAGTTTCAATCTTTCGAAACAACCCAATTGATTTTATTTTTTATTTTGCATAGATCGATTCTATACATCAAATACGATTGAATAAAATGTTAATTTTTTTTTTAAATACGAATTTGGACAATTTGTGTTATTTCAAATCTCACTCAAATTAACAGAGAGAGTGTGTGAAACCCTAGCTGCAAAATAGAAAGGATTGCGATCATCAACACAATGAAGAGAGAGATTGCAAGTGGGGTAAGGATAAAATGGGGCTCGGGGATGGCAGGGTGGGCGGTGATGGATTAAAGAGTGGTGGAGGACAAATGGGGGACATGGGAAGCCTAGGCCAATGGTGGTTGAGCTAAGTGGGTTACAGTTAAAGTAATTGTTAGAGGGTTTTAAGAGATAAGAATAAAAATAAAATTTTATAATGAGATAAAATTGTAATATAAAAAAAATTAAATTTTAAATTAAAAATTAGGATGCTATTAACAATATTCCTATTTTCATTATAGATATAACTATGCAACTAAAATAAAAGAGTAATACTACAAATTCGGACTTAATCATTCAAAATTATCATGTTGTGGTTTAAATTTATTTATGGATTTTACACTACACAATTTCAATTCCAACCATACAATCTCTTTCGAGATAAATTCGAGATAGTTAAAGTGAGGTTTATAGAATTATTCAAAATAAAATGATATCACCATACTTCTTGAAATTTTATTAATATATTTTAATTTCAAGGGACCAGTGGCATGTTTTGTAGTCTACACAAGTTGAAGTGATTAAATAAGCACAATAAAATAAGATAAATTAAATAAGTTAATAAGATAAAATGTTACATCTATATTATAATTATTTTATTTTTTTTATTATAACTATTACATTTAAACTAAAAAAATTTAAAAATTTCTCCCGAACGAAACTAATTTAACCAGATTAAATTAGTTAAAAAATTTAAAAATTAGAGTAATTAGCTCTTTCTAAACAAAGACTGCATTTCAGTTCAAAAAAAAAAAACAAAGACTGCATTTGCCGTGTGAAGAAAGGCCAAGGATATTTTGGTCATACCGGAAAATTTCTCACTCTAAGTTGGTCTCTGTTCTGTTGTGTTGAGGTCAGTGGTTTTAGGCGAAAGGCAGCCGCAGGAGGTTCGAGGGAGCTTTCTATTTTTGTTATGTAGTGTACAGTTGCACGGCTCAGAACTTATCCACGTGGCGAAATGGTGAGCTGTTTACATATACATAATTTAAAAAGAAAATGTTAAAATCATAAAAATCCTACCAAAAATTTTATCAAAATCTTCCTATGGAACCTACTGGATTTCTTATTAGTATAAAATTATTACAATAATACGTGGTGGTCCGAATTTTTTTAGTTTGAATGGTTCGAAATATTTAAAATGATGTCATTTTAACACATATAAAATGACATTATTTTAACACATTCGAACAATTTAAATCATATAAATTCGATCCAACAAGTATTTTTTAAATTTTTAATAAAATTTTTGAGATAGAGACGCAACAAGACTGACGCCTACTTTTTACTATGTGGACACCGAACAACACTCTTGAATAATTGAATGGTCTCCCGGAAGTGTCCGTGAAAGTTGGAGATTTTAGGCGTGTTTGAGAGAGACAACCAAATACCGCTTACGAGTTGAATTGATTCAGAAAACAATAGGTGTGTTTGGATTCAATTTTTTGAATTTATTTTTTTAAAAATTAAAATTTTTATTTTTTGTGTATTTTTGTTTATACTGAATATTTTTAAAATTTTAAATATATTTTTATTTTTTTAGATGCACCTTACTTAGATGTATCTAAAATCTGCATCTAAAAAATAAAATATTTAAAAAAATTAATAAATACATAAAAATATTAAAAATATATTGAATTTTCATATTTTTGATATTTAGTGAGTTTTTTTAAAAAAAATTTCACAAAAATTATATTTTTTAAGTGTATTTATGTTAGGTGTGTCTAAAAATTAAAAAAATTGCTTAAAAAGTTAAAAAAATTCAATAAAAACAAAAAAAATACGAAAAATAAGAAAGCAAAATTTTCTAAAAAATGTTTTCAAAAAATTGAAAACAAACATGGCGATATTGAATAATTTGTTTAAGTTATTTAAATTATTTTTTAATTTATTAACTACAAACATAAATTATATCAAACGTTTTGATAGAAATTTTTTTTAAAAAAAAAATCATAAACAATCTAATAAGTTATATCAAATAGGACGGTAGAAACATATATGCAAATAAGATTTTTTTGATAGAGAAATACCATATGTCATTAATTTTTTATTATTATTTTATATCATTACCTATAAGTATTTTAAAAAATTGAACAATTGAACTAATCATGTACCCTAAAATCACATTTAAGAAAATTTAAAAATTTATGTCTTCAATAAAAGTGCATAAAAAAAATATATACATAATTTAATTGAGTATTATTAACAGGTATTCTAATAATATACATTATCTTTTCACAGAATAAGAATTTTCATTCCGGATCTTCTATCTAAAAAAATATTGGTTATTTTGAAAAATCAAAATAATCATTTTTAAGTGATGAAAGGTAGAGACAGACACTTTTACGAACAAGAATTTCAACCGAATATATTTAATAAAAGGGTTCCCTCCGGTCCACGGATTGGAGGGTACTGTTAAGTTAGTGGGGTCTATTACAGATTCTATTTTGATAATTTAAATTGCTTAATGTGTAAAACTCATTGAGTACTATATAATTGTAAAAAATTACGTTGATCGAATATCGATAGTTATGTTATCAAATCAGATTTTTATAAGCTGTTTATTTTTTACCGTTCATTTTTTTTCATATAAAACTTATTTGATTACATAACTATCGATATCTGATCAAATTGATTTTTTACAAGCATATAATACTCGACGAGTTCTACATATTAAATATTTCGTATTATCAAAACGGGACCTGTGATAAACTTCTATAAATCTAACAGTATCTTCTAATCCGTGATTAGACTGGAGAAAAGTCATTCTCTAATGAAAAAATCATCATCTTTGCATAAGGGCCACCCGCATGTTGAATGTTTATAATAGTTTCTCTAATGCAATAATGTCCAATTAATTTATGTATGCTCATTGGCTAGGGTTATATTTGTACGTTGACAACTTGACATAACTGTTTTTAAAAGGGTTTTGATAGAGACCCCCTCCAATCACTATTCCACCACCCACATACACGTAGTGGGTGGTGATGGGAGGAGAAGGGGAAAAATAAAAAAATAAAAAAAAAATCTGACCAATGAGAGAGAGAGAGGGGGTCAAGGGAATGGAGAAAAAATGGGGTCTGGTCTTTTTGCTTTTTAAAAAGTGACCGTAATCATTAGGTATTTTTAATTTTTATATGATTATATTAATATATATAGTTTATGTTTCAAAATTATTCAAGTTAAAATTTACATATATTTCTATAAATATAATAATTAAAAAAAGAATTTTATTCATCTAAGTTCAATAAATTTTTTTTTGGCCACAACTTATAATATGGATTTCTGACATATACAGTCATTAATTATTAAAATAAAATGTACAAAACTCAGCTTGTAATTATTTAAAAATATGAAATATATTGGATCATACTTAAAAATTAACAAAAATTGATCAAAAGTTATTTTAAAACCCAATAAATATCATTTTGGAAAAAAAAAATATGTATATCGGTAATTTTTTTTCAAATTGTGCAAAAAATAAAAAAAATTCACTATTCTGACTACTACAACCGTTACGCTACGACCTTTATACCCCACAACTATAATTATACCGCCACCACCATCGTTACGACAACTACAACCGCTTTTCATTACTTTATTGTAGCCTTCTTGTCTTTTATTTAATAAAAGAGATTTGGTTGCATTATTGTCTTTACCACTAGTAATATTTAAATGGATGTGGAGGGGCCATTTGGGGGTCACCAAGAGAATATTATTAGATTTTTATGTCAATGTCATAGTATTTTCTTCATAGAAAATGATGTACTGGGTATAAAATCAACAACCAAAGAAGCCAATAATGGAGACGAACTCAATATTTTATCAATGAGTGATGTTTAACTACTAATTACTTAAAAGATGCTTTGGAATATATTTAGTATCAATTGGCAACTTCATTTTTTTAGTATTTTTTAATTTTTAAATATCTTTTATAAGGTAAAAAAATAAATAAATAGTGTGTTTAAAACAATTATTTTAATTGAATAGATAGTCCTGAGAAAAAAAATTGATTAATGTATATAATATGACATTTTAAATTTTTTTTTTTAACTTCCTAAAATTTTTTTAACTAAGAAACTATAAACCAAACCAGCCTACAAAAACAAGTTAAGCAAATGCCTACTAAGACTAATTTCACCCAAGTAATATCATTGCATCATGAAAATGAATGCTTTCTACTATCTTGAGAGATATTTAATAAAATTAGATTTAAAATTTCCTCTCTAACCCTAGCGCTTTCAATTTTGTTATATTATACAAAGTGTATAATTCAATTTGGCCTGTGCTTTGTCGTGCTTATTTTCATTTTCAAATTTGCCTTATACAACACTATCTCATATTTTGATTTTAAATTTCAATTTTTTGACAACTTCTCTAGTTTTTTTTTTTTTTTTCTTTCTTCTTTCTTCACTACATCTACATTCAATTGGCTAATTTTATTATACACACGTATTACCATGATCTTGAATTTGAAGGCAGAAAAGAGTTTTATAGGAAAAGCAAATGAAGTGAAATAAGATAAATTATTTTGTTTCTCTTGGTTTGGGTTATGAAAATGAGAAGAGAAGAACATATATTTTTTTTTTTTAAAAAAAAAAAAATTTGATTCCATAAAAATGAATATGCATTCCTTTTCTATTCAATTTTCGTTTTTCATGAATCGAAAATATAAACATAGCATAAGAAAATTATTACATCAATGTCAATGTCATTGCATTTGCTTCATACAAAATGAAGCAATAATGGAGACAAACTCATTATTTTGCCAAGTTTTATTCAATGGCTAATGTTTAACCAGTAAGATACTTTGGAATATATTAAAGAAACAAGGTAAGCAAATGCTACGAAGAGGGAATTCACCTAATATCATTGCATCATTGGGAGATATTTGATAAAATTGGATTTAAAATTTCTTCCCTAACCCTAGCCTTTTTAATACCTCACAAACATACACTACAAGAAAATGCAGAATTGGCGACTAAAATAGTAGTACAAATGGCAACTAAAATCAGTTTAGTCGCCAAACTTGAGCACTTTTGCCGACTAAAGCACTTTAGTCGCCGAATATAGGGCTTTTAGCGACTAAAGTCAGTTTAGTCGCCAAATACAGGAGGTTTAGCGACTGAAAAAATTTTAGTAGCTAAAAGGCACAGTTTTTGGCGACTAAAAGCATTTAGTAGCCAAAACTATAGGTTTTGGCGACTAAAAAATACTTTAGTCGCCGAATATAGGTGTTTTACCGACAAAAAAATTTTTTGTAGCCAAAAGTAAAGGTTTTTGGCTACTAAAAAAAATTTAGTAGCTAAAAGTGGACAAATGGCGACTAAAACTGAGTTTAGTCGGCAAAAGTGGAGCTTTTTGCGACTAAAAAGCAGTTTAGTCGCCGAAAGTTGTTTTTTTTGGGCGGAAATTAATGTATTTAGCGACAAAACAGCATTTAGTAGCCAAAAATCATAGAATTGGCGACTAAAATTCATATTTAGTCGCCAAAAGTGCTCCCCTATTTTTTTTTAGTAAATAAAAATAATTATTTATATATATATTGTTTTCTATTAATATCGGTCAATATATTATATAAATAATATATGTTGCATTTATATTCATGTGATGTTCTTGTGGCGTAGTGGGGAGAGTGTTGGTAAAGGTTTACAGAGGCTGGGACATTAGTGGTTCGAAACCTGGGAGTAGCAAAGGCTGAATTTTTTTTTTTCGAAAAAATGCTTTCAGCGACTAAAATGTTTCGTCGCCAAATGTGTTGTTTTGGGCGACTAATGAGTTTAGTCGGTGATTCATGACCTATTGGCGACTAAAATAGTTGTCGCTAAATGGATAATTTGAAAAAGTGGAATTGAGTATTGGCGACCAAAAGTTTGGTCGCTGAAGACCTGGCTTTTTGCCGACTGAAACGTTTTTAGTCGCCAAAACCTTGGGCGACCATTTATTCGCGACAACACTGGTAACAAAAAAAATCAGTCGGGGAAGGTATAAAAGTGACTTTTGATGACTAAAAATGGACCTTTGGCGACTAAAAATTTAGTCGCCAAAGGTGATTTTGTTGTAGTGATATATATACACACATATATCATATAGTAAATTAGAATTGGATTAATGTTAATGTTTGTATATTAAATTTGAGTAGAGAAAAAAAGAAAAGAAGAAGAAGAAGGAGGAGGAGGAGGAGGAGGTAAATGTAAGAAAATAAAATGAGGTAAAATAAGCTAGACACATTTCTATGTTTCAGGTTAGGAACATGAGAAGAAAATAAATTGATATTTTTTAATTAAAAAATAATCATTTTACAGTTTTATTTCCATCAACAAATTGAGGATTCAAACATAACTCAACTACTCCTAAATCAAATCGAACAAAGTTGAAAATTATTTGTCGACCATTTATTCCCTTTTTGCTAGTAACCAATCATGTAGCAAACACGTCATGCTTGGAAGTATTATTTTACCTCTGAAAAAAAATGTTGGAGGGGGTGAAAAATATCAACTAGTTTTTAAAATATAATATTCTATTACGAATTATTAAAACCAAATTTGGTGATCGAGTGCACTTGGACCAATAACAAGACACTACAATTTTTTTTCACAGAGGTGTGTGTAAATTAAACGTATAATTAAAATAAAAAACAAAATAAAATAATTATATAAATTAACTTTCGAATTAAACATTTACAGAAATTAAAGTCGAGGCTTGTGTTAGATACAATCTCGTTAAAGTAAATTTTGCTCTCGTTTTGGTGCTTTGAGCGTTAAAGTAAATTTTGCTCTCGTTTTAGTGCTTTGAGTTTTAATCGGCGTTTATTTCCTAAGATCATAACTTCACCCTTCCACAAATTTGGGTACCCCTTGGGGTCCACCTTAAGTATCCCAAGCTAAAGTGTATAAATCCATTCAAAACCTTAAGCCTTTCTAATGTGGGACAAGCACATTTCACAAATGTATAGGAAACTCATCTAAATCCATTTCCACGAATTCGAAAATGCGCATTGAATTCACATTCATTCGGAAATGATTTTTGAGCAACCAAATACACGATATTATTCACTACGTGGCATTAAACATGAACCTAATTGGAAACATTAAAAATAACACTTGGATTCCATCTTGATTAATGCTCTAAATTAACAAAAAATAAAAATTTTGCAAAGCCATTTTCCAACAACTACTAGATGTCAAATAGCTATGTTGCATGGTCACTTTCATTCTAGATTTGCGTATCACTTTCATTCTACTTGTTCATTGTTGAACTAACCCCTAAGGTTAACTATGTCGCATGGTCTGTTTTTTTTGATCTTGAAAGGGTAAACAATTCAATTCAAACTAGAAGCTAAATGGCTCAAGTTGAATATTTTAATGGAATAAAGAGAGAATTGGCAAGACTCAACCTCACCTTCAACAACCATGAATTTTATTTTATTTTTGTTGAATTATTAGCATGACACAAGCACTGACATAGCTCTAAACCGGCCAAACAAATGTTCGACACAGATGGATTTTTCTCCACTTCAGTTTAATACTTGAAGCAGCAATGCTATGTGCTTAGAAAAAATAAAATAAAATAAAATAAATGTTTAAAATTCAATGTGTAGATTAAGTTCATTTTGGAACAGAGGAGCTTGGCCAAACACGATTTGGTGTCCCATTTTGATTTTTGCAATTCCTATTGCAAAAATTCAGAACCATAACCCCAAAAAAAGAATAATTTGTGGTACCCAAACATAAAAAAGGAAGAGGAATTTGTAGGAAGACAACCCAAATGATCCTAACGCAAGGTGATCTGGGATTAGATTGGGTTCAAGCCCAAAAAAAATTTAACCAACTATGGTTGGCTCAGTTGACTAGGTGTTTACAACTTCACCAGTGTGAAACTAGGGGTGAACATGGTCCGGATTGGACTGGATTAGAGTAAAATCAGGATCAATCCGTTATTTACAGTTCCTGAAAATTATAACCAATCTAATCCGTTTAAATCATGGAACCAATCCGTTCCAATCCATTTAAACACGGATTTGATCGGTTTAGGACCACGGATTCACATAATTAAATAACAAAAATATATATATATATATATAACACTTTAATCTCATAAAAACATAATAGCAACATGTTTTTCTATAATAGCGACTTACTGCTCTACAATTTAAACAACTATAAGAAAACTGGTTTCACCATAAGTATTTAGACCATTACAAATTAAAACTAAAAATTAACAAACAAAAGTAATAAAAGAAGATATTATATGGATTTAGTTTTGAGTTTAGGTTTTATATAGAATAAGAGAAGATATAATGGGGGCTAATGTATAATAAAAATATAGACTATTTGTATACGGTCCGGATCGGTTCAAATCCGGAACCGTGAGGTTCAATCTGGAACCAATCCGTGGACTACGGATTTTTAATTCTTCAATCCGGAACCGAACCACAGATTCAAAAAATCAATCCAAACCTATCGGATTGGACTAGACTGGATCGGATTACGAATTTCACAGATTCCTTGCTCAGCCCTATGTGAAACTCTCCCTCCTCGGCCCAGCCCATTCAATGTCAACCCAATCAAGTTGAGTGAGTGGGCTGGACCACTGGGCCGAAACCTAAGTTGCATGATCTGCATCATTCTTCAAAGACCAACCCAGCCCACTGTGAGCTCCACTCTCCAGCAGAACCAGAAGCTTCCACGTGTCCAATCGAAAGTGATCTCCCTCTGACTCTCTCTCTCTCTCTCTCTCTCTCTCTTCTAGGGTTTATGTTCCACTGGAGCGGAATCCTCTGTTCATTTTGTGCATAATAAAAGATGTCTTCCCTGGGAACCTCAAAGGGTATTTTGGAGATCGTGAAGTTCGGAGTGTACGTCACAGTTCCGATCGGTCTCATGTATTTCTTCGCCAACAACACCAAGAATATCCAGAAATTCATGGGCAATGTAAATCTCTCTCTCTCTCTCTCTAGATTTTATTTTATTTTTATTATATATAGTTAGATTGCAATATTTTGATGTTTCGTCGAGGATTCTGTTTCTGCAATAGCTAAATTTAAAGATGTTTTGAGGAATACCTATTATTAGTTTGATTCAATAGGTAGTGCTTTTGTTGCTATTGGATTCTTTTAAGCCTAGCAGAGCAGTGAACTAGCATTCAATTTTGAAGTTTTGCTCTGATGATTCTTAGGAGAATAATTGATTTGAATGTGGAATAATAGCATGTTGTAACTATAATCACTTTCCAATTATTGTGCAATGATATCATCATTACCAATTAGTTTTATTCAAGTTTGCTTCATCCCTTGGTTCACTGACATTATGGGTTTTGAGGCAGGCTAATCAATTCATAGAACAAACATATCCCTTGGGTTTTTTTTGTTTTTTAAATTTTTTTTTTATGTTAGAAGTTCATATTTTTTTAGTTTTTTTTGGGGCTAATTATCAATTTGTAGAACAAACATATCTTATTGTTCTTAAATGGTTCTTCACATACTCACAAATACTATAACTTGAGATAACAAAGATGGGATGGGTGAATGAGAAATAGTTCTATCATGTTTGAAATTAACGGTCTTTCTGTTTGGCCTTTTTTTTTTTTTTTTTTTGAGTTGGTCTCTTTGGGCATGTTAACAGAATCTAAGCTGAAAGATGATCATATATATATATATATATATTAACAGAATCTAAGGCACCCTTCCCTCAGTTTTAGCCTAGGATAATCAGTTTTTTCCGTAATTCAGTCAGGCTATCCTAATCTGATGTAACTGATGGTTAATGTCCACCTCCCTGTGAAGTACACTGCTCATGGTTTAAACAACCTTAATCTGTGTTGAAAATTTAATGCTTCAGCTATTTACGTGATTTTTAGATTATTTGCAGCTTGTTATTTGTAAATGGGTGTTTTAGCTCTAAGTGGAAACACGTTCATTTTTTTAAGATACATTATACTCTGCAACCCTAGGAGTTTAACTCCTCAGATTGTGGCTAATCAGATCAGATTTTTCAATTATAAAGCCATAGAGATAATATATTGATTCAGACATGGAAAGAACAATGGTTGATCCTTGATTCGATACTTTACTAAAGCATCTATGCCTTTTTCCGTTCTCTTTTTTATTTTTGTTTGTTGGTGAAGCGCTCTTATGTTGTCTATCCCCCGGAGGGACCAAGACCCCCCTCACCAGAGGAACTAAGGGAGATGGCTCGAGAAATTGCTCGCAAGAGAGACATCCATTGATGGCTCCCTCGGAGTGCATGTAAGCATTTGTACTCATCCAGTTGTATCTATTAACACTTGAAAAAACAGTATCTATGTAACATGATGACTTACGACTTCAATCCAATGAATAATGTGGCTGATATTGGTATGTTATGCCTTACAGGATCTCTAACTTGATTGTTTGAGAGATCAAAATACATATGATTGCAAATTTCCATTTCTTAACTGCATTGTGCGGAAATTTGGCAGTAAGAGATGCTGGGCTTTATTTATGGGTTGTACACAAAATTTAACTTTGCGACATTTTTCACCACTTCCATACTAAATAAACGTAGAAATATTTATTTATTTATATTTATTTTCTGTTTCCAGCACTTTTCTCATCTTTCAATCTAACCAAACTCACCTTAAAAGTTGAAATACAATAGTGGCCAATATTTGGAAAGCCTGAAGTGGAAAATAACTCCTCTCTTGTAAGCCCAAAGTGGCAGAGCCTTACTGCTCCATGTTTCTCTTCGCAGTTCAGCTGCCAAATATAAAGCATTCTATTAACACTCCATTTCAAGTAGGCAGCATTTCCAGAAGACTATAAGTTGAGAGCAACTGAAACTTCCATGTAAGTTTCATCCACATAACTCACAAACCTAATATAAGAGAGAGAGAGAGAGAGAGAGAGAGAGAGAGAGAGAGAGAGATGGAGTCCAATGGGTCCACAAACCGTCATCACACGGACTCTCTCAAGTCGAGCTTAAAACCACAATATATCTCCATCTCCGTAGAACTTACCCCAAATTTAGAGTAAGATTTATCACTAGACTACCATCCAAGGTGGGTTTTTCAAAAATGTTCTCATCACAATGAATAATGTATTGATAACAGGGGATGCAAATGGGCTTTGCCGATCAGTGGTGCTACTAACACACCAAAGTCTATACCACACCACACACTCCTCTCATATGGTGTGCTTTTAGGGATGAACTTTGTGTTAGTAATGTTTAACCGCTATTGATGATTCCACCTCTTATGGTTATGCATGGTCTATTTCATGGACCATCTCCTATTTGGACTTGGTAAATATAGTCTCGATTTCATGGACCATCTTCGATATGGACTTGGTCAAGTGTTCAGACATTACTAGACCTCTAAAAAATAAAATAAAAATATTGTAATCAATTGGACCTTTGCACTGAAAAAAAGTATTACATTGTCAAAAAACATGCCAGACCCAAAAAAATAAAATAAAAAGGCAATTGCAAAGAACACTAGGACAATTGTCCCAACTTTGTGGTAAAGTCAGAAAGAACATGAGGACAATTGCCAAAAATGGAATTTGTGTAAAGTAAAGAAATGTGCCACAATTGCCCAAAGTCAAAAAACAAGACACAATTGACGAAAACTTCGTGGTAAAGTCTTCTTGGTGGTTCTACTCCTTTGGGCAAGATTGTCCATTTATCTAAGAAGAAACCGTCAAATATTCATTCAATATATATATATATATATATATTTTTGGGTAAATTATAATTACACATCTTGAAGTTTGTTTAAATTGCAGATTGCCTCCTGTGATTTGAAAAATTATAAATACTCCTTGTTAAAATTTTTTATTTAACAGAATTAATTAAAAAATGAAATTCATAATTGCTCTCCTATACAATAATAAAATTACCTAAATTATTGATTATCATTAAAAACTGTTAATTGACTTAATGATTTATTAATAAAATGGGCGATTTGTTATGAAATTAGAAACCTCAGGAGGTGAAATGTAATTTTCAGAACTACAGGAGGCGATTCGTATTTTAATCAAATTTTAAGGGGTTTATTTGTAATTTATCCTATTTTTTTGGGAAGGAAATGTTACAGAATGCACCTTATGCACTTGTTATATATATTTTTTATATATATTATGTATTTTTGTGTCAAATATTATGTAAACTTTTGATAAAGTAATAATTATTTGTTATTTAGAAATAAAATTATGCATTTTTTTGGTAATGTTACACTTGTCGTAATTAAAAAATATGTAACATAACAATAAAAATGCGTAATTTTATTTCTAAATTACAAATTGTTGTAGCTCTACTAGAAGATTACTTAATATTTGTTATAAAAATGTGTAACATGTATAAGGTGCATAGGGTATGTATTGCCGGCCGAAATTTTTACAAAGAAAACTTTTATTCTCCTCCTTGATTTGGATTATGTGGACTCACATCTATTATTTAAATCGTTCATCTGGTAATATTTGGGGATTTTTTTTTTTAGGATCCCTGATATTAAGATTTTATAACATAAAAGACATTTAATATTTTCATAATATCTAAGATCCCTCAACATTAATCCAAAGAAATTTCAATCAAGAGAAATTCTAGACTTCCCAGAGAAATTCTCTGGGTTCAACCCAAAGAAAATTCAAATTTCTCTGGGTTTATTTTGTCTAATTTTCTCTAGGTTCAAATTCAAATTTAAATTTCTCTAGATTCATTTATAAACCAAAGAAAATTCAAATTTCTCTCGATTCGTTTTAACCAAATTTCTCTACATCTCTGAACTAACATAAAAAAAACATTTGAACCTTTCCCAAATTTCTCTAGACTAACATCAAATTTTTCTGGATCTCTTAACTAACGTCAAAAACATTTGAACCTCATAAATTTCTCTGTACTAATCATCAGTGCCAATTTCTACTGTGACATTTAAGAAATGGTTAATTACACTAATAGTCCCTATAGTTTGGAACTTGTGTCACTTTGGTCCCTGACTTTTCAATTGTGACACATTTGACCCTGAATTTTGAATCTTGTTCCAAATAAGGACAATTGAAAATATAATTAGATTTTTCAAGGGTAAAATCGTCAATTTGATAAAATATAAACTAATTTGACAAAAATAAATGTCAAAAAAATATTTTTAATTTTTTTAAAATTATTTTTATCCACTAATGATGAAATTATGTAAAATTAATAAAAATTACATGATTAATTTTTTTAAATTAATTTTACATAATCATCATCCAAACACATAATAAAAATTAATTTGGTAAAAAAAATAAATAAATGTCTAAAAGATTTATCAATTTTACATAATTTTATTTTTAGTAGGTAGAAATAATTTTTAAAAATTCAAAAATATTTGTTTGATATTTATTTTTGTCAAATTAGTTTATATTTTATCAAATTGACAATTTTACCCTTGAAAAATCTAATTATATATTCAATTGTCCTTATTTGGAACAAGATTCAAAATTCAGGGTCAAATGTGTCACAATTGAAAAGTCAGGGACTAAAGTGACACAAGCTCCAAACTATAAGGACTATTTGTGTAATTTGCCCTTTAAGAAAACATAATTGTTGTAATCTTTTAGAGAGAGAGAGAGAGAGAGAGAGAAAGACCTGGATTATGAAAACAGAGAGAGCCATTCTTGGACAAGTTTTTCCTCCCTCATGGAACAACAGATTAAACCAAACAAACCATGGATTCCCACTGGTTCCGATTCAACAAGTCTCCAAGAATTGTATGTGCTATACAAGCATCAAGAGACTGTGCAATTGCTTCCTAGTGATTTAGTATAGGAAAAAGCAGAACCAGAAGTAAATGACTAACGAAGAAAGCCCAAACTAGCTTTAAAAACTTTAGAAGCATCATTCATCTGTGCTTGTAGAATCAGCACATTAGTAACAGAGGTGACCTCTTAATTTACTAATTTGGAGAAGGGTGCAAATATGATGATAAGACCAACAAAAATTTGAACTTACTTCCTGGAATAAATTACCATCAGGGCTCAAATTGCTCAAAGCATTTCTTAAATTGGTAGGAGAAACAACTTCTTTTGTCGTATTTGTAGATGCCTTGCATCAATAGCGCAGGCTTCGCCTTAAAGCTATCACACTTTAACAACATCTCGAGTTTCGGCAGCTATTTCATAATGTCTAAGATCACTCAATATTGATCCAGAGAAATTCTTCCTAGAGAAATTCTTTCCAAAGAAATTTTGGACTTCCCAAAGAATATCTCTGGATTCAACCTAGAGAAAATTCAAATTTCTCTGGATTCATTTATAAACTAGAGAAAATTCAAATTTCTCTGGGTTTATTTTAACCAATTTTTTGTAGATCTGTGAACTAACATAAAAAAACCTTTAAACCTTTCACAAATTTCTCTGGATTTCTTAACTAACATCAAAAAATATTTGAACCTTTCACAAATTTCTCTGGACTAATCATCAGAGTCAATTTCTACTGTGAAATTTAAGCATATAAACAAAGAAAAACCCATTTATATAAAAATATAGAGAAGGGTCTTTGTGCAGACAAAAAAAACCGTCCTCTTTTTTTACTTTTTCTTTTTCTGTAATCACTAGCATATGTATATATATAGTGATCAATATACATGTTCAAGTCATGGATCATAAAAGCAATAACTTTAATCATCTCAAAATCAGTCAAAAACTCAAGATTACTGTCTAATTCAATAACATAGCAAGGAACCATCAAGATAACCCCAATCAAGAATTTTGCTCCTTTCAAAGAAAACCCAAAACAGAAAAATTCAAATAAAACAAAGGGTATAACAAAAGTTTAATCATTGAAATGACAAATAAGCGGTAGAGAGAGAAGAGACCTCAGGGTTTTTGTAAGCGGAGAGGTGTTCGAAAAGTGGATAGATTGAGAGCATAAGAGTGACAACTACAAAAGTCCCAGCAACAAGAGTTGCCTATGAAGGTGTCGAGTATGACAATGCACTTCCACTAGATTCAGATAATCAATTTATGTTATTTTCATCCCAATTCTATGAATCCGATGCATTTAGCATCATGAGTGAGAAAATCAAAATTACGGTTTTCCACGCCCAACTTTTACAGATAGATAGAGCTTGGATTTCATTTAAAAGACAATCAAAAAAGAGATTTGATCAGATTGAATTGAAGAAAGCAATTTTTTAAAAACATTATAATAAAACAGAGAAGAGAGATTAGTTAATTGAAAATAAATGACCCCCTTGCGGAGTGTTGGAATAAAATAAAAATATTTCAAGCATCACTAACACAATCCCAAGAGACTGTGCAATTGTTTCCTGCTAATTTAGTATAGGAAAAAGCATAACTAGAAGCAAATGATTGATGAAGAAAGCCCAAAATGGCTTTAAAAACTGAGGTGAGAGGAGATAGAATTAGTGGCGGCAATGCAAACGGAAGAGTCGAGGTCGCCGGCGGCGAAGCTATGGGGGCCATGGACGACCTTGAACCTCGTTGTAAACAGAAGCAACATGGCTGGTTGACGACCAGAGACGTTACAACGGAGAAATCGGCGTTGGATACCAACCCAGCTGCCATTGATGTAGGACAGAGACAGAAGAAGCAGAGAGTGAAAAGAGAGAGACCAAAGCTTAGTTTTTGAAGATATTTTTTTTAAAGCCCTTTCGTTTCTTCTCAAATTTCTCTGTGAATCTGTGATACATGGGAGTGGAGTTGAGGGATCTTAGACATTATAAAATAATATTGTGGATCTCTTTCATTATTAAAAATTGGAGAGGGACCTTAGACTAATTTTTCCTAATATTTGCCAGTCAAATTATCTATATAAAAAATTAAATTAATCAAAATTTAGTAATCAAGTGAGTAGATAACATTTTTCTTAAAAAATTGGGTGAATTACATTAACAATCTCTATAGTTTGGGTCTTATGTTATTTTGGTCCTTGATTTTTCAATTGTGACACATTTGATCATGAATTTTAAATCTTATTTTAAATAAGGATTATTAAAGATATTATTGCTCAATTTCAAGGGCAAAACCGTCAATTTGATAAAATATAATCTAATTTGACAAAAATAAATGTCAAAAAAATATTTTTGAATTTTTAAAAATTATTTCTACACACTAAAGATAAAATTATGTAAAATTAATAAATTTTTTAGACATTTATTTATTTATTTATTTTATCAAATTAATTTTTATTATATGTTTAGATAATAATCATGTAATGAGTGATTGTTAAATTTTTAATATATAATTGATATATTTAATATATAAAATGTTCCATATTATTAAAAAGGATTCGAATCGAAACACACCAGGAAATAAAATAGTTTTAATTATTGTGAGTTGCGGGGATCAGCAGTGACCCCAACCCTTTTATACAATAATGTTATATTTTTCTAATTTATCATTTTTAAATGATCTTCAATGAGGTAACGTGGCATAATTAAAAACCTCGCATAATTAAATATTTAATAAATTAAAATTTGATAGTGATTTTTAACAATTATAAATGATGGTTTTCCTTTTTCTTTTCCTTTTTCTTTTATCTTTTTAGAAGGCGATTACAAAGTCAACGGTCAAGTCAATTCAACTGTCATGTCACTACCGTTTTCAAGAAATACTATTCTAGTATTTTCCCGGAAAAACGCGGTCATTTGCCCAGAAAAGGGGTTTGGCTTGTTGATTGGGCAACAGATTTTTCCCGGAAAATATATTAAAAAAATACTCGCAGTGATGTTCTTTCTATTCGGGGAAACCAAAAGAAAAATCACACAAATCTGCGTTTTCTTTTGTGAAAAAGTGGCGGTCCTTTGGTTTCCAAGCACTTGCTGCTGGACATGTTTTGAGATTCACGGAGGTAACGTCTCAGATGCTATATTTTCATTTTTGTTAATGATTTATTTGGAACCAATTCGAGCAAATACTGCTTTCTACTGTTTGTTTCCCTGGAAAATCAACTCAAATCAGTGTTTTTTATTTTTATTTTTTTATTATTATTAATGGATATGGGTTATAGTCATTTTTTGTTGTACTTTCCTTTATTTTGTATTTGTTCTCTCTTAAATGCTAGAAATGTCTTTTTTTAGGAGTTGCATTTCCTTATTTCCCTATTTCTTTTTTTTTTTTTTTGGTTTCGAATTGGAGCCAATATTTGAGTTGGACTTCAGTGTCTTTGGTTCTTGCAAAATAAATCAAAGCTAATATATATATTTTTAAAAATTATAGTGGAAATTATTTACTTAATTGTATATTATTTGGTTTTTTAGGCATGGGTGATCATCAGTTTGTTTAGCACCTAAGCATTTTCTTTTTTTTCTTTTCTGTTTCTCTTTGAAAGAACATCAATTAACCTCCTCCTTTTTTTTCTTCTTCTTCTTCTTCTTCTTCTTCTTCTTCTTTAAGCTATTAAGGTCATGTTTGATTCACAATACTAATAGTAAAGTATTAATAATCCTATTAAATTAGTGTACTATTCACTATCCAATTGGATTAATATCCATTGGATTAATAATCCCACCCCTACCCCATTACTAATAATCCTACAAATTTGTCGGATTAATTATGCATTGGATTAATAATCCTAAACCAAAATAAAACAAACATAGGATAATTGGGCCCACGGATTAATAATCCTAATCCCATGCTCTAATCCACCCAATCAAACATGCCCTAATTGTAGCTAGTAATGTCAAAGTTTAAAGTGATTGGACCTTGATTGTGAATTAATTTTGATCTTTATCGTAAGAGGAAGAACGAAGAAGTTTCATGGTTTTAAAGGTCTATTTCTCCACCTCCTTGTTCTGTCCTAGCAATTCTGAGCTCTATGCTCCTCCTTCCTTTTTCCTCTTAGCTTTGTGCACAAAGTGTGAAATGATATTTTAGAGAATTGATTGATATTGTGGATGACTATAGTCTAAAATGAATCTTATTTGATTTTTCAAGCATGAGTAATTATCAGTTTGTTTAGCACATAAGCATTTTTTTCCCCCTCTCATTGAAAGAATATCAGTTAGGTTATGTTTGGATTTAAGGAAAAATAGCTTGAATTTAGATTTGATAGTTTAGATATGAATTTCAAGATTGAATCGAGGTCATTCGAAGGAATAAATATCAAGGGATTTTCTTGCCCATTTTAGTTCTATAAGGTTTTCAATAATGTACTTCTACTCTAATTTATGTTTTCCCTTTAGTTTATCAATCCACCTATAATGGTTTAATCTCCAATATTTTATAAAAATTCAACATAAAATCCCTCCATTTGTAATCTATCCATCCAAACAGATTATTAACATTCTTCTTCCCCTCCCCCAAGTTACTAAACTATTTACTTAGCTAGTAATTCAGAGTCTAAGGGGATTGGACCTTGATTGTGATTCAATTTTCAACTTCATAGTAAAAGGAAGAAGTTTCATGGTATTTATATTTAAGGTCTATTTCTCCACCTTCTCGTTCTGCCCCAGCCAATTCTGAATTGCATCTGTGGGCTTATGGAGCCTATGTCCCCTCCTCCCTCCTTTTTCCTCTTAGCTTTGTGCATAAAGTGATGAAAAGAACACGATATTTTAGATCATTGCTTGATATTGTAGTTTTATCTGACTTCTTAGTGGGTATAAGCTTCTTTATTTTGACTACTGATCATGGTTCAACATTACTTTCATGTTTTAAGACTTTTTCTGAATTGTTGCGCATCAATTAGGTGGTTAGGCTGATAAAAAAGGAGGAACAATGCCAAAGTACGAAGAGGATGCATTATGGTTTGAAAGCTTCAATTTCTAGGTCATGGACATGAACCGCCCTCTCTGGTTTAAATAAGGCATTTGCATAAAATTGTGTCTGTCATAATGCAATTCATACCAATCGGAACCGTCTTAACTTTGCTCACAAGCCAGGTCATTAAAACAGCTGAAGCTGCAAAGGATGTTGTTTTTGAAAAGGAGAGTTTCAAGGTCCTCTCAAAGCATCTTTTTGACATTGAGCGAGTCTTGAAGGAATTGCAGCTTCAAAAGCTGAACGATTCACAAGCTGCAAGGCAAGCTTTGGAGTTCCTCGAAGCCGATGTCAAGAGGGCTAATAATCTTGTCGACAAGTACAAAAACCGAGCTCGTTTCTACTTGTTAGTCAAGTGTAAACACATTGTGAAGGAGGTACAAGATGTCACAAGGGATATTGGGAAGTCTTTAAATACGTTATCCCTAGCAAACACCGAAGTTCTTTCAGGGATATCAGAACAGGTGAATAGGCTACAGAATGAGATGCAAAGAGCAGAATTTGAAGCTTCTCAATCACAACTTCAAATTGTTGACAAGTTGAACCAGGGCTTGACAGATCAGAAACTTGACCACAGTTTTGCTAATGACATGCTCAAAGAAATAGCAAGGGCGGTTGGGGTACCGGTGGAGCACTCAGAGATAAGCAAAGAGCTCGACAGCTTCAGGAGAGAGAAAGAAGAGGCTGCCTACAGGAAAGAAAGGGCTGAAGTTTTGTTCTTGGAGCAGATTATTGAGCTGCTTTCGAGGGCTGATGCTGCAAGAGATTACGAGGAAATCACGAATCAATACTTCCAAAGACTTCAGGTCATAGAGCGATATGATCCGAAAGAAGAGTATATTATGCCATTTAAACCTTTCATTTGTTGTATAACTGGAACGGTGATGGTTGATCCGGTCAGCCTATGCACCGGTACTGCTTGCGAGAGAACAGCCCTTGAAGCTTGGTTTGAGCGCGGAGAGAAAACTGATCCAGAAACGGGGGATTCGCTCGAAGATTTTTCTTATAGGTCCAATCTTCAACTGAGACAATCAATTCAAGAATGGAAAGAACTCAATTACTGTATCAAAATTAGATCTTGCAAGGCAAAACTGCTATTGGGCATGGATTCTTCTGTTGAAGAGACTCTAGACCAAATCAAGGAACTTATAAGTGAGAATTCTATCAACAAGGACTGGATTTCCATCGGAGGCCTTACTGATATTATTATCACAATCCTTGGAAGCTTTCAGAATACAGACGTGAAAGAAAAGATATTGATTACTTTGAAAAATATCGTAGAAGGGAATCCAAGAAATAAGGTATTTCTAGCTCTCTGATTGTACTTCTTTATGTGAATTTGCCAAAATTATGATAACCCTTTTTGGTGTTTAGTCAAACCTTACTATCTTTACCATATTAGCATCAATACCTAGACGTAAGTACATACATATTTGCTTCACATTATTCCCAACCCTACATTTGAAATGAAATTTTGTAGGATAACGTGGTTGAGTCCCAAGGGTTTGATCACATCATTCCATGCATAGGAGGTGACTCGAGCATATCAAATGCGGCGGTTGAGTTGCTATATGAGTTATTGCAAGACAGATCTGGTTGGAATGGATCTGTTTTAAGGAAACTTTGTCAGCAACATAGTGCAATCCATTTCCTTGTTTGCTTTCTTAAAGGGCCAGTCAGGGATTCAACAGAGAAAGCTAAAGAAATATTGATGAAGCTTTGTGATGAAGATGAGGAGAACATCATTCGTGCCGCTGAGGCTGACTGGTATAAACCACTTATTGGTTGCATAATGCAAGGTTAGAAAATCTATCTCTTCGAGTTTTTTAGACAATCTACTGCATATAAACAGCTTATTGATCATGTTCAAGATTAGGAGCACTGCAACTTTAAATTTTATTTTATGAGAAGAATACTCATGCATATTACTATAGTTGTTCCAACAAAAGGAGAAAATTAGAGTATTGAACTGAGTTCCACCATCTCTCCTAAAACCAATTGGTGTTAGGATGGGCTTCACTTATGTCTTTAATGGCATTCAACATCACGCCCCACAGGCCTATTTTTAGAGTAGTTGTAGGGAGCGGCATTATGTGTCCAACAGGGAGCAATAAAAATCTCAAGAAAGAAAATGATGGAACAAAGCACACTGAAATTGCATCATGGAATATTGTTTACCATATATTTGAAGATATGGACACATTAGTTGAAGAGAAAAAAATGGGGAACAGACCATGGTTACATAGCATTGACTCATTTCATAGTCTATGTACACTAGCATGGTTCCTTGATAGACCCTCCAATCATGCTCATAGCTTCACCTTATCAAGTTACCTTGGCTGCTTGTGAGTGTACACTAAAATGTTTATTACATCATTTTTATACTCTTCAGGGCCAGAGTCATCAAGGATATCCATGGTGAGAGCACTTGTTAGTATGGAACTGGTTGAAAGGAATATAGACGTACTTGGTGAGGCAGGACTTATACCTTGTTTGCTTGAAATGGCATCTGGCGATGTCGAATCAAAGGAATTGTCTTTATCAATGCTGGTTAAGCTATCGGGTTGTCAAGAAAACAAAAGGCGCATTGCTGCTGCAGGCGGGGTTCCTCTTCTTCTGAAATTGATGTTTTCTTTCCGTCTCCGCACAATCATAATTGCAAAATGTTTAGAAGTCCTTGAAAAACTTGCTTCCAATGGTGATGGAACTAAATTCTTTGTCGATGAAAATGGGACCCAACTTGAATTAGAGCCAACCGTCGTCAACTTATTAGCTTTTCAGCAGAATCCCAACTTGTCCTATATTGTTCGGAGGCCTGCTCTGCGTGCCCTTCTTGGGATTTGTCAATCGGAAGCTGGGCTTGTTAAGACAGCAGTTCTTTCTGCAGATGGTGTTTCTCTGGTTCTTCCTCTTCTTGATGACTCTAATCTTCAAATCCGTGAAGTTGCAATCAATCTTCTCTTCCTCTTCTCACAACATGAGCCACTAGGAGTTGTGGAGTACCTTCTCAAACCAAGAAGGCTGGAGGCCTTAGTGGATTTTCTCGAAAGAAACAGTAACAGTGATGTACAAAAGGCTGCAGCTGGTTTACTAGCCAATCTTCCAAAATCAGAAGAATCACTCACAAAGAAATTGATTGAATCAGATGGTCTGAATGTAATCCTAAAAATCTTAAGATCCGGGACCATGGAAGCAAAAGAAAATGCACTTAGTGCTCTCTTTAGGTTTACAGATCCCACAAATCTTGAGTCACAGCGGATTGTGGTTGAACTAGGAGCATACCCTTTGCTCGTGAAATTTCTTGAGGATGGTTCGATAACAGCTAAGGCAAGAGCAGCTGCTCTCATTGGCAATCTTTCTACAAGTACTCCTAAACTTGTTGTTGTAACCAAAAAATTTGGCTGCTGTTGTTTCTGTCATGCACGTGATCGTATATGCTTAGCCCATGGGGGTCCTTGTAGTGTGGCTACTACCTTTTGCATGTTGGAGGCAAAAGTGTTGCCTAAATTGGTTAATCTCTTACAAGAGAAGGTTCATGCAACGGCTTATGAAGTAATCCAAGCACTTTCAACTCTGGTTGGGGAAGAATTTCCTCAGAGAGGGGCTAATGTACTTCATCAAGCCAATGCCATTCAACTCGTATTGGAGGTATTGAATTGGGGAGCGGAGTCTTTAAGGGAAGAGGCTTTGAAGCTGTTAGAGAAGGTCTTTCTCTCGAAGGAAATGGTGGAGGTTTATGGATCAGTAGCAAGGTTAAGTCTTGTTCATATCACCGGTTGCAGTGTTAACGAGGGTGGGCATCTTCAAAGGAAGGCAGCTAGTGTCTTGTCGCTTCTTGAACGGTATTCTAGATCATCAAGATCTCTAGTTCCGGGATTAAGTAGATGACAATGTTTGTAAGGGTGGGCATGCAGATTTACCATGTCTAAATGAAACCTTGAAGTGTAATACCCTGCACTTTCTGTATATTTGTTTCTGTTCTGTTGGACATGGAGACCAGTTGATTATTCTTCTTGTGTTGAAGCCATTTTTATGTATTGTAAATCAGACTGTGTTTGGTTAGAGGATTTGAGAAAGGATTTGGAAAGGAAAATTGAAAAAGTAGGTAAAATGTGATTAAAATATACTTAAATTTCACCTAATTTCATGCATTTTTTCGTTTTCTTTTTTCAAATTTCCCAACCCAACGTAGCATTAAGGTAAGTCTTAATACTTGGAAGTGGCTGTTTTTTCCCTGGGGGGCGGATCTATTTGGAGCTTTCAACGAATTGGGTCCATAGGATAACACACCTTGCTGCACTAATGGATGGGCCAGAACTTTGTACCAGTGTTTTTGGGCCGTTAAAATATTGAAAAACTAGACACTCTAAAAAGATATTTGAAAATATATCTTGAAATATCCAGAAAGCATAATTTATACAAATTAATAAATTTCACAATTTATTTTTACATCAATTTTTCTTATTAATTGATGTAGTAAAAGAAGAAAAAAAAAAGAATTTTACATAGAAATAGGAATCAATAACTTATGCGGAATAAAAATATGGGACAATTTTCTAGGTTATGAGGGTTTCCATACAAACATATACACACTAGTGTGAATTTTATATGAAGAAAGAATGGTGGTGGATTTCGTGTGAAATTGATTTTCTTCTCTACTATTTTTCCTAGTGATGAAGTGGGCCAACAATCCTTTCCCTATTGGTAGATCCAAACCCAACAGGCCATCTTTTAACCGAAATAAAAAATCATATATAAGTCAATTAAATTAATCACTAGCACTTGTAAGACATGGCATACACGCCAGCTCTAACTCAGCCAGCAGTCTTTGAGATTAAGAAAAAATGTTTGAGGGTCACAATTTTTGTGACTCAAATGACTCAAAATTGTTAAAACGACGTCGTTTTGGTAATTTTGATGTTGTTTTGTACTCAAAACGACGTCGTTTTGGCAATTTCGAGCCATTTGAGCCACAAAAATTGTGGCCCTCTACCATTGCTGGAGATTAAGGCCTTGTTTGGAAACATGTTTTTTTAGTAATTTTTTGACTTTTTGGCTAAAATGTGATATAAAAAAAAATTAGTATGTTTGTGATGACTTTTTGACTTTTTACGAAAAAATGTGTAAAAAGTAGAGAGAAAATGAAATTTTTGAATTTTTGGTATGAGTCGTTGGTTTTTTAATTTTTTTAGTGACTTTTTAACTTTTTGACTAAAAAAGTCACTTGCCAAACGAGACCTAATTATTCGGTAATCCCGAACCACCAATTCAATATATTGAGACATTTTTATTTTTATAAATTATATATATATTTAGAATTTTTTTAGTTTATAACCAAAAAATAGTTGTCACGTGACAGATAGAGCGGTTTGAGAAATCCTTCTTAGGATATATATATTTTTTTGGATAAGATGGAGGCTAAACAAGATTAGGATAATAAGACTATATGGCTGTAAGGGTACAAATACAAAATCTTGTTAAAAAATAAGATAAGAATATCAATAGAGAACAAAAACTAGGGAGACGAGTCCGGAGTAAAAATTATGTATAATGATGATATTATGCGGTATCATTAATTAATGAAAAACGTAAAAGACTATATGACTAGGTTAGTGGGAGATAAAGAGTGACCTACTCTTATCTATTTGTAATTTTTTATTAATCGGTGACATTATATTTTGTAAATTATAAGGTAATTATAGGATTTTCAAGTTTAAGGCTAACATGAATACTCTCAACAATACATAGCACAACCCATAAATACAACTGACCTAATCTATTTTAATCGACTAATTTAGGAAAAAAAAGTTAATTCTGTTTTAGTCTTTCTCATGCAACCTTATAGATCAAAACACCATATACTTAAGTTATGATTGTGTTCTTTATCTACTGAATAATTTAATTTTTTTTTTATTATATAATTCTGATTAAAAGTTATAAGCTTTTAAAGATTGGAATGGGTCTTCATACTCATGACACAATTGTGTTAGCTACTAGTCCTGGAGTTCTGGGTAGAGGTTACAAGCATTTAAGAGTTTATTTATTTATATTTATATTTTTTTGATTTGTTGAATGAATCCATTAATAAAATGGCTGTTCCATGGACAACCATTCATTTATGAGAAAGAGTGTTTTAGAGAGAGAAAGAGACAGGTTTGGAGAGAAAGGGAGGACTTTTGAGAAGGTCAAAGGCAGCTTTGAGAGAGTGTTTCATATACCTGTCACCAGCTTTGTGATGTTAGCCATTTTTGTTTCATTTGTGTGTTTGTTACACAGTTGTTCAATTTTCCCAAAATAACCTCCACTCTCTGCTAAAAACACATGAACAACCTAACTAATTAACAAGGTAAATGAATTTCATGAGCTTATAGTAGTATTATTTTAAGATAAATCTTATTTTTATGTTATTGATAATAAGCTTTTACGAAATAAATCATAATAGGCTTCAATTAGGCTTTTTAATTATTGGAAAATCAATTCCAACTTCAATTTAAAAGACTATATTATCCTCACTTACCTATATGTCTATCTATTATGTGTATACCTATCTATTCAACATTATCGTCATCATCTTCACCTGTCACTAATGACTGCTATTGATATTAGTATCTAAGAATAGAGAGAAAAAGTAAAAATAAAAAAAAGTATAAGGATAAAAATAATTTTTTTTAAAACATTTATTAGTATTTCTTACCAAATATTTTATTAATCATGTTTTTAAAACTAAAAGAAATCAATCAATAGACTTAATGCCATATACATGTTAGAAATAATAGTTTTATAGGCTTATTTTGGGCCAACTTTGAGCCCAAATTTGAGTGGAGTCCATACGTATTTTGGGGTGGATTCAAGAGGTAACGTGTTCCTTACCGCATGGCAAGTCACACGGGGAAGATAGTACGTCAAAACCATTTATGAGTGAATGGAAAGTTGACCTCGTTTTCGGGTTTGTGGAATGGACAATTAAATAAATAAAATGTGGGTTTCCTTGTAATGATTGTTCCACATTGGAAACTTAAGAGAACTTATGTGTGTATATAAGATCTAGGTGGCAACACTTAGGTTAGACCCCAAGGAGCACCCCAAGTTTGTAAAAGGGCGGAGTCATGGACAAAGTGAGCATTCGCTCAAACCACCACGAGCGTGCGCCGTCACCGTCCGTCCGTCCGGTTGTAGATCAGGTCGGTTCAAATATTAATTTTTTAGACAAAATTTATTTGAATTTTTTCCAAAAGAAAAAAAAAATTCTTGCGGGAAATTTCTTTTTTTAGCCAAAATTTGAATTCAATTTTTTGTCCATACAGTGCCTTTTTCGGGTCCATTTCAGCGAGTTCAAACAGTCTAGCAGACAGATTAAATTCCAGCAGGTTCAAACAGTTCATACTTGTTCAGTTTGAACCAGATTTGTTCATTTCAAAAACATACTTGTTCGGTTTGAATCGTACCTGTTCGGATCTGTCCAATGGTCACCAATTTTCCTATAAATAGATATCAATTCCAATAGATTTTCACATCCAGAAAATTCGTTTGTCTTCCTGGTTTTGCTCTCTCTTTACATTATTTTTCATTCTAGTTTTTAGAAAAATATTTGAGAGTATAGAACACAGGTTTTAGTTCGCTGAAACAAATTGTTTTTAGTGCTAATACAATCTGTGAAGATTATTGTATTCTGAGAGATAGATGCCATTTATCTGTAAGCACCGTAGCAGAGCAAATCTGTCTTAAGGATAAAGTGTCACACCCTCGACTTGATCTTTTAAATATTTATTCGGTTCGGAAAAATAAATTTTGTAAGTAATTTATTTTTATTTGTTTGATTTGTTTCAAGTTATTTTTTTTACACAGAAGATTGTTTCAACAATCTTAAGACAGATTCGAATTATTATGTTTAAACAGAATTTTTCATTTTGTTTCCTTTCTTCTTTTCTTCTTCTTACAGAAATTATTTTCTGTGGCTTTACAAAATAATACTCTGGTTAGAAAAATAAATAATAGTAATATACTGTTTGAAAAATAATAGTAATATATTGTTTATTTTCTTTGACAACTAGTAGTAATATACTGGTAGTCATTAACAATTCAGAATATTTATTTGTGAAGTTGGTCAGAAATTAATTTTGGTTTTTAAAAATAATTTCTGAGTTTTCATTAATTAAAATTCTGTTTTCAGTATTTTAATTTTTGAAGTGTTACAGAAATATTTTTCTATGTGGAATTAATTTGTTTAAATAAAATATTATTTTATTTTCAAATTAATTGGAAATAAAAGTCACAATCCTTGTTTCTTTTATTTTTACAGAATTTCATTATGTGGTTTTGGTTTAAATTTTTTGTGTAGTATAAAATTCTAATTATAATTTTTTTTATAATTTAGAATTCATGGCTACTGAAACTAATGGTCAAACAAGTACTGGTATGGTGACTGCAATTGCACCAACCTCTTCTCCTGTTGTGATTGTGCCAGTCAATCACAGTGAGAAGCCAGAAAAGTTTTTAGGAACTGATTTTAAAAGATGGGAGCAGAAAATGTTGTTCTATCTTACTACTCTCAACCTGGCACGGTTTCTCTGTGAGGATGCTCCTACTCTAAAAGAGATGAAACCGACCGGTAAGTGGTTGTTGCGGTCGATGCTTGGAAATATGCTGATTTCCTTTGTCGGAACTACATCTTGAACGAACTTGACAACACATTATACAACGTCTACAATCCTATCAAAATGACAAAGAAACTTTGGGAGTCTTTGGAGAACAAATACAAAACAGAAGATGCTAGCTCAAAGAAATTCGTCGTAAGCAAATTTCTTGACTTTGTAATTATTGATTCTAAGACTGTAATCAACCAAGTTCAAAATCTCTAACTCATTCTGCATGATATTCATGCAGAAGGCATGTCTCTCAGTGAATCCTTCCAAATTGCTGCCTTAATTGAAAAATTATCACAAGGCTAGAAAGAATTCAAGAACTACCTCAAACACAAGCGCAAAGAAATGACTTTGGAAGAATTGATTATGTGTTTGAGGGTTGAGGAGGAAAATCGTAATTCTGATAAGCGGGCTGGTAAGCATCCAATGGAGTCTAAGGCAAATGTGGTGGAACATGCTCCAAAAGAAAAGAAACAGAAGTTTTCTAGAGAAAGTTCCTCACAAGTCTCTAAATGAGGGAAAACAGAGAAGTACAAGTTCAATGGCAGATGTTACATCTGTGACAAAGAGGGACATCGGGCCAAAGATTGTCGTAGCAAGCGCAAAGGAAAATGAAAATCAAGCAAGAAGCCTGCTCAAGCTAATATGACTGAAGTGGATAAAATTTCCAATTGTGTTGAGAACATAAATCATTCTGCAGTTGTTTCCGAGGCAAACCTTGTCAGAAATCCTAAAGAATGGTGGGTGGACACTGGTACTACTCACCACATCTGTGCCAATAAAGAAATGTTCATATCTTATTCTGTGGTGGACAACGATGAACAACTTTTCACGGGCAACTCTTCGACTTCTAAAGTTGAAGGAAAATGAAAGATTATTCTGAAGATGACATCTGGAAAGGAACTCACTCTCAACAATGTGCTGCATGTACCGGACATTCGCAAGAATCTAGTCTCCAGATCTCTGTTGAGTAAAAATGGGTTTAGGCTAGTTTTTGAAAGTAACAAATTTGTATTTACCAAAAACGGGATGTATGTAGGAAAATGTTACATGTCTGATGGTCTTTTCAAACTAAATGTAATGACTGTTGTCCCTACTGTTATTAATAATAATACATCTTCTTCTTACTTGCTTGAGTCTTCAAATTTATGACATGGTAGACTAGGACATGTTAATTATAGATCTTTGCATAGATTAATTAATATAGAATGTTTACCTAAATTTGAAATTTATCCAAATCATAAATGTGAAATTTGTGTTGAGGCAAAATTATCCAAAACTCCTTTTCATTCAATTGAAAGAAGTACGGAACCACTTGAATTAATTTATAGTGACATTTGTGATTTTAAATCAATTCAAATTAGAGATGGGAACAAATATTTTTTCACTTTCATAGATGACTATACTAGATATAGTTATATTTATTTAATTCAAATCAAGGATGAAACTTTGGAAACTTTCATTCAATATAAGAATAAAGTTAAAAATCAACTTGGTAAGAAAATAAAAAAAACTTAGAAGTGATAGAGGTGGTGAATATGAGTCACATTTTGGTAAGTTTTGTAAAGAACATAAAATAATTCATCAAACCACCGCTTCTTATGGGGGAGTGGTTCTGGAAATACTCTTTTGATCCAATGGGGCACTCGAGATCCTCAGCTAGTGACCTGAAAAAGAATGAACACTCCGGTCGGAGGTGCCAGAATTAGCACTCCGACGGATAAGTCAGTATATACTCTCTCGATTGCCTGTATCTTAAGTTAAGCATACTAGTTCTCACATACCTTTCTTTGGTTGATGTTCTTCTATTTATATCTTTTCTTGGACCTCAGGGTTGGGCCCACCTTTAATCCATCATGTAATTATTTACTCGGCCCCATTTGTTGCAAACTGCTCTTCATTCGGCTTCTTGCTCAACTGGCTATACGGCTGATTAGGATACTTCTGGGTTTGTATAAAACGAGGCCGAACATAATGCATATATCTCGACTCCCCAAGTTCACTAATTCGGCCTCTTTGCATCCCCTGATACTCGGCTCCCACAATTGCCCCCCAAACACTCCTCTAACAACAGTTAGCTAGTGTGTTTGGTTTCGAACTCGAAAAGTCAGAGCCAAAATTCGGCAGCTAACCTCATTCTAACGCAAATGTCAAAGCTCGCACGCCTTTCAGTTATCATTACAACTTCCCGCCCCTTTGTACGCTTCTTCCATTTATTGTGATTTAAAATTTTGTTGTCTTTTCGAATGCACACTCATTTCTAAACACTTGAAGCTCCTGGTGTGCCTTTCGATTCACCTCTGCAACCTTTCTTTATCTCTTATTGTTTCCTTCCCTTCTTGTAAGTTCTCTTCCTCTCTACTTCGAATCCCTTTTCCTGGTTTGTTTTTAATTTAACGTACTCCATAAACTGACGAAAATGGCGAAGCATTTGAAAGACCTCCTTTCTGCGGATCGAATCTCTGGCTTTTGACGCCATTTTTTCATCCCTGATGACGTCCGTCTATCACTTGTGGCAGATAGCACCCTTGATATGGAGAGGGCTGATGAAAGCACAATCGTCTTCCCTCTCTTATCAATTGCAGAGGGCGAAGTCCGTTTCCCCCTTCACCCATTCCTTAGAGCCGTCCTTCGCCATTGGGGTCTAATCCCTTCCCAACCTAATGTAAACTTTTTCCGCATCATAATGGGAATTATAGAGTTAAACCGTCGCCTTGGAATTAATCTCGGCATACCTTCTATTCGGCACTGTTATGCCTCGGCCAAGTCTTCTGGCCGGCATGGGCGCTATTTTCTTAGGGCCAAGGACACCGACCATCAATTAGTGACTATGCTTTCCAGTTTTGGCAAGCGAGTCGATGACGTCATAGTCGTTGTCCGAGGTAACTGGGAATTCGACGAAGGCGAGGACTGCCTAGATCCTATACCTAGACGGAGAGGCGAACTAGGTGGCCACAGTCCCTTGTGTTTATTTTTCTTATATTTACTCGGTTTTATCTTTGCGGTCTCATGGTTTTACTTGTGCAAGAAACGACTTGAAGAAAGTTTTGGTTTCAACCGACGACGCCGTTCTTGTGGAAATTAAAGTCGCGCTCCAATACTTTGGCCGTTCGAGCCTTCAGAAACAGAGGAAGGCGGCCCATATTCTTTTTTGATACGAGCCGACATACACAACGTTTTCGGCTGCAGAAAACATCCCAGTTTCGAAGGGCGATGAGTTTCTTACGACCCTTATCTTAACCAATTTCAAAAACTTGAGGCAAGTTGGTTTGGGTGGATTCGACTCGGAGCAAGCAGAGGTAGCTGAGGTCGCTGAGTCGCCAAACCCGTCTGAAGCCGAAGTAGACGAGGCTTTGAAGTTGGCTTTTGAGGAAACTGGCCTCAACTCGTCCAACCTGCCGTTCACCTCAGGTCGAGGGGATGTTTCCTTCGGTGATATCTTTACAAGTTGAGAAGACCTTCCCGGCGCGTACCCTGAGGACATGGCTAGGTTATCACTCACACAACTTGCCAAGAAGAAAAATGCCGAAAGAATGGCCGCCCGGCGGAGAGCGGAGGCCATTCGATCAGAAATTCTCCCCACTGCCGATGTCAAGCCCTCCCAGCTTGTTGTCGAGGGGGAGACGGCTGAAACCCAAACGGCCGAGTTGGAGCGGGCAGAGCAGGCGAATCAAGAGCAAAGAGGGGAGAAACGCCCCGCCGAGGAAAAAACCGAGTTCGCAGAAGAGCAGGTCGACAAACAGCCGTGCGTTGAGGAATCAGATTTGGTTGTTTCATTCACTGTTCAACTAAAGATAAGGAACATGCCAATTTCTTGTGACGTGTCAGCTTTAAAAGACCCGACTGTGGCCTTGAGCATGGCCTCTTCGATCTCCCTGCCGGCTGACAGAGCCGTATTTCGGGCCGAGCCAGACTTGCTGCCGATCGCGTTAGCGGCTCAGTCGGCTTTATTGGTACGTGTTTTTTTATGCGGTCTTCCGCTTGAATACATATATATTTTTAATATTATTTAACTCCATTCCCTTATTTTGCAGACGGTGGGCAGGATAGCCGAAATAGGCTGCCATCAACATGACGCAATAGAACAGATCGCCTTGCTCAAAACCGAAGTTGAAAATGAAAAGAGCAAGGCTGTGGAAGCCTCTCAGTGAGCCGATTCCAAAGCCGCGAAAGAGGCGGAGGAACGTGCAAGGGCGGATTCTGAGGCCAAGAGCGCGGGGAACTCCAACCAGTTAAGGTTGGCCGCCGAGGATAGAGCGAAAGCGATTGAGGACGTGCTCCAGCTAGCCAAGGAGGTGATTTGTAACAACCCCGATCCACAATTAGCCACTAATCCGTAATCAAAGATGTTAATTAAGTGGATAAAATAAATTATGGATTTATTATGTATTTTGCATGATCTTTGGCTTTTTATCTGTTACTCGTAGAAGTATGTGTCTGGGATTCCGCTTTAATATAAAAATTGAAAGCCCTATCGGTGTTCGAAATCGGAATTGGTTACATGAATGTGTTATTCAGAATTTTTAGAACCATATGAAAAATTTTATTAAAAATTGATTCAGTCTGATTCACTAAGCCACGTTTGTCAAGCCTTATGTTCTAATTAATTTATTATGGCATCACAACTTTATATATGAGCCCTTAAGCTCATTTGAGCTCATCCTTGTCCATTTTGAGTGTAAAAATCTAAGATTCATTTTAAAGAGAGAGAGAGAGAGAGAGAGAGAGAGAGAGAGAGAGAGGAAGAGATTGAAGAGGAATTGAAGGTTTTGTATTAAGTTCAGCAAGATTGTGTAAGGACGAGAGAATTTGAAGACTTTAGGTAAGAATGCAATCTCTAAATTGTGAATCTAAGTCATCTAGCATGCGATTTCATCAAGATTATGAGTTTAAATGTGTATATTGAGCTTAGAATGAAGATTTGAGTTGCAATTCATGCATGCATGTATATGTGAGTAGTAAATCATCATTTTGATCACAAGCTTTGTCATTCATGGAGGGTTTAGGCCATGAGATTAACATGCATGCATATTAGATCAAGTTTTGTAAGTAAATTCCATGTTTGATGAGTTTTGGAAGAAGTTTACATGCATGCTGGGTTTTGCCATATCAAGTTTAATTTTGATCCTTCAAGTAGAAATTATGGATAATTGGCACATACATGTCTGAATCATCACTTATTACCTTTGAAATCATGTTTTGAGAAAGAGTTTCGTATATATGTGGAAGTCTTGGAGCTCAATTTTACTATGAACATGGACTTTGAGGATGAGAGTTTATGAAACATACATGCATAGGAGTTTTGAACTTAATTTTAGCTAAATCCATGAGTTTTGAGCTAAGGCTTTGTAAATGATCATATATTTGTGATTTAGAAAAGTTTTCCAAGTGTTTTGAATAAGCCATCCACGAATTTGCCATTGAATTTGCATTTGGAAGCTTAAAACCCTGTTTTGGAAACCCAGGATTTTGAAGGTCGCTCGAGCGGGGGATTTGTCGCTCGAGCGGACATTTTGTGCATCCAGTAGTTTTGCAAGCTATTACAGCCCGTTCTAGCGACCATTTGGACGCTTGAGCGAACCCTTTTGCATATTGTTGATCCGCTCGAGCGTGGAAGTTGTAGCTCGAGCGTAGATTGAGACCAACTAGCACTTTTTCCAAGTTTGCAGGCCGCTCGAGCGAAGGAAGTCTCGCTCGAGCGACCCCTCGCATGTTTGCATGTCCGCTCGAGCGAGGAAATCTACGCTCGAGCAGGGACCTTGTTTTCCGAAATTTTACCAAGTGTTTCAACTCATATTTTGGCATCCTCATTGCATCTTTAGCATCCCTAAGCCTTAATTAAGCCATGGTAATGAGGTTATGAAGTAGAAACACACTAAGAAAGGAATGTACTAAGTTAAGAAGTTACAAGTGTGTGTTTTAAGCAATGTGTTAAGAAAGAACAAGAATCAATGTAATGAAAGCTAAGCCGTGATGGCCACATGAATGTGTAATAATAAGATATGTTTGTGTTATGTACTTTGTGGTTGTAGGTCAAGAGTCGAAGATTGATTGACCACTTACGGGAACCGCTGTGAGTAACATTTCTGTAAAGATATGTTCATATGAATTATGTTCCAAATGTTATATGTTAAGTTATGATTTCTGACATGATATCTGTTTACGTGAATGAATGTTCCATGTTTGAAATCTATTATGGCATCCATAGATAGTCCCAAGTCATGGGGGACAGCATGATAATGCGGGTCCATGACATACGTGTGATTACGAGATCTCGTTAGCCACTTCATTGTGGTGATATGTGTTTAATCGGTATTCGGAACCGATTACTCTAGTTTGAAGACGATATGTGATGTGTTCTATAGGATGTACCATTAGTATGTTCAGATATGAGAATGATTATGTTATGATTTGCCTTATGATTACGAAATGTTCAGAATTCGTTCACTAACCCCTTTACCTTAATATTATTCACTGGGCTTTAGCTCACTGTGTGTATATATATGTACAGGTGGACATTTTGGAGATCAATCCTGAAGACTCTTGTCTGGATCTGTGATCTTTTGTCAACTAACCATTGTGCCTCACGTGGAGGTTCCGGAAGTGTCATGTTAAAGTTCTGGTTGTTTTTGTATGTGAGACTTGTTTGTTTTATTGGCTGTACTTAAGATGCTGTTATGTGTGTGGGTATAACGTATAAATGACTTTTGGATATGTATATAAAGTTTTAAATATTCTGTTTCATATAAGTCTGCACAGCTTAATGGACAACTGTATTTATGTATTTGCTTCCGCTAGCTCCCTTAATTTTGTTAATCAGTTTAGAGGCCTTCGGTAATCCAAGAATTACTGGCCAGTCACGACGCCAAACTTATAGGGGCGGGTTCGAGTCGTAACATGATTGCCAAGTTGGAAGCCGACTTGGAATAATCGAAGAAGGCGAAGGAAAAAGCCGACTCCGAAGTTTCCAAAGCGTTCCAGGCTGGACAAGAAGCCGCCTTGGAGAGCTATGCGGATGAGGTGCCCAAATTCGAGAACCGGGGCTTCAAACACGGTTGGCTCAAAGCCCTTGCTGCTGCGAATGTGACATTGGCCCAGCCGATTCCATTCGAGCAAGTGGACGTTGAGCCGCTAGCGTCTGACCCTAAGGACTGACTAGGGTGACATTTTTAATTTTTGTTAGGCATCTTCCATGCAAGGTTATAGGCTTTTTGTTTAATAGATTTCTGTTAGTTTGAGGTAGTTTTCATGTGTAAAATGACTACTGTCTGTACTCAATTTACTTAATGAAAATCCCCTTTGCTTGAGAACTTACTTTGTTCTTTGCTATTATTTGTGCTTAAAATGTTTTTTGCTATTTTAAATAAGATAACCGTTGTCTGCTGTGCTTGTTAGTTATCGATCCAATAGGATGTAGGATTACGAAGTGAGTGAATTAGACATCCGTGACCACCTGTCGATTAGCTACCTATTTTTGCAATTTAGTAATTTAACCGAACAAGTGAAACGGCTCAGGGCCTCGTCGTATGGCTGATTAGCTTCATAAATCTGCCATTGCCTTAGTCAATGAACTAGAAAGGCTGAATATTATTAGTTCATGGAGTGGCTGAGGCATACGTAGATCGGCACCGGGCTTAGATATTTGGCTGATCAGATTAATAAATCTGTTTTTGCCCCAGCCAATGTATGAACTGGAAAGGCCGAATACTATTAGTTCATGGAGTGGCTGAGGCACGCGTAGATCGGCACCGGGCTTAGATATTTGGCCAATCGGATTAATAAATCTGCTCTTGTCCTAGCCAATGTATGAACTGGAAAGACCGAATACTATTAGTTCATGGAGTGGCTGAGGCACGCGTAGATCGGCACTGGGCTTAGATATTTGGCCGATCGGATTAATAAATCTGCCCTTGCCCCAGCCAATGTATGAACTGGAAAAGCCGAATACTATTAGTTCATGGAGTGGCTGAGGCATGCATAGATCGGCACCGGGCTTAGATATTTGGCTGATCGGATTAATAAATCTACCCTTGCCCCAGCCAATGTATGAACTGGAAAGGCCGAATACAATTAGTTCATGGAGTGGCTGAGGCACGCGTAGATCAGCACCAGGCTTTTGAAGTTTATCATTAATGAAATCACCTCGGGGGCGCTGCACCCATTAGGAATAAATGGGGTGAATTGTTCGCGCTTGTAAATCCCATTATTACGCTCAGATTCGATTTAAACCAGTCTGTTGAGGAAGGTTAGATATTGCGAATGTCAAGAAGACTATTTTTCAACAGCAGAGGAGAGGGAAAGACATTGGCTGAGCTGGATACACAGATGAATCGTAGTGGCGAGCCTATGCGCACGGGAAGTAGGACGTCGAGGGAATGGGAAAAACGTCAGTCCCCACGTCGAAGTAGATCACCCAGAAGGGAAAGACAGCAACGTGGTAGCTCCCATCGATCGCGATTGAGAGGTGAATCCAACGCGACACCGCGACCGTTAAGTTTCGCGGTTTTTGTAGGGAATAAACCGATGACGGAAGCGGATTTAATTGTTCACGACCCAGGTGTGGCAGTCAAGTTCGCTCGACAGATTTTTCCACTAGAAGTCCAGCAATCGATGGTCGGTCGACAGGATTTCAAAGTGTTTAGAGAGGGTATCCATTTAGCAGTGAAAGGGCTGTATACTGCCTATGAAATCGGCATGCGTCTACGTGCCACGCGGCGAGAGATAGAGCAGAAGAATGAACGAATTCGAAACTTGGAGGCTCACACAGAGAAAGCCGAGCGTGAGCTAAGGAAGGCCAAAACTGCCGAGCCGCGTGCTGCTGGCTAATCTAACCTAGTCGTGGAGGAAATGGTGACCCAACAGCTGATAAGTCATGCGATTGCCGATCGAGATACGGCAAGCATGTTTGCAGTAGAGACCGCGAGGTCCAAGGGTTATGAGAAAGGCTTCCACGACGGTTGGAATGTGGGGATAGACAAGACCAAGGAGAAACTCGCCGAGGAAGTACGCCGATACGAGAACCGGGGTTTCAGGCATGAGTGGATTAAGGCTCTACAAGCCGCAGAGGCTCTTCGTGAAACAGGCGTTGAATCGGCGTCGCCGTTATACCAATGTCAGCACTTTCCCTTTGGCGCTTTCAAAATCGAGAAAAACAATGATGAGGGTGATGCCGAATAAAATTGAACATTTTGTAAACGCTCCAACATAGATTGGATGCAAATTATGTACTTATTGGTTAATTTAATAAAACATCCTGTTTTAAATGTTTGCATGTCTCAGCTTAAGCTTATACATTCTGAGCCAATCGATCAATGTAATGAAACATTTCATTTTAGCTTTATTTTAGATGCTTGCATGTTTCAACGTTTGTCAACAACGCACGCTTTTTAATCGTAATATTCATGAGAAGTACGCCGAATCCGGATTACTATTCGGCCTAAGCGCGTCATGCGAGGATGGGCGCTCTGAATTTGAAGACTTAATCGGCCCAAAATTCTTGCACTGATGGGGCTCCGAGTTCGGAGACTTAAATCTTGGCCAATTGGGATATCCACGAAAGGCGCTCCGAAACTAGAGGCTTTATTCGACCTGAACGTGACGTGCACGGATAGGGCTCCAAATTCGAAGACTTATCTTAGCCAATCGTGACACGAAGGGCGCTCCGAATCTGGAGGCTTAATCGGCCCAAAAGTGTCATGCACTAATGGGGCTCCAAATTCGGAGACTTATCTTAGCCAATCGTGACACGAAAGGTGCTCCGAATCCGGAGGCTTAATCGGCCCAAAAGTGGCATGCACTAATGGGGCTCCGAATTCGGAGGCTTATCTTGGCCAATCATGATACACGAAGGGCGCTCCGAATCCGGAGGCTTAGGCCTCGTTTAGGAACCTTCCTTTTTAGCCAAAAAGTCAAAAAGTTACTAAATTAGCCAAAAAGCCAACAACCCATACCAAAAAGTCAAATATTCTCTTTTCTCTCTACTTTTTGCACATCTTTTCGTAAAAAGCCAAAAAGTCATCCCAAACATACTAGTTTTTTTTAGCTCATATTTTAGCCAAATAGCCAAAAAGTTACTAAATTAGCCTGTTCCCAAACGAGGCCTTAATCTGCCCAAAAGTGTCATGCACTAATGGGGCTCCGAATTCGGAGACTTATCTTGGCCAATCATGATACACGAAGGGCGCTCTGAATTCGGAGGCTTAATCGGCCCAAAAGTGTTATGCACTAATGGGGCTCCGAATTCGGAGGCTTATCTTGGCCAATCGTGATACACGAAGGACGCTCCGAATCCGGAGGCTTAATCGGCCCAAAAGTGTCATGTACTAATAGGGCTTCGAATTTGGAGACTTATCTTGGCCAATCGTGACATGAAGGGCGCTCCGAATCCGGAGGCTTAATCGGCCCAAAAGTGGCATGCACTAATCAGGCTCCGAATTCGGAGGCTTATCTTGGCCAATCGTGATACACGAAGGGCGCTCCGAATCTGGAGGCTTAATCGGCCCAAAAGTGTCATGCACTAATGGGGCTCCGAATTCGGAGCCTTATCTTGGCCAATCGTGATACATGAAGGGTGCTCCGAATTCGGAGGCTTAATCGGCCCAAAAGTGTTATGCACTAATGGGGCTCCGAATTCGGAAGCTTATCTTGGCCAATCGTGATACACGAAGGACGCTCCAAATCCGGAGGCTTAATCGGCCCAAAAGTGTCATGCACTAATGGGGCTCCAAATTCGGAGACTTATCTTGGCCAATCGTGATACACGAAGGGCGCTCCGAATTCGGAGGCTTAATAGGCCCAAAAGTGTCATGCACTAATGGCGCTCCAAATTCGGAGCCTTTTCTTGGCCAATCGTGATACACGAAGGGCGCTTCGAATCCGGAGGCTTAATCGGCCCAAAAGTGTCATGCACTAATGGGGCTCCAAATTCGGAGGCTTTTTTGTCTTGGCCAATCGTGAGATCTACGAAGGGTGTTCTGAATCTGGAGGCTTAAACCAGAAGACTTTTGAACTGAATTTCGCAATGAGAAAACATGAAACTTTGCATTGCAAGAGTGAAATATGTACATGGTGAACCATTCAAAACAAGTATCATGCCCCACAAGTCGGGTTTAATGATAGAATTTACGCAAGTGCGTTAAATTCCAAGGCCGTGGTAGACTCTTCCCAAACATATCTTTGAGCTAATATGCCCTTACTCCCGCGATTAAGTCGATCTGATAGGGGCCGTTCTAGTTAGGACCCAATTTTCCATCAGCCGGATTCCTGGCAGCTGGAAGTACTTTCTTCAGGACCAACTCTCCTGGTGTATAGCGGCGCAGCTGAATACGTTGATTATACAACTTAGCAAGCTGCTGCTAGTACCGTGCCATGGATGCAAGGGCACGGTCTCTTCGTTCTTCAATTAGAATCAAATCCAAAGCCAGCATCATGTCGTTTCGGCCCATATCAAAAACTTTTGATTTCAAGGTTGGGAGGCCAATCTCCAAGGGGATGATTGCCTGCGTTCCGAAGCACAAAGTGAACGGCGTCTCCCCAGTGGACCGCCTCGGAGTAGTGCGATGAGCCCATAACACACTCGGCAATTCGTCGACCCATCTGCCTTTAACTTTCTCCAGCCTCTTCTTGATGCCGTCCAAAATAGATTTGTTGGAGGCTTCAGCTTGACCATTACTCTGAGGATAAGCCGGGGTGGAAAAATAGGGCCGAATGCCATATTTGTTGCACAGTTCTCGGTAGACACCGCAATCAAACTGGGTGCCGTTGTCTGAAATAAGTGCTCTCGGAATGCCGAATTGTGTTATGATATTTCTCCATACAAAACGCTTCACATCAGTATCTCGAATGTGCGCTAGTGCCTCCGCTTCCACCTATTTTGTGCAATAATCTGCTGCGACAATAAAAAATCGCTTGTTGCCCGGGGCGCGAGGCAACGGTCCGACGATGTCAAGTCCCCATTGGGCGAACGGCTAGGGACTGGTTATAGAGCTTAACTCTTCAGCAGATAGATGGGTTAAGGGAGAAAACTTCTGGCACTATTCACATTTTTTCACATAACATTCGGCATCAGCTCTCATTGTCGGTCAGTAATACCCTTGTGTTACAACTCGATAGGCCAAAGAGCGCCCGCCACAATAAGCACCACAGCTACCTTCATGTATTTCAATCAGGAGTTCCTCGACTTTATCCGGATGAATGCATTCTAGGTATGGGCCAGAAAGGGATTTTTTGTAAAGCTTTCCTTACAGATCCAAGTAATATCGCAGGGCTTTGTTTCACAGCTTGTGTGCTTTTTTCTTATCCGATGGGAACTGTTCGGAAGATAGGAATGTAGCAATGGAGTCCATCCAACTCAGATCTGACTCTGTGACATTGATCTGGACTTCCTCTGAAGGGCCAATGCTCGGCTTAGGGATGAAGCCCACTTCAATTGTTCGTTTAATCTCTGAGTTAATGGCGGAGGCTAGGCAAGCCAGGGCGTCTGCATGTGTGTTTTGATCACGGGTTATTTGGTTCAATTCATGATGATCAAATTTTGCCAGCAAGGAATTTGTCGTTTTCATGTAAGCAGCCATACGGTCGTTTTTGACCGCATACTCCCCCTTTAGTTGATTGATCACAAGTTTTGAATCACAAAATATAAGCAAACGCCAAGCACCCAGGAGATGTGCATTCTGCAAGCCGGTTAGCAGGGCTTCGTATTCGGCCTCATTGTTCGATGCTTTGAAGCCGAGTTTGACAGCCTGCTCAATTATTGCTCCGTCGGGAGCCATGATCACTACTCCGGCTCCGTTGCCGTGTTGATTGAACGATCCATCACAGTACAACTGCCAAATGTCCCCAACATAAATTCTCCAATTTGGCTTAGGTTGAATTTGATCAGACTTCAAGTCGGCAAGACCCCCAGTGAATTTGGCCACAAAGTCGGCAAGCACTTGCTCCTTGATTGAGGTTCTAGGCAGGAACTGAATATCGTATTGGCCGAGTTCAAGAGCCCACTTTGAAACGCGTCCTGATGCTTCTAAGTACTGCCCGGAGGGGGTAGTTCATTAGTATCCCAATGGTATGCCCCTAAAAGTAATGCATCAGTTTTCTTGCTGCCATGATGAGGGCTAGGATGAGTTTTTCCAACGAAAGGTAACGTGTTTCAGCGTCAACCATTGCCTTGCTCACATAATACACTGGCCATTTCTCCTCAAGCTCTTCCTTTAACAGTATGGCGCTGACGGCCCGGTCGGAGATTACCAGATATAAAATGAGCAGGTCACCTGCCGAAGGTGTTGTCAAGAGTGGAACTGATCGGAGGTAGGTCTTCAGACCGTTGGAAGCGGCTTCGCACTCAGAGGTCCATTCAAAAGCCTTACCCTGCCGTAGGGTATGAAAGAATTGTCGGCAGCGATCCATGGAACGATTGATGAACTTGTTGAGTGCGGCGGCCATCCCCATCAACTTTTGAACCTTCTTCACCGATTGAGGGGAGTCGAGTTCCAAGATTGCTGTGATTTGCTTCGGGTTGGCTTCGATTCCTAGGTGGTTGACAATATAGCCAAGGAATTTTCCGGATCCGATCCCAAATGCACACTTGGAAGCGTTCAGCTTCATTTTGTACTTTCATAAAATGATGAATGTCTCCTCCAGATCGGCTAGATGAGTTTGCTCTTCTTTGGACTTAACCACCATATCGTCAATGTACACTTCCATAGTACGGCCGAGTTGCTCCTTGAACATAGCGATGACTAGTCTTTGGTAAGTTGCCCCTGCATTCTTCAGCCCAAAAGGCATAACCTTATAGCAATAGGTTCCTCTTGCGGTGAGGAATGCAGTTTTGTCTTGGTCCTCCGGATGCATGGCGATTTGATGGTAACCTCTGTAGGCATCGAGGAAGCTCATACGTTGATCACGCGCCGTGGCATCTACAAGTTGGTCTATTATGGGGAGAGGAATACAATCCTTGGGACAAGCTTTATTTAAGTCTGTGAAATCCACACAAGCACGCCAACTCCCATTTTTCTTCTTGACAACCACAGTGTTCGACAGCCATATAGGGTAGGTGACTTCTCGAATTGCCCCGGCATCAAGCAGCCGGTCAATTTCCTTAACAACGGCAGCAGTGTGTTCTGCGGCTGACTGCCGGCTTTTCTGAATAATCGGCTTGCATTTAGGGTCAACATTTAAACGGTGCTGTGAAACAGACGAATCCACACCCGGCATCTCATATGGTGTCCACGCAAATACATCAAGGTTATTGAGCAGGAAGGAAATTAGCTACTGCCTGTCGGCTTCATTCAGGGAGGCGCCGACCACGAAGAACCTGTCTAGATTCTCGTCAATTTTAACTCGATCCAGGGCTTCCGTGGCCTTTTCACTTGGGAGTTGCGCAACATCGTCGAGGCTCTCTCGATCCAGCACCTTAATAGAATTCACTTCCAACTCTTTTGGTGTCTTTGCAGCAAGGAGATAACATACTTGTGCCGATTTCTGGGAACCACAGATTTGCTCAATACTGCGTTCTGTCGGGAAGCGGAGCAGTTGATAATAGGTGCTTGGCACGGCCTGCATGGTATGCAACCAAGTTCGCCCCATGATGAGATTATACGGCGAAGGCAGCTTGACGACCAAGAATTCCACATCTACTGTTTGGGAGCCCGCTTGAACTGGTAGTGTGATGTTGCCCAACGGGTATTCTGGATTAGCGTTGAAGCCGGATAATGGATAAGGAACCGGAGACAGGTCTGACTCGGCGAACCTGAGTTTGATGAAGGTCTTGTAATACATAACCTCCGAAGTACTCCCCTGGTCTATGAGAGCGCGTTCAATGGTGAATCGGTTTACGCGTAGTTCGATGACCAATGGATCAATGTAGGGGAGTGTTACACCAATCAAATCAGAATCGTCGAAGGTAATATTCGGAGCTTCATGAGGCCGTTTTGCTCGTGTGATTTGCTTTTGGGAGCCTGGATGCGACTGAATTACATGCATGGTTAGGGCTGTTGGCAGGCTGTATATCATATGGATGACGTTGAGCGGAGGTGAATCCTGCCGTAGGGCTACTGTTTTGGTTGAGTTATTCTTTCAGACATGTTGCTGGAGCCGACCGTCTTGTACCAACTCCTCGAGGTGGTGTTTCAAAGCATAGCAACTGTCGGCATTATGACCGTGATCTTTATGATATTCGCGCCGTCTATCCCGTCTCCTCGTGTCGGGAGGTCCTACCATTTTTTATAGCCATTTGAAGAACGGAAGGTGTTGAACCTTAGCCATAACCACACTGATCGGCTCCGATAACTCCGTGTATTTCTTATCAACACACCTCGTGCACCTGCTATCCACTTGAAGCTGCTCATTAGCTCGATGTAGACATTGGTCGTTTGATCGGCGTGAATCCCGTCTTCTATCTCGCTTAGCCCGATTCCGTGATTTAGGGCTCCGTGGTGGTACAGCGTTTATCGGCTGCACGACTTTAGGCGGGGCCGACTTAGTGGCTTTATGCCCGTTTTTGACTCGGAGGGCATCGTCTTCTACTTTGCAGTATTCCTCAACTTTTTTCATCAATGCCCAGACCGTTTTTGGGGGCTGTCTGGTCAAAGAACTGCGGAGGGCACTGTCTGGATGTAACCCCATCTTGAAGGCGGTAATGGCCATGGAGTCATTGCAGGCATCATCTACCAGATTAAAACATTCCCAATACCACGCCAAATATGCACGAAGGGTTTCCCCCGGTTGAGTCTGCATTGCCCACAGAGAATCGACTTGCTTTGGCTGGACCTCGTTAGTGATGAACCTTGCCCTGAAGGATTTTTGGAGTTGGTGGAAGCTCCTGATCAAAGCTAGCTCCAGTTTATAATACCACCTGACAGCCAGTGGTCCCAAACTACTCAGAAATATTCGACACATGAGGGCCTCGTCGTCTACATGGAGCGTCATGACTTGCTTATAATGACGAATGTGATCGGTGGGGTCTGATTTACAATCATACAAGGTGAATGACGGTGCTTTGAACTTTTTAGGTAGCACTGCCCTTGCAATCTGTCGTACAAAGGGGTCATGCTGATCCTCTTCATCTGAATCATTTCTTTTTCGCTTCTTCTGTGCACGCAGACTTCCCTCAGAAGAACTGGAGATGTCGACTCGTCCCTTCTTTGTAGATTCTGGGGATGATGAGTCAGAGCCACTGCCACTATCATGTCTCCGAATTCGAGATCGTCGACCATCCCTTCTCAAAGGTCGTCCCAGCTCTTGGTGCGCGGCTTGTTGGGATTTTGCCACTTCCAAGGCCAAATCTTGTTGAAGGCGCTTGTTCTCAGCCATCATGTTTTCTAACCTCTGTTCGTTTTCCTTTGCTTGCTCCATAATCGCTTGCATTGTCTCATGTGCTGATGTCGAGGGTGAATTAAAGTTCAAGACCCTTCTTGCAGTAATATTCTCTAGCCTAAGCATGTTGCTTGAGGTGGTTTCGTCTTGTGGCGTAGGGTCGCCAACGACTATCGGAGGATATTCCGTCACGCCTGCCATGGATGTGCTTGAGTTTTCCAATAGACGGCGCCAATTTTGGGGGAGTGGTTCTGGAAATACTCTTTTGATCCAATGGGGCACTCGAGATCCTCAACTAGTGACCTGAAAAAGAATGAACACTCCGATCGGGGGTGCCGGAATTAGCACTCCGACGGATAAGTCAATATATACTCTTTCGATTGCTTGTATCTTAAGTTAAGCATACTAGTTCTCACATACCTTTCTTTGGTTGATGTTCTTCTATTTATATCTTTTCTTGGACCTCAGGGTTGGGCCCACCTTTAATCCATCATGTAATTATTTACTCGGTCCCATTTGTTGCAAACTGCTCTTCATTCGGCTTCTTGCTCAACTGGCTATACAGTCGATTAAGATACTTCTGGGTTTGTATAAGACGAGGCCAAACAGAATGCATATATCTCGACTCCCCAAGTTCACTAATTCGGCATCTTTGCATCCCCTGATACTCGGCCCTTACACTCCCTACTCACCTCAGCAAAATGGAATTGCTGAAAGGAAAAATAAGACTTTAGAAGAAATAATGAATGCCATGTTAATAAATTTTGGATTACCTCAAAACTTGTGGGGGAAGAAATACTTTCTGCTAATTATATTCTAAACAAAATACCTCAGAAAAAAGTGAATCAAACAACTTATGAAATGTGGCATGGGAGAGTACTATCTTACAAATACTTAAAAGTGTGGGGGTATTTGGCTAAAGTGGTTATTCCTAGTCCTAAAAAGACTAAAATAGGTCCTAAAACTGTTGATTACACTTTCATTGGTTATGCCATGAATAGTAGTGCATATCGATTTTTGATTCAAAAGTTAGAACATTCCAAAATGCATGTAAATACTATTATTGAATCTCGGAATGCGTCTTTCTTTGAACATGTGTTTCCAAATAAAACTGGACAAGAGACTAATACTAACAAAAGATCTTATGATACTATTACTAGTCAAGATCAAGAACAATAGGAACCTAGGCGTAATAAACATGCTAGAACCTCAAAATCTTTTAGTTTAGATTTTCTAACATTTTTGTTAGAAAATGAGTCTTTAACTTTTAAAGAAGTTATGTCCAATCCTGAGGTTCCTTTATGGAAAGAAGCTGCAAATAGTGAAGTTGAATCCATCCTACAAAATCACACTTGAGAGTTGGTGGATTTGTCACTAGGTTGTAAACCTTTTGGGTACAAGTGGATTTTCAAAAAAAAATGAAAGCAGATGGATCAATTGACAAATACAAGGTAAGACTTGTGGTCAAAGGATATGGACAAAAAGAAAGTCTTGACTACTTTGACATATACTCACCAGTTACTAGAATAACATCCATTAGAATGCTAATTGCCATTTCATCTTTGTACAATCTAGAAATTCATCAAATGGATGTGAAAATTGCTTTTTTAAATGGTGAGTTAGATGAAGAAATTTACATGGAGCAACTAGAAGGTTTTTCTGCTCCAGGGAAAGAAAAGAAAATGTAAATTGGTTAAATCATTATATGGTTTAAAACAAGCACCAAAGCAATGTCATAAGAAATTTGACAAGGCAATGATGCCAAATGGATTTAAAATTAATGAATGTGACAAATGTGTTTATATTAAAAACGCAGACAACAGTTATGTTATAGTCTGTCTTTATGTAGATGATATGCTTATCATAGGTAGTAATAATGACATGATTAAAACTACCAAGAAAATGTTGAATAAACATTTTAATATGAAAGATATGGGGATTGCTCATGTAATACTTGGTATGAAAATTACCAAAACATTAGAATGTTATGCTTTGTCACAATCTCATTACATTGAGAAAATACTTTACAAATTCAGCAAAGATGATAATCATCTTGCTAGAACACCTGCGGATGTTAATTTGTTCCTTTCTAAGAATGTACAAGAAAGTATTTCTCAATTAGAGTATGTCTAAATTATTGGCAGCTTAATGTACTTGATAAACTGCACTTGCCCGGATATAACTTATGCAGTAAGTAAATTAAGTAGATATACGAGTAATCCAGGAGTCGAACACCAGAAAGCTATTATAAGAGTTCTAAGATATCTCCGATTTACTCGTAACATTGGGCTAAATTATACTAGATATCCAGCAACATTTGAAAGTTACTATAATGCAAACTGGATATTAGATACTAGAGACTCAAAGTCCACCAGTGGGTATGTCTTTACTCTTGGTGTGGCGACTGTATCTTGTAAATCTTCCAAACAGACTTGCATTGCTAGGCCTATTATGGAATCAGAGTTTATAGCTTTAGATAAAGCTAGGAAAGAAGCAGAATGGCTTTACCATTTCCTTGAAGATATTCCAATGTGTCCAAAACCAGTGCCTGCTATATACATACATTGCGATAGTCAATCAGCAATAGGTAAAGCACAGAGTCATATGTATAACGGTAAATCACAACATATTCGTCGTCGACATAACACCGTGAGACAATTACTTTCTAATAGAATTATTTCCATTGAATATGTGAAGTCTAAAGATAACATAGCGGATCCACTAACCAAAGAGTTAGCAAGAGAGTTAGTTGAGAATTCAGCGAGGGAAATGAGACTTAAGCCTATTAAATAAGAGTTACTATAATGGCAACTCAACCTAGTTGACTGGAGATTCCAAGATCTAGGTTCAAAGGGATAACCGAGTTGTGTATGACTCATAAGGATTATTGGGGAGTCAAACTCCTACCCATTTCTATGATGCAATAGTGATGTCTACAGCGTTTTAGGTTAAGTAATACTTTTAATGATTCTTATATCTAGGAATACCTAGTAGAGTATAGCATGATACTCTTCACAAGAATCACCTATATGAGTGTGAACTAGGCCGATTCTATGAGATTTGTGAAGGGCTACAATTCTCTAGAGCACTCATGAAAGATCAGATTATTTAGGGCCAAAATGAACACAATAATGAGAACTAAACTGTGTTTGGTAATATACTGTGTAAGTTCTATTGTCTTGGTTTACACAAATGACTGAACAGTCCAAGACATCATGTTCACTGGTTAGCTAATAAATCTGATAGTATCTCACAAGGAAAGGTTCAAAGCCAAAAGCTACCTATCATTTGCAGAATATTTCCAATTTCTGCACTCTCAATAATTAGATCATGTTGTTTCATTTTCTCTCCGTCAAATTCCATTCATGTGGGGGATTATTGGAAATAATGGTTTTATAGGCTTATTTTGGGCCAACTTTAAGCCCAAATTTAAGTGGGACCCACACATCTTTTGGGTTGGGTCCAAAGAGGTGACGTGTTCCTTGCTGTATGGCAAGTCACACGATGAAGACGGTATGTTAAAACCATTTATGAGTGAATGGGAAGTTGATGTCATTTTCGGGTTCATGGAATGGACAATTAAAGAAGTAAAATGTAGATTTCTTTGTAATGGTTGTCCCACATTGGAAACTTAAGAGAACTTATATGTGTGTATAAGTTCTAGGTGGCAACACTAGGGTTGAGCCCCAAGGGGCACCCCAAGTTTGTAGAAGGGAGGAGTTATGGATAAAGTGAAACTTGGCTCAAACCACCACACACGCGCATTGGCGGTAGTGGCCATCCGAGTATGAGTTGTGGGTCGGGTCGGTTCTAATATTAATTTTTCGGAAAATTTTTTTTTGAATTTTTTCCAAAACAAAAATAAAATTTCTTACGGAAAATTTATTTTTTCTGAACAAAATTAATTCAAATTTTGCACCAAAATTTGAATTCAATTTTTTGTCCATACAGTGCCTTTTCCGGGTCCATTTCAGTAGGTTCAAATAGTCCAATGGACAGATTAAATTCCAACAGGTTCAAATAGTTCATAACTGTTCAGTTTGAACCAGATCTGTTCATTTCAAAAGCATACCTGTTCGGTTTGAATCATACCTGTTCGAATCTGTCCAATGGTTACCAATTTTCCTATAAATAGAGATTATTTCCAGTAGATTTTCATATCCAGAAAATTCATTTGTCTTCCTGGTTTTGCTCTTTCTTTGCATTATTCTTCATTCTAGTTTTTAGAAAAATATTTGAGAGTATAGAACACAAGTTCTAGTTTGCCGAAACAGATTGTTTTTAGTGCTAATACAATATGTGAAGATCATTGTATCCTGGGAGATAGACGCCATTTATCCGTAAGCACCATAGCGGGGCGAATCTATCTTAAGGATATAGTGTCATACACTCGACTTTATTTTTTAAATATTTATTCGGTTCGATAAAATAAATTTTGTAATTAATTTATTTTTATTTGTTTGAATTGTTTCAAGTTATTTTTTTTACACAGAAGATTATTCCAACAATACACTCATGAAAATAGTTTTGCCACCAATAAACCATAAAAAAAAATAACAAGTAAAAAATGAGTCACAATGGTTGTAGACCAATAAATGTAAAACTCTACTTTAACCCATCATCAACACCTCAATTTCTAGCCCATCATCAACTCCTCAATTGTCATCTTGCTTTTATTTTCAGCCCATGTAGCTCATTCCTCTTGATTTATATCTAAATACTAGAGGTGCAACTCGGACAGGTTGGCTCAGATTGGAGGGTTGCCCAAGCCTGGCCCGAATTGTGTTTGGAAGTGACCAAGTTTGCCCAAGCCCGACCATCAACCCGAGCTGGCTGTCCAAGCCCGGACTGAGCTACATAATTTGAACTCAGGTTAGCCAAATTGCCCTAATTTCCAGATCGAGAATGATTCAATAACAATCATGTACTAAATAAAAAAGAAAAATAATTTATCTTCGTCACACCCAAATAGAATTAAATCATAAAAAAAAGAAATTTCTAAACAATCCATTAAAAAATTAAATCATATCTACATTAAAATTTGGCCAAACTATCTGCAAGTAAACCATTACTTCTATAAAAATGATCTTTTTTTTTATAGTTTCTACTTGCAAATCAAACAAAACAAGCATATAAGACAACTTCATCAAGAGTTTTAGAGAGAGAAACTAAGGGATATAGTATAGAACTCAACTTGACACTCTTTCGAGAAAAAAAAAAAAGAAGGAAAAAAATACAAATTAAACCTAAAAAGGATACATCAGATTCTTCATGATCTTATTTATAAATCTCAAGAGGAATGAGGGATCATGTGGGTGAAGCTCAAAGCTTGAACTTCAATGGTGGTCAAAGAGAGAGAGAACGAGAAATTACAACAATGAAGAAGAAGAGGTGGTCTCTCTCCCCAACAGAAGACGAAGTGAAAGCAAAGGGGGAGCAGGCCTACGTGTGGTTGCCTACTACACAAAACAAAATTCCATTTATAATTTCTGAAGCAAATGAGGTTGAAAGCCCAAATGAAAGAGACATGCCCACACTTAATACATATATTATATAATTTTTATAATATATAAAATGCAACTCGAGTTTGAGTTACTCTGGTTACACACAACCTCTGTCCAGACCTAGACCAAATTGTAATTTGGGCATAAAAAATTTTCCCAGACCCATCCAAATTACAAAATATTGTTGCCAAAGCCCAAAAAAAATCGGATTGGACACAGATTGTTCGGATTGAGACAGTTCGAGTTACACCCCTACTAGATACTAAATTCCTATTACTAATATATCTATTCAAGTTCTCAAAAATTTAAAAAAAAATTAATTAAACAAAAAAATCTATTCTATTATATATTCAAAGGGTTGAGTTGGTGTTGTTAATATTTTGTTGTCCCAAAATTTTTATTCCCATATTGTCCTTTCTTAACTAACCATTCAAGTATATATCATTTTCTAATTGATGATTCAATTTATAACTAGTCAACAAGTCACTTGAAATTTTCTAACACACCCATGTGGGTGTGCAACATCTAGTAATTATACATATCAACATATGATCCGTAGGGAATTACAGTTTGGACAGCGTAATTGAGAATTTATATTAAAAAGGATAATTCAAGAGTAGAAAATATATAAAGAGGATGAAATGACATGAATAAATGGGGAAAAGCATATGAAAAACTTGGGAGAAAATATACAGATAACTTTAAAATTGTCAACATACTAAGGTCCTGTTTGAAAACTTAGTTATTTTAGTTGATTTTTTTATTATTTAGGTAAAATTTATGTTTGGAATGATAGTTGGCTCTTTTTTTGTAGTTGATTTGATAATTGTAAAAGAAAAAATAAAATAATTATAATTTGAATGTGATATTTTATTTTATTAACTATTTTAACTTATTTTATCTTTATTAATTAATTTAACCAATGTGAAGGTCCAAAACAAGAGCACGATTCAACAAGAGGCGACAACGATTCAGCAACCTAGAGCACGACCAAAACTGAAAAACATACCTGCATCAAGAGGGGCTTCTCGCAGTTGGGCAATCTTCAGTCTGATCAAGTTTCAATCTTGCAACTGGGTATGCTCTATGCTTTTTCTTCTTTGAAACTGGTAATGTAATGCCAAGGTTCCTGAGGTTGTGTTGATTTCCATTCCAATTTGTTGGATTAAGTAAACTGCTCTCCCTACCTCCTATTCTTTGCTGCGTTGACAAAGCTCTGTTTGCTGGTCCTAAATTGCTCAGTTGAAGGTTTCGCCCTTTACCTGTTCGACAAAATGCCCCAGTGAAAACCTTGTCACTGTGCTGTCATAAGATGATTAAGGAGAAAGAGAAAGAGAAAGAGAAAGAGAAGGACAATGAGAGGGACAGAGAGGGTAGTAAGCTATCATTGAAGAAGGGCAAATTAGCCAAGAGCAAACTAGCCAAGAGTAAATCAAAAAGCAAATCTTCGACTAAGGTATCTTTGAAGGAGTTTGTAAATCAAGTAGATCAACTATCTACTGATGATATGCCTAATGTACTTCCCCGCCGGTCTACATGCATTCGAGGCCCCCCCAAATCTCTTTCACTTGGAAATTTTGTGGGACCGTGGCAAGGGCCCTCAAATGTAAACAAGAGGGGATTGAGGGACATAGATTTAGAGGATAGCTCAATTGAGTGTGATTGTGATCTTGGTACAACACAGTTTCGCTGGACTGTGGAAATGCAAGCCTCACCTGAGCAATCACCAAAGCAGCATCAAACACCTAATGCATGGAACACACCAACTAGAGTGCTAACTGATGTTGAGCAGTGGCCAAAATTGACCACTGTGTCCCCATTGGTGGCAAACGAAATGATGTTGTCAAATAAATTTGGCTCACTTAGTGTTGATCAAAGGAAAGAAGTAATGGGTTCCAAGCAACGAGAGAGTGATAAGCCCGTGCGAGCTTGTCGAAATGAGGATTCGGTTGATCTACATATGGAAGATGGTAGTGAAGGTCTAGATACACTTGCTATATCATGTAAACCTCTACAAGTTGGGAGCTCTTTGATTAAAGAAGAGATTACCAAGGTGTCAAAATTGAAGTATAAAATAGGTGCCCATAAGATTGAGAACCAAGTAGATGGCATTTACAATGTCCCTATTGAGATCTCAAAAAAAGGCTTTTCTCATTGAGAAAATGCTTTGGTTGGATACTTCATTGATAAAAGATTCTCTTTCCATTATGTGAAAACTTGGGCGGAGAAACTTTGGGGAAATTTGCTTGAGGACGTTGTCTCCATTGACAATGGTTTTTTTTATTTTTAAAGTAAAAAGTGAAGAGGCTATGGACCCAATCTTGGAAGATGGCCCCTATTATGTTGGGGCTAGATTGATTGTTATTAAAAAATGGCAACCTGGACTAAAACTAACAAAGTGTGAATTTTCAAGTGTGCCATTGTGTGTGAAGTTGTACAATGTTCCTTTGGAACTTTGGAGTGAAGAGGGTTTGGGTTACATAGCTAGCATCTTGGGAACTCCTCTTTATTTGGATGAGCCAACTTTCAAGAGAAGCAGACTTACATTTGCGAGAATTTGTATTGAAGTGCCAGCAAATAAAGAGATCCCTAAGTCTTTCAAAATAAATCTTGGTTATGGTGACCCATATGAGATTCAAGTTGAGGTACCATGGAAGCCTCAAAGGTGTGATGGTTGTAAGACTTTTGGCCATACCACTAATTTGTGCCCTCAAAAGCCAAAGTCTTTGAACCCTCCCTCCTTCAAACATGAGTGGAGAGTCAAGGACACTAAAACACAAATTCCGACTAAATGGGAAGTGGTGAAGAAAAAGGGGAGAGATAGTGGGCAAGGTTCAACGCCATTGATCAACAAAGAGAGAAAGACGCAGTCTTCTGTCCCCTCAACATCTAATGCCTTTGATGTCCTTGAATCGTGTGATATGGACGAGTTAGGAAATGGAGATTCAAGTCAAGAGTTGAGAAATAGAGGGAATCCATCTCCAAGTGATCCTAGTTATGGGGAGACTTCAAAAGAGGATAACAGAAGAAAACTTAAAGCGAAACTTCATGACTTGAAGAATGCTAGAAGGAAATTCTGAATCCTTGTTTTGTTGGGAATGTTGTGCTTGTTTTCTATAAGCTCAGTTTGTCTTTTGATGGAGTAATTTATTTTGTTTATTTTTGTGCTCCCATCAAAAACTGTGTATTGAATTTCATTGTATATCTTTCTTTTTTTGTTATAATATGACTTACTTATCCAACAAAAAAATTAATTTAACCAAAAAAGCTACAAACCCAAGTTTTCCAAAATGTACCAACAAACTATTCAAAATGTGCTAGATGTGTATATTATGTGCTATCAAGTATTGTCAGTACATTTTGTAAAAATTGATAATATTTTGTGACTAAGTAACTATGGATCGTGAGAATTTAAATAATTCAATAAAAGAAAAATACCTCCTATCATGATGTTCAAGTTTTTGAATCTTGTTATTGATTGATCAAATCTTGAATGTATAAATAAAACCACTCACAAAACATAAAACACTTTTACAGAACCATATGAGAAAAGTGAAAGGAATAGAGTTTCAAGCTTATTCTATTCACAAATAACGTATGTGTTTGATGGCTATCACAGACATATATATAGATAGGCGAAATTGTAATTTCCCATGAAACCACCATATAGGATAGTGGACATACGTTAGTTACCCATTACCCATTAAACTGATTAAATACATATAATAAATATATATAATATAAATAAATAAATAAAACATACATGTGGCATATGGGCCACTTTATGAATATTCTTACATAGATTTATATTGGTCAATTTTTATTAAAAATTTAATCGTTTTCTATTTTCATCTGAGTTTATCTCTTTCCTTATATTTATTCATTGTCTACTTTTCTCCATTTTTAGGTGAAGTCACCTCTTCTCTTTGCATTTTATTTATTTTCACATTACCTCTTTCTAATTTAAGTGTTTTTTGCCATTAATATCTAAACTAATCTTAATTTTCCCTAAATACATCACATTTTGTGTCAAACATGAATCTCAAAATCCTATTAAAAATTCAATTTATTCAAATTATGTAAATTTAAAATGTGTTTGAATACTAAATTTGTGTAAGAATTTAGGAAAGAAGAAAAAAAGAGAAGGAAATTTCAAATTCATCAATACAAATGCAATGGAATGTAATGTTTTTCACATATCGTTTCTCTCTCTCTCTCTCTCTCTCTCTCTCTCTCTCTCTCTTTTTCTTTTTTTCTTTTCCAAACGCAAGATGATCCCTTGCCACGGCTCAATTTGTGACACCATTGTGATAACCCTCACATTGTCTTAGCCATACTCATATGCATTTATATGCTTTGTCTTGTTATGTTTGCATTTCAGACCTTGCTCTTGTGTTGCTTGAGTGCTGTTTGCATGCTTTGCTTCTTGTTCGGTGTGAGTAGTCAGCCTAGGCCAACCAAGCCGAGGTCATCTTAAGCCTAGAACCGCCTTAGAACCCCTTTGATTGACCTCCACCTTCATCCTGGCATACTGGCCGAGATGTCATTATCTTGGCCGAGGTGTTCATCGCCAAGGCCGAGATGTGTATTATCTAGGCCGAGATGTTACCCTTGAACCCAAGTGACCTTGCCCTAGACTGGTACGACCTAGACCGAGGTGTGGCACACCTAGGCCGAGGTGTGGCACAGCTGGGCCAAGTGTTGTCCTTTCTGGCCGAGGTCATTGTTCCCTTGCTTGCCGAAGTCTTGTCTTTAGCCGATGTCATTACTCGCCGGAGTCCCTTGCCACTCAGCTTGTTGAGCACGCCTTGTCATAGTCTTGTCTTTTCAATCAGTCACCTTTTTGAGTTGAGCCAACCAACCGTTGCCACGTGTCCGAGCTGAAGGATAAGTCAGCCGACAGACTTAGAAACAAATCATTTCGTCTCAAGCCTTTGTTTTTAGAGAGAGAAGCTCTAGGAGAAGAAGGAGGAGTTCTAGAGTGAGAAGTGGATTAGCAAGCTTGATTCTTAGAGTTCAAACCGTTAGAACCTTGATTTGAGGACTTGGGCTTGCCTTGACCCCGACGTTTGAAGAACTATGTGAGTGGTATTTTAGTAAAGATATGTTATAAAGCTTTGATAAAACCTTGTTTTGCTTTGTTCGGATATTACTTACAAGCATGAATGATTATCCCTATTTTGCGTATCAAATATTGTACCTTGCTTTGATGACATTCTTGGAAGTCCGTATGTGCTAGGGGACTATAAGCATTTGTAGCACAAAGTTTGGAAGTCCGTATGTGCTAGGGGACTATAAGCATTTGTAGCACAAAGTTTGGAAGTCCGTATGTGCTAGGGGACTATAAGCATTTGTAGCACAAAGTTTGGAAGTCCGTAAGTGCTAGGGGACTATAAGCATTTGTAGCACAAGTCCTTAGTGTCCGGGGACTATAATGCAACGACACCATTGTTTTGAGATCTCTCTTGTCTTGTCTTGCCTTGCCACTGACGGTTTTACCGCGTGGGTTTGTTTGTCCGGAATGTCATCTCTTGTATTATAATGATGTTAGTAAGCATCCCTTGAGGCTTGAAAGATTTGATAGCCGAACTTGATTTACCCCTTGTGTTGTTTTGATAAAAGACCTCGGATATCATTCATGTAAACCCCTTTATTATTTATACCATTCACTGAGTATCCAAGCTCACCCTCTCTATATATATGTAGGTGATGAGCAAGACGGCGGCGACGCCTAGATGTCTTTGGCCGATGTGTTTGCCGACGTGTTTTGGATTATGTTTTGCAACGTCTTGAAGATCATGCTTCTTAGTTATTCTGCATTGTCTTTTGTTTTGATGGCTGAGAAGCCTTTTGGTCAAGATGTATTTTTGTACTTCATTTGTTGTATTAAAGCTATGTAATGATGTATGACATTTCATTCAACTTATGCACTGCTCTTATGGATTACTTAGCCTTGATTTATTACTTCCGCATCTGTAAGCCCCATATGTATACTCTGATTTGCGTGTGGATTCTTGTAAGTGGCCTTTGGTAATCTCAGATTACTGGCCATCATGGCACCATTCTACTAGGGGCGGAATGGGGTCGTGACAGATTGGTATCAGAGCACAAGTTCCTCCTAGAACGTTATTCACACACTTGAGTCCTAAAGAGCATAGGAATTCCCTTAGAAAGATGTTAGGATTGCACCATGTTGCTTGCTGCTTGAAAATATGTGCATCATCTCGGCATAACTGCTTGTTGCTTGCATACATACCTTATTGCTCATTTCGTTTAAAAGTCACATTTTGCATACTCATAGCACGATGAGGAGAGGAAGACCACCAGTTGGCCGAGATCGATCAGAAGACCGATTGGATCGATTAGAAAGATTAGTTGAAGGTTTAACTCGGGAGTTGAGACAAGTGAGACAACAGAATGCTAGTGCTACATCTACCCAGGCCGAACAGACGAATGGCCGACATGTAGTTCCGCCTCCACCTCCTCCAGTACCTCAAGCGCCTCCACAGTCAGCCTTGTATGGGGATGGAACTATGACTTTGATTAAGGAGTTCAAGAAGATGAACCCGCCGAGATTTCAAGGGGGCATAGAGCCGATGAAAGCCGAAGCGTGGGTTTTAGGAATGGAGAAGCTGTTTGAGATTTTCCCCAGCACCGATGCACAGAAGGTGGCATTGGCCGCATTTACATTAGACGACGACGCCCGAAGATGGTGGATGATAACCCGAGAAGGAAATCCTGACTTAACTTGGGCCAGATTCTTGGAGCTGTTTTACAACAAGCATTTTCCCCTTAGTGTCCGAGATCGCAAGACCACGGAGTTTCAGACTCTGACACAAGGAAATAAGACAGTAGCAGAATACGACCGTGCCTTCACCGAATTGGCGAGGTACGCGCCTCATATGGTCAGTGATGAATATAGGAAAGCTAGAAAGTTCGAAAGTGGATTGCGTGGACCGATACAGGATAGAGTCAACATGCTCAACATGCCAACTTATGCCGGAGTCTTGGACAAGGCTATTCTTGCAGAAGCTAACTTGAACCGATATCAGAATGTCGGAGAGAATCAGAGGAAGAGACAGAACTATGATAACCGCCGAGCTCCGTTTAACGCTAAGAAGAAGGCAAATGTGGGCAGCTCCAGCAACTCGAACCAGGAAGGTAATGCTAGGCTGATGTGTACAAGTTGTGGGAAGTCACATTCCGGGATTTGCCGTTGGGCGTCAGGCGCCTGTTTTGAATGTGGAGAGATGGGTCATCGTGTGAAGGACTGTCCGAAGTCAAGGACTGATGATGGTAAGAAAAATGGGAGCACCTCGGGCTCTGCACAGGGAAGCAACGTCGGAAGGACACAGATGAGGCAAGGCAGGGTTTTCGCGCTAGTGCCAGGAGACACCCAGAATGCTGAGACAGTAGTGTCAGGTATACTCCCAATCTGCTCTCAAGATGCATACATATTGATTGATTCGGGTTCTACGCATTCATTTATATATGCTAAGTTTGCCGAGAAGTTGAATAGAGAACCAGAACCCCTTGATTACATGTTATGTGTATCTGCTCCATCTGGGAGAACTATGATTGTTGCATCTATCTATAGGGCGTGTGTTGTCGTGGTTGAGGGTGTAGAATTATTAGTTGATTTGATGCCATTAAACATGACCCACTTTGACGTCCTATTAGGAATGGACTGGTTAGTAACGAATCATGCATCTATTAATTGTGTTTCAAAGAATGTCACGTTGAGACCCCCAAACCAAGCCGAGGTCATTTTCCAGGGTAAAGGGGTAGTGTCCCCACCTTACTTGATTTCGTCCACTAAGGCCTATAAGCTAATTCAGAAAGGGTGCCATGGGTACTTGTGTAGTATACTGAGTAATCAGAATGGAAATGTTAGTTTAGCCGATCTCCCAGTTGTTAATGAATTCCCCGACGTCTTTCCAAATGAATTGCATGGCCACTTAGTCGATAGAGAAATAGAGTTTACTGTGGACATCATGTCGGGAACACAGCCGATCTCCAAGACACCTTATAGAATGGCCCCAGCCGAACTTAAGGAATTGAAAGTGCAGCTACAAGAATTGTTGGATAAAGGTTTTGTTAGGCCGAGCACTTCGCCGTGGGGAGCACCAGTCCTGTTTGTTAAGAAAAAGGATGGCACACTTCGTCTTTGCATTGATTACAGAGAACTTAACAAGGTAACTATTAAGAATAAGTACCCGTTGCCTAGGATTGATGATTTGCTAGATCAACTACAAGGAGCACGAGTCTTTTCTAAGATTGACCTTAGGTCGGGCTACCATCAGCTGAAAGTTAAAGCCGAGGATGTTGAGAAGACTGCTTTTCGGACAAGATATGGCCACTACGAATTTTTGGTAATGCCTTTTGGAGTAACCAATGCGCCTGCAGCATTCATGGACTTAATGAACAGAGTCTTCAAGCCGTACCTGGATGAATTTGTGGTTGTTTTTATTGACGACATATTGATCTACTCCAAGAGTGCAACCGAGCATGAGAGTCATCTGAGACTTGCCTTATAGACCTTGAGGGACAGGAAGTTGTATGCTAAGTTGAGTAAGTGTGAGTTTTGGCTTTCCAGTATTTCATTTTTGGGGCATGTGATTAATGAAGAGGGTATCTCTGTTGATCCCAGCAAGATTGAAGCCGTGGTAAATTGGCCGACACCGACCAACGTGTCCGAGGTTCGTAGCTTCCTGGGTTTGGCAGGTTATTACAGAAAGTTTGTAAAGGACTTCTCAAGGATTGCAGTACCATTGACACAGTTAACTCAGAAAGGAGTGACATACGAATGGACCGAAGATAGAGAGGCAGCCTTCCAGGAGTTGAAGACGAGGTTAGTTACAGCACCAGTTCTTGTACTTCCATCAGGTAATGAGGAATTTCAGATTTACAGTGATGCTTCACACAAGGGTTTGGGTTGTGTATTAATGCAAGGGGGTAAGGTCATAGCATATGCATCTCGCCAATTAAAACCCCATGAGAAGAATTATCCTACCCATGATTTAGAGCTAGCAGCCGTGGTATTCACTTTGAAGATTTGGCGTCATTATTTGTATGGAGCCTCTTGCCAAGTTTTTACAGATCACCAGAGCTTGAAGTACTTGTTCACTCAAAAGGAGCTAAATCTGAGGCAGAGAAGGTGGCTTGAATTACTGAAGGACTACGACATGCAGATCCAGTATCACCCAGGTAAAGCAAACTTGGTAGCCGACGCATTGAGTAGGAAGTCAGTAGGAAGTCTGGCATGCTTGACCGTGATTTCAGTGGAGCCGACTATCATTGAGGAAGTAAAAGCAAGGCAAACGGAGGATGAATTCCTGAAGAAGGCAGCCGACGAGATTATCACCAGGCCGAGGTCAGGTTACACCTTCGAAAATGGGGTGCTTAAGTTTGAAGGAAGATTGTGTGTGGCCGACATCCCAGAGTTGAAAAGGAAAATTTTACAAGACTCTCATGGATCCAGATTCACTGTTCACCCAGGGAACACTAAAATGTATCAAGACGTGAAGCAGACCTTTTGGTGGCCGAACATGAAGAGAGAAATAGCCGAGTTCGTATCCCAGTGCTTGTATTGCCAACAAGTGAAAGCAGAACATCAGAGGCCAGCAGGACTTCTTCAACCCTTGCCGATTCCTGAGTGGAAATGGGAACACATCTCCATGGACTTTGTGATTGGTTTGCCGAAGACACAAAAAGGGATGGATTCGATTTGGGTCATAATCGACAGATTAACTAAGTCGGCACACTTTTTGCCTGTTAAGACTTCGTTCAATACTGATCAACTTGCCGTATTGTACATGAATGAGATTGTTAGACTTCATGGAGTGCCGATGTCCATTGTGTCAGACCGAGATCCGAAGTTTGTTTCTAGATTTTGGCAGAGTTTACAAAGAGCCTTGGGGACAGAGTTGAAGTTTAGCACAGCTTTTCACCCCCAAACCGATGGGCAAACAGAACGAACAATTCAGACACTTGAAGATATGCTTAGACTATGTGTATTGGACTTCAAGGGGAGTTGGGAAGTGCATTTGCCGTTAGTAGAATTTGCTTACAACAACAGTTATCAGGCTAGCATTGGCATGGCGCCATATGAAGCTCTGTATGGAAGGAAGTGCAGATCGCCGACATGTTGGACCGAGGTAGGAGATAAAGCTCTGATCGGCCCCGATCTAGTTCAAAGGACAACTGAAAAGATCAAACTTATCCAGCAGAGAATCAGGACTGCTCAGAGTCGACAAAAGAGTTACGCCGACCAGAGAAGGAAGGAATTAGAGTTTAAAGTTGGGGATCATGTATTCCTGAAAGTTTCGCCGATGAAAGGAGTTTTTAGATTTGGGGAGAAAGGTAAGTTAGCACCTCGTTACATTGGGCCGTTTGAAATCCTTGAGAGTGTTAACCCGGTTGCCTACAGACTTGCTTTGCCGCCGAAGTTAAGTCGAGTTCATAATGTATTTCACATTTCGATGTTGAGGAAGTACATTCGAAATCCACTGCACGTGATTGATCATTTTGGGATTGTGATTGATGAAGACTTAGGCTACGAAGAGAAGCCGATGTGTATTATCGATAGACAAGTTAGGCAGTTGAGGAATAAGGCAATACCAATGGTGAAGATTGAATGGAAAGAACATTACGGCAAGGATGCCACATGGGAAATGGAAGAAGAAATGAAAGTCCGATATCCGGAGTTATTCTCGAATCAAGGTAACTTAAGTTTGGGGACCAAACTTTTTTAAGGAGGGTAGAATGTGATAACCCTCACATTGTCTTAGCCATACTCATATGCATTTATATGCTTTGTCTTGTTATGTTTGCATTTCAGACCTTGCTCTTGTGTTGCTTGAGTGCTGTTTGCATGCTTTGCTTCTTGTTCGGTGTGAGTAGTCAGCCTAGGCCAACCAAGCCGAGGTCATCTTAAGCCTAGAACCGCCTTAGAACCCCTTTGATTGACCTCCACCTTCATCCTGGCATACTGGCCGAGATGTCATTATCTTGGCCGAGGTGTTCATCGCCAAGGCCGAGATGTGTATTATCTAGGCCGAGATGTTACCCTTGAACCCAAGTGACCTTGCCCTAGACTGGTACGACCTAGACCGAGGTGTGGCACACCTAGGCCGAGGTGTGGCACAGCTGGGCCAAGTGTTGTCCTTTCTGGCCGAGGTCATTGTTCCCTTGCTTGCCGAAGTCTTGTCTTTAGCCGATGTCATTACTCGCCGGAGTCCCTTGCCACTCAGCTTGTTGAGCACGCCTTGTCATAGTCTTGTCTTTTCAATCAGTCACCTTTTTGAGTTGAGCCAACCAACCGTTGCCACGTGTCCGAGCTGAAGGATAAGTCAGCCGACAGACTTAGAAACAAATCATTTCGTCTCAAGCCTTTGTTTTTAGAGAGAGAAGCTCTAGGAGAAGAAGGAGGAGTTCTAGAGTGAGAAGTGGATTAGCAAGCTTGATTCTTAGAGTTCAAACCGTTAGAACCTTGATTTGAGGACTTGGGCTTGCCTTGACCCCGACGTTTGAAGAACTATGTGAGTGGTATTTTAGTAAAGATATGTTATAAAGCTTTGATAAAACCTTGTTTTGCTTTGTTCGGATATTACTTACAAGCATGAATGATTATCCCTATTTTGCGTATCAAATATTGTACCTTGCTTTGATGACATTCTTGGAAGTCCGTATGTGCTAGGGGACTATAAGCATTTGTAGCACAAAGTTTGGAAGTCCGTATGTGCTAGGGGACTATAAGCATTTGTAGCACAAAGTTTGGAAGTCCGTATGTGCTAGGGGACTATAAGCATTTGTAGCACAAAGTTTGGAAGTCCGTAAGTGCTAGGGGACTATAAGCATTTGTAGCACAAGTCCTTAGTGTCCGGGGACTATAATGCAACGACACCATTGTTTTGAGATCTCTCTTGTCTTGTCTTGCCTTGCCACTGACGGTTTTACCGCGTGGGTTTGTTTGTCCGGAATGTCATCTCTTGTATTATAATGATGTTAGTAAGCATCCCTTGAGGCTTGAAAGATTTGATAGCCGAACTTGATTTACCCCTTGTGTTGTTTTGATAAAAGACCTCGGATATCATTCATGTAAACCCCTTTATTATTTATACCATTCACTGAGTATCCAAGCTCACCCTCTCTATATATATGTAGGTGATGAGCAAGACGGCGGCGACGCCTAGATGTCTTTGGCCGATGTGTTTGCCGACGTGTTTTGGATTATGTTTTGCAACGTCTTGAAGATCATGCTTCTTAGTTATTCTGCATTGTCTTTTGTTTTGATGGCTGAGAAGCCTTTTGGTCAAGATGTATTTTTGTACTTCATTTGTTGTATTAAAGCTATGTAATGATGTATGACATTTCATTCAACTTATGCACTGCTCTTATGGATTACTTAGCCTTGATTTATTACTTCCGCATCTGTAAGCCCCATATGTATACTCTGATTTGCGTGTGGATTCTTGTAAGTGGCCTTTGGTAATCTCAGATTACTGGCCATCATGGCACCATTCTACTAGGGGCGGAATGGGGTCGTGACAACCATCTTCTAAGCTACAAGCCACTTCTCATTTTCATTAGATTATCTTTAAAAAGAAAAAAAAAAATTAAAAACTCTCTCCACTAGAGTTTCGAGTAAAGAAGAAGTGAAAGTACGTTTGATATGAAATTCTGTCTCAATTTTCTATTCTCGTATTCCAAAATTTCTACTTCATTACAGGTTATTCATTACTCTTGGCGCATGGCTAGACCCATAAAAGTTGTAAATGGTGAAAAATGTAACACGTATAATTTTTTGTTTTTTGTATTCTTTTTTTTTTTTTTACTAGAATGATTTTGGGTTGAATCATGATAAATTTCTACGAGAATTTATTTATTCATCTTGGAACAGTACTCTATATTGTTCAAGGTAGTATAAGGAGACACAAAAGTGATAGAATCCACTGTGGAATTTGGGTTAAGACTAAAATAATAATAAAAGATAAAATAAGTTAAAATAGTTAATAAGATAAAATATCACAATTAAAACTATAATCATTTTTTTTTTCTCTCACAATCATAAAATTAACTATAAAAAAAAAAAAGTGAATTATCATCCTAAACATAACTTTTTTAGTCAAATTAAAACAATTAAAAATTAAAATAAATAATTAAAATAATTAAATTCTCAAACAAGCCCTAAAATCGTATTATAGCAACACATAAACAAAATATAATTTCTCCACGGCTACTTTGGGGCACCGAATACTTTTTCCTACTTTACAATACCAACCTACAAACTCATAAATTAAAAAATATATATATATATTACATTATCATATCATATCATGGAGAGATAGTTGATAGAGAGTGGAATGCAAAAATAGAGACCATCCCACTCCAGCGAGGGGGACCTTTGTCCAATAGTGTTCACTGCCACGTCTGCCTCAGGAGTGGCAAATTAGAAATTAATTCCGTACACGTTGGTCAAATATGCAAAAATATATTTCGCGCGAAGCGAAACCCCTCTCCTCCTTCTCTCCCCCGGCTAGCTTCCCGAATTGAATGCCCAAGCCACTTCACATTTAAAAGTTCGTTGGGGTAGTTGCACCCTCCACCCCACTCTCTCTCTCTCCTCTCTCCTCTCTCCTCTCTCCTCTCTCTTTCTCTACAAACTCCCTTTAAATTCTCACCCCCTTCCTCTTTCAATCCATCACACCCCACCTCTCTCTCTCTCTCTCTCTCTCTCTCTCTCTCACACACACACACACACGCACACACACACACACACCAATTTGCCTTCTATTCTGTGACATCTCTTCTCTCATCAATTAAGCTTTACTTGATCTGGGTATTCCAATTAACCTCCAAATCTCAAAACCCAGTTCATTAAACCACAAATTCCTCTGCTTTAACTCTCTCTTCTTTTCCTTTCTGGGTTTTCTCAAATTCCTCTGCTTTCTCAAACTTCACCTATTCTCCATTCAATTCTAGCCCTTTTAAGGACCTTAAATTATTAGGTTTTGGTTGTCTTCCCTGAATCAACAATGGCCGATAACACGAATTCAATTCTCGAGCCAGAACAGAGAAGAACCAAAACCACCCTCCCCAATTTCCTCCTATCAGTTCGTCTCAAATACGTCAAACTAGGATACCATTACTTGATCACCCATGCCATGTACCTCCTTCTCACTCCTCTTCTCGGCATAGTCTCAGTCCATCTCTCCACACTCACTCTCCAAGACCTAACCCACCTCTGGAACCACCTCAAATTCAACCTCGTCGCCGTGGTCCTCTGTTCAGCCCTCCTAGTCTTCCTCTTCACTCTCTACTTCATGAGTCGACCCAGAAAAGTCTACCTAGTGAACTTCGCTTGTTACAAGCCCGAACAAGCTCGTATGTGTACGCGAGAGATTTTCATGGAGAGATCGGGGTTAGCAGGGGTTTTCACTGAAGAGAACTTGGCGTTTCAGAAGAAGATTTTGGAGAGGTCGGGATTGGGGCAGAAGACTTATTTTCCGGAGGCGGTGCTGAGAGTGCCGCCGAATCCTTGTATGGCGGAGGCGAGGAAGGAGGCGGAGACGGTGATGTTCGGAGCAATCGATGAGCTTTTGGAGAAGACGGGTGTGAAGGCGAAGGATATTGGGATATTGATTGTGAATTGTAGTTTGTTTAATCCGACTCCATCGTTGTCCGCCATGGTTGTCAATCATTACAAGCTTAGAGGGAATGTTTTGAGCTATAATCTTGGTGGGATGGGTTGCAGTGCTGGGTTGATCTCCATAGACCTTGCTAAACAGTTGTTACAGGTTTGTTGCTATTTAGCCACCTTTACTTTTTTTTTTTTTTTTTTTTTTTACCATAGGATAGAATGTTAATAAATTAATAAGTTGGATTATAACAAAAGGGATCAATCGATTCAAACTGTAAATATTTTGATATTATTTGCTATCTCAAGAAATAATTACATAAACACCATCTACAAAAAATATATAAAAAAAAAAAAAAAAAAAAACAGTTGTATAAATTACTGGACCAATTATCTGTCCAGTCACTTTTTACTTTGAGAATTGTTTTAGTTATTTTTTTAGGATAATGTTTTGACATATCCTTAACTGTTTTAATGTTTTTATTGGCTTAAAAAAGTTCCCAATTTGGGGAAAACAAAAGTAGGAAAAAGTAGGCATATAAAAGTTAACTTGTTTAAGTCGATTGACATATTGCCAAAAAATAAAAATAAAAAAAATTAATTTTAGTAACTTAAAAGAGTCATTAAAAAAGCTAAAAGTACTAGGAAAAATATTAAACAAATCAGTTTATTTAAATAACAGCTTATTTGTGGATTTATTTGAATTCAATTAACTAACTACTTTTTTTTTTTGTTTGAGGAATGATAGGAATCATAAAAAATATCATGAAATATTTCATGAAATTGTTTTATTTTTTAATTAGTGTGTGGTGTTTTATTGTATTTGTAACTCAATAATGTAAAATTTTCATGAAATATTTCATAATTCTTAACATTATTTTATTTTTTAGGTAAGAACTAACTTTAAAATTGAGTGTCAAAGAAAATAGGAACTATCAATCAAAAAACCCATTTTAATATCGAAATGTAAAATTTAAGATTAGACATTTTATCTCCAAACAAGCAAAACAAAAAACGTTTTGTTTATTTGGTGTTTGAGGGTTTATTTTGGGAAGATTAGATTTTAGATAAATAACCAAGCAATCACAAAAAAAAAAATCAAAAAAATTAAAATGTCAAAGAATCATATAAACAAATTAAAGATTCTTTTTCTTCTCTTTATTTATTTATTTATTTTTTTTGTGTAAAAAGCCAATCCTAAGTGCTTTCTATAATTTTATTTTTTATTTTAATTAAAAAATCACTTCCTAAACTAACCGAGTTTGTTGAGCTGATGGCCAAATGAATTTCATGTGTTACAATTATTGTGGGCACCATTCCTGCAAATTTACAGCTGCGAAAAGTTGACCCAAATTACTGGAAGAGGGGGAGGGGTCTGGTAATAATTAAGGCCTATTTTGGAAAGATGGTAAAAATCAACTTTTTTGCTTTTAACCAAGATTTTTTATAGTGGTTTGGGAAGTTGATAAAAAGTTGATTTTTAGTACACTAAAATGACTAAAATAGCCTCACCCAATTTCAAAAATTACTTTTGACCCAAACTTCCAAAATATGAACACTAAGGGTAATTAGGTAATTTTACAACCAACTTTATCAAACCATGCCAAATGAACAAAGAGGAAAAATCTGCTTTTTTGATACAAACGCAAACCCAAAATGGCCCTAAATTTTACTGGTTTGTGAGTGTGTGTGTGGGTCATGGAAATGGAAAGGTCCTTGCGTCCGATATTAAAGGCAGAAAGTCTGACACTACGAAAAGTGTGTGATTAATGTGGTTGAAAAATAGGGTAAATTACATATACCCCTTGAAATTTGGATAAATTATAAATATCTCTATGAGGTTTGAGAAATTATAAATTTCTCCCTAAATGTTATATTTACATAACAAATTAGGAGGTAATTTGTTATGAAATTTAAATCTCATGGGATAAATTGTTATAAAAATACAAACCTTAAAAAGACAAGATATAATTTCTGAAACCTCAAGAGAGTATCCGTAATTTAGCCAAATCTCAAGGGAAGTACATGTAATTTGCCCTAAAAAATAAAAGTACTTGAAACATAAAATCTATCATTTTTAAAATTTATTTTTATTAATATGTTTGATTGATATTAAATTTTAATTTATTAAATATTTCATTATATGAAATCTAAGATTAATGCGATTATTTAAGAATAATAAATTAACAAATGTAATATTATTGTAAAAAAATATATATAATAAATTAATGTCATGTACGACCAGGTCACACATAAAAATGTCAATAGAGAAAAAAAAAGATACTAGTAATGATGTAAAAGTGATAGAGAGATGGACCAAAGAGAAACATATTATATTCGGGTACAGGTCAATGAATTTTTTTTAAATTTTTTTTTTTTAGAATTAAAGGCCACAATGATGTAGTTGTGTTATTTTAAAAAATTGGTAAATTAATACTGGTACAAGTTAGGCAAATCAAATTGATTTTTTTATTTTTTTTGGTAAATTACAATGGTAATCTCTATATTTTAATTATTGTGTCATTTTGATTCTTATAATTTTAATTAATTTAATTTTGACTATAAATTTATGATTTTGTCTCAATCTAATCTAATTAATTACAACTCTTAGTATATTTTTATAAAAAAATACACACATAAATATCATGTGTCATATTTTTAAAGTCAAAATTATGAACTTACTAAATTCAATGAGTTCATCTCAATTAGATCAAATTGACATAAAATTTAAAATTAAAAATCAATTAAAAGTGTAATGACCAATATAACACAAAAGATAAAATATAAGTATCGCGGATATAATTTGATCAATTTTTTTCTAAACTGACAAACATTATTGTACATAACGCAGGTGCAGCCCAACTCCTATGCGCTGGTGGTGAGCATGGAGAACATTACTCTAAATTGGTACTTTGGCAACAACCGTTCTATGCTTGTCTCAAATTGCCTCTTCCGAATGGGAGGTGCAGCGATCCTCCTCTCCAACCGCTCCTCTGATCGGTGCCGTTCAAAGTATCAGCTCATCCACACCGTCCGTACCCACAAGGGTGCCGATGACAAATGTTACAGTTGCGTGTTCCAAGAAGAGGACGAAAACAAGAAAATTGGCGTTGCATTGTCAAAAGACCTAATGGCTGTGGCCGGGGAAGCCTTAAAAACAAATATCACAACGCTCGGGCCATTAGTCCTACCTATGTCTGAACAACTTCTATTCTTCGCTACTTTGGTAGCCAGAAAAATTTTTAAGATGAAAATTAAGCCTTATATTCCTGATTTTAAATTGGCTTTTGAGCATTTTTGCATTCATGCCGGGGGCAGAGCGGTGCTGGATGAGCTAGAGAAGAATCTTGACTTATCCGAATGGCATATGGAACCTTCTAGAATGACTCTTAATAGGTTTGGAAATACATCGAGTAGTTCTTTATGGTATGAATTGGCTTATACCGAGGCTAAGGGGAGGATTAGAAAAGGTGATCGGACATGGCAAATTGCGTTTGGATCCGGGTTTAAGTGTAATAGTGCTGTTTGGTGCGCTTTGAAGACCATTGATCCGGCCAAGGAGAAGAACCCATGGATGGATGAGATTCATGAGTTCCCTATTCATGTGCCTAAAGTGACACCAATTGTTTCTTGAAACATTTTCATATTCTTATCATCAGAGGGTCATATTGTGTTTTTTTAATTTACAAAACATGATTGTGGTGTCTGTAGTCTAGGGGGAAAAGTAGTCACAAATGTCAATTACCCCTGAAATTTGTATTTTTATTTTACTAAATGTTGATTATTTAAGTGTGGTTATTATACACTAGAGGTGTTTCTTGTCCAATGGTCTCTCTCTCTCTCTGTCTCATATACATCAAAAATTGATAGGTTTGTTTAAATTATTTGCAAGAAAGCATTTTCTTTCCCAACAATATTAGATATCATGAAAAACCTTTAATGAAAATAATCATGAAAGTTTTGTGATTCTTAGATTATACTTAGAATAAAGCACCACACACTAATCAAGGTAATTCAAGGATCATAAATTTTTCATGATCATTTTTATGATAAAATTTTTATGATCCCTAACTTTTCTCTTTCTTTTCTTTCCTTTCCATCTCAATATAGGCAGACACACTCAAAATTCTCAATGCATGAGGATTGTAGCTTCCACACCGAAGTGGCTCTTCAATGAAAGATTGATAACATATGAGATATGAATAATTTTAGGAATTATGAAAAAAATATCATGAAGATTTATTATCTTTGGATTACAGTGCAGTATTTTATTGCATGTGTAAGTTAAAGGTGGAGAATCTTTCATGATCATGTTCATTATATTTTTTTTCACGATCTCTAACATTACTCATGAGATTTATATACCTAAAAAAAGAATTCTAGAGTAACGATATATAAATATAATTTTCATACAAAATTATGTAACTTCTTGTGATCTCTTTATTTCTAATTAAAAATACTTATCGTTGTTTTCAAATTTCATAAATATCATTTGCACATCTTTTCAAATATATTTTCTGTTTGCAAATTATTTCTCTCTTCTCCAAGAGAAAACAAAATGTGAGACTATGTTTGAATTAGGAATTTGTGAAAGAAAAATAAAAAGGAATGTGAAAATGTATTAACCAGAAGCATTTTTTTTTCAACTTTTTTCTCTTATTATTTATTATTTATAAATTTATAATTCAAACACGATAAGGAAGTTGAGTAATTAAGGAAGAGGTCCGTTGAACATCCATATGATTAGAAGTGCTTTGAATTTGAGGCCCAAGTGTAGGCATTGAAGCCATGCCGTGGATATGTGAACATGCACCTTGGTTCACAAGATGGAACCAGCTGGTTTTGTGCTTTAAAGGAAGAAACCCTAAACAAGTTGAATAAGAAAAGCCTATAAAAAATAAAGTTGACAGCTTTGCACAATCAATTGCTTTGGGCCCTTCACAAATATGCTTTAAATGTTAGGAAAGAAGCTGGAATATGCTGACTGATTCCCAAGGATTGGAGCTCATGGAAAAGCTATGAACATGAATCTCTTGATATAAGAGAACTGGTCGAGGAGTTTTTCGAAAAATTGGAGTGTCAGAAATTTATCAGGAGCTCGGGAAAGAGAAGCTAAACAGCTAAAATTGTTATTACTGAACAGGGCAGGGGATTGAGTTAGTGAGGACGAATCAACATGCTCAGAATAAGATTCACGTATTATTCTAGCTGGATTCTAACGTTTAGATTTCTAAATTGGTATTTTTTTTCTATTTTTTGAAACTTTATTTAGAAGTTATCGCTTTCAATGCTGCTTGTTTTGGTACGTTTCCTAGAGGTAGTTGAAATAGCATTCAAGCTTAAATCAAATTTATTATTTTGAGCAACTTCTCCTATTTCTTAGCTATTCGTACGACTCAACACTCGCGTTCTCTAGGTATTACGACTAATCTATTATTAATAGAGATATAAACCTCTACCAAAGAAAGTGTATTCTTAATAATGTTTAAAGAATTTTCGTTTCTTCTTATGGATTTGCTTCTTATGGAATCAAGGTCATTTACATCCACTAAAATGATATTTAATTTTGTATGATATTCTATTGTCATTTTCTATTGTCATTTTTTCAATCTTTTTATTTTAAATTGTCTTCGTACCACACAATATGATAAAACAATTTATTTGTAAGGGAGAGTTTGAGAGAAGAACGAATGAGAATGAAAGCAGAAATACTACACAATATGTCAAAATAATTTATCTGTGAGAGTTTGAAAGAAGAATAGATGAAAATGCAAACAAAAAATTCAATGCATGAATCGAACAATGGTTTAGATATATGTCCAAATAATTGGAGTGGCGGTACAATATTTAATTGTACAATATTTAATTCTTTCTATATGTTGACTTTAAGTGGAATAAGTCAATTGTTCCTACATTTGTAAGATTACTAAATTGCTTGTCTTAGAAGAAAATACGTTGCTTTGAAGAAGATACACATATTTTATTATTAGTTCATGTGTAGTTGAACAGTTCAATTTGTGAAAACTAAGATTATTGGTCGATGTAAGAAAACCTTTCATCAAATATTATTAGTCTTTTGATTGCTTTAGTTGTCTCTCTAGGTTAGGTGGCCAATTTACTCTTTGTCCATCAAATTGGGTGACTGGTGGGGCAATCAACTTTTAATTCAAATGGGTCCTCATGAAAATTTTTTAAAATTCATTTTGTTGAACAATAAATTCATGATCCTAGTCTTTTTCTTTTATTTTCTTTTATTTCCTTGCTTTCTCACAAGAAGTTAAAATCAATAATTGTTGTGAAACTTGCCGATCAAAAAAAAAATAATTGTTGTGAAACTTAGATTGTAAAACTTGATGGAATGGAGATCTTTATTTTATTTCAAAAGGATAGAATTGATTATTGAGATTTTAAATCAATGATCTATTATTGATCACTACTATATTATTATCAATTTAAAAAAAAATTAAATTTAAATTAAAAATTTGTTGATGTGAACTTTTTGCACAATTCTTTTTTTCTAATAATATTGTTAATTGCTCACGCTGTTGTGTCAAAGCTATAATTCAGATAATTTAAAACTCCACGTACAATAAATAATTGTTAAACGATTTTCAAATTAAACCTATCTTGTTCATTTATCAAATTATATATATGTGTGTGTGTATATTTAGTGGCGGAGCCATATGAGGATTACGGGGTCATGTGTCCCCCTGGATTTTTCGTTTTTTTTTTTATATATGTATATAAATAAAATTTTAAACAAAAATAATATTTAGAATAAAATATCAAGGGCATTTTTAAATTTCTGAAAACAATAGTGATTGTTTTATTGAAAATGAAGTGACTACAATAAATTATATTTTTATGTATGAAAATTTTGTGAAACAATCTCAATACAAAGGTAATATCTATCATTATTAATATGCAAATATAATTAATCTCATGACTATATATATGTAAAAATTTCTAGAGTGCTAGTTATATTTGTATGTGGAGTTCACCTTTCATATGTTGCTTTATTATTGGTTTGTGATATTATATGTCAATAATGACGTGATATCACTATTATATGAAATTTTTACTTACAAAATTTGATTTATCTTACCATTATATAATTTATTTTACAACTTAAATATATGAATTGTTTGCATTGTCCATAATACACTAATTACAGACAATACTTTCTTTTCGATTTTACTCGAAATTAATTGTAAAATTTTATGTAAAATATTTTGTAACAATTTATTTAATTTTTTTGTACTTAATATTAATTCAAAAATTATAATTATTTTCTTATTATTGGTTATGAAAAAAAATAAAACTATAATTAATAAAATATCCTTCCTAATTTAATTTTTTGATTCCGCCACTCCTTATATCAATTGAGGGATGATGGTGCACATGAAAACATCTCAAGTCAAATGACACTATAGATAGAGTAGTTTGAAGTAATTGACGAAGGGTGGGTTTGAGTCAAACTTGTTGGCTGTGTGTGAACAAACAAAACCTTGTAAAATAAGTAGGAGATGGAGTGCAAGCTGCCTTGGTTTATGGTTGATAAATCTAACAATTGTCGTTAGTAGGATATCGTGATGAACCCACCACCATTACATGCATATACTCCTTTCGTTTCATTTTATTAGTTTATTAGTTTATTTATCTTAAAATAAATATCTATTTTAAAAAGTTAAAACTTTAAATTTAATAATTATTAAAATTATTTCTTATAAAGTAATTATAAATATATTTTAAAATGAGAATAAAAGAGTATTTTTAGAATTAATATTTTAAAATTTAAATTCAAAGTATAATGATTATGATCCTTTAAAAAGTTTGAAATTTCTAAAAAAATTATCAATATAGGACAAAGAGAGTATATCTTATATAATATATATATATATATATAAGGACCTTGATTGTGCCCCATTGTTTACTTCACATTATTTTCTCATATGATTGGATAGTCATGTTAAAGTCCAAAGAAGTAACAATAGTCTAACTAATAGGTGGGCCTCTTTTTGTGAAGTTTATTTTATGATTTTTAATTTATAACTTTGTAAATAAATTTAAAATTATAAACAAAAATTTGTTTGTTATTTTTTATTTATTTATTTATTTTAAATATGAATAATTATAAAATTTGTTAAATTCTAATTAAAAAAAAAAGACAAAAAGTTCAATTATCTTGAAATCCTCATCTATCCCTCGCATCCTATAGCTATCACCTACCCTCCGAGCACTACTGCCGATCACCAGCCATCTCCACCTTTGAAAATTGTTGTTATATTGACACTTGCCACAAAATTGTTAATTTTAACATTCAATTTGAATGGAAAGATTATATTGAAACTGGGATCAAATTATTTAAATTAAAATAATAGAAATTAAATTAAAATTTTAGTTAAGCCACGAGAGTTAAAAGTATAATTTACTCTTCATATATTTATCGGTACACAATTAATATTTCTAACATTATTATTTTGTAATTGGAACAAGACAATAATAATTATAGATTGCTTTCAACATATTTAGAAAATGTGTAAAACTTCTAAAAAATCTTCCAACTTAACTCACAATAATATAACATAATAAGTGTTAATTTTTAATTTTTACACATTAAATCGTACAGAGACCAACTCCTTTATCACATATTTTTTATTACAGGATCTGCAATATGCATTGCTTTTCGATGAGATGCTTAAGTTTTTGACTAATTCAAAGTTGTATATAGATTAACAATGCTTATATACAAGTTGATACACAGACAGACACATATAATGATTCAAAATTGGAATTTTGGCATTTCAAGTTGTCCGCCAAACCAAAATACTTGAAAGTAGTTTTAGTCAATCGAGGAAACAAAATACCATCTGCAAGCTAGCAAAACCCAACTTGTACACAACATATCTCAGACATACTGAAGTTATTTTATAGGTATGAAATCAAGGAGAATCATATCTTTCTATGTATACCTAGTGATAAAAATTGATAGTAAATTATACTGATCTTATATTGAACTCTCTTGTCATATAATAAATAATAAATATAAAGATATATTACGTCAATTTAATTGCATGACATACTTGTAAAATACTTCCTCGAATAAAATATGGCATATCATATCACTCGGTTTCACAAGAATATAAACATCAAATATTAGACACTGTAAGCATCGTTGTCTGAATTTCCTAAAATAAAAATAAAAAAAACAAAGAAAAAACTAGAAAGTGAGCACAACACGTCTCTTTCCAACTCTCTCACCTCATTTTTGGGTCGAATTCTAACCATTACATTGAGGATTGGAACCAAACAACAATGAGACGAGAGAGAGAGAGTGAGAGAGAGTTTAATTAATACAAGCCAGAAAAATAGTCATACTAATACGCAATGTGCAAATACCAATTTTAGTATGAGAATATAATATTATAATGAGATAAATTACACTTTGTCCGTTTTATGTTTGGATATTTTCTCACTTTAGCTTTAAAATTTGTTTTTTCTCATTTCGACCCTTCTTTTTTCAAGTTTTTCTCAATTTATTTCTAAAAAAACTAGTTTCTACTCAAAATTAAAGAAAAAAATCCATATTAATAGGCACATAACATAAAAATATTTTATTATATAAAGCTCATACTTTTGACACAAACTCAAATTTTAATATAATATTATATTTTTTTAAGCAGATAAATGACAAACATGAAATTAACATCATTCAACTTAAATCATTTATAACCTAGCATGGTTCACACGCAGTGGCGGAGGCAGCAAGGGATGAGGGGGTCATGTGCCCCCCTGAATTTTGGGGTTTTTTTTTTTTTTTTTTTTTTTTTGGCTAATATAAAAAAAGAGGGTGACTATTGATTCAATGGTTAAGACTTGACCTAATAACCTTAAGGTTATGGGTTCAAGTCTTGGGATTGTGCATTATGTCAAAGGTTAGGTATATACTCAATCTTTCTCCTCTCAAACACACATTAATATGTACTAATTGGACGTTGTTGTTGTTGTTGTTGTTGTTGTTGTTATTTTGTTGCAAATATAAAGAAAATATTTTAAATAAAAAAAATTACAAAAATATTATTAGAGTGAAATGTCAATGACATTTTAAAAATTATGAGAACAATAATAGTTGTTTTGAATGAAAATGAAGAGACTATTATATACTATATCATCTATGAAAATTTTATGAAAATTTTTTAATGTAACGGTGATGTCATTATTATTGACATACAAGTATAAGTAATCTCACTATAAAGATATGAAATTTGTTAGATTGTTAGTTATATCTGACATGTGAGATTCACTCTCTATGTGTTTATTTACTATTAGTTGGTAATATCACATACTAATGATGACATAGTATTACCATTATATTGAATTTTTAATCAAATTTTGTATAAATTTTTTTTATCATTGTATAATTTATTTTAAGACTTATATCCATATTTTTTTATATTGTCCATGATACACTAGTTATAAATTACATTATTTTTTTTTTGTTGATGTTTCTCGAAATCAATCGTAAAAACTTGCGTTAAATATTTTTGTAAAATTTTTTAATATTATAATTAATAAGTACCCCTCTAATTTGATTTTCTGGCTCCGCCACTGTTCACACGGCACAAGTTACTTTGATACCAACTGTAACAGCTCATATTAATTATACGACTCATCCTAAATAGTAATGAAATATTTTTTTTTTTCAAAGAATCGCAACTTTAAAACACATTGTTAATAAGAATAAATGTAAACTCACTTATACAACTACGAATTTTTCTTATTCAAACGATGTGTGATGTGAAACAATATACTAAAAAGAGTGTGGCATATCAGCTATAAGTCTAAGCAATACTATAAACATACTCTGAATTAAACCTTGCTGATGTGTAAAATTTTTTATTGGATGTCACACAATTCTAAAAACTCTAAAAGATTGTGTGAAATTCAAGGGTGATGCTGTGCAGGAACCTAGGCCCAGGCATGAAAATTGTTGCATCATGTGGCCAATTCACTTGCTGCGGGTTCAGATTCTAAAATTTGGACCATGGTGGTTGATGGGTCATTGTGATGAGACACTAGGCAAGCTGGATGTGCTTGGGTGTGTTTTGATGAAAATCAAAATCAAACATACCATCAAGCCATTCAAGTATATTTGGACACTCCTATTATGGAAGAAGCAAGAGCATGCTTTGAAGCTATCAGTGGGCCAAGAAAGAGGAGCAATCCTCCATTTCTATATTCACTGAGAGCCAGGTCTTTGTGGATATGCTGAGGGGGTTTATTTTGCCAGACTGGGCTTTGATTACTATTTTGGCAGATATGAGGTCATTAAGCTGTTCTTTTTCATTTTTAGCTATATCTAAGGTAGATCGTTATGTAATAAATCCAGCTCAAAGTCTGGTTAGAAAAGTAAACAATCTATATGATTAATATTATTGCTGTCTATTGTTCTCAGACCAAAAAAAAAAATGTGGTCTGGGATGGTGTCTATATTAACCATAATTGTCTTTCTCATCTTTCTCATGTACCATCGCAATTGAGGAGGCCACATAATCCCCAACTTACTCTCTCACCTCATTTTTAAGTCAATTGATGAGCATACATATTTTAGGTCAAATTCTACATAAATATTGAGGCACATGGCATAACCATTGTGAATTGTGTTAATCCACTAGTCAAATTTTCACATTCAATTTCAACAAAAAGTAGATCACATGCTCTTATCAATATTCATTATCTGTCTCTATGTCTAAAACACACCTACTTCGACTTGATTTTGATTGATTAAATTTTGATTGACATCTGTGTTTGTATTACTTAGGGGTGCAACTTGGGCGGGCTCAACCCGAGCAACCCGAGCCCAGCCCGAGTTTTTTTAGGGCTTGGGCAACTATATCTTGTAATCTGGACGGGCCTGGGCAGATTTTTGATGTCCGAATTGTAATTCGGGCCGGGCTTGGGCAGAACCAATGGCCAACCCGAGCAACCCGAACCCGAATTAAATTTAATATATTATATAAATTATATAATATATAATATATATATAATTTAATAAATTATATAATATATATAAATTAAGTAAAAGAGTTAGTCTTAATTTTTAATTTTTATTTTTTGGTGACCAGAAAATAACTTTGAATAATTCTCAATTCTTTGTTAATTATCAATTCTACCTACAGGTTTCAAAACAAATCTACTTACAAGTTTCTGGGCAATTCGGGCTAACCCGAGTTCAAAATACAAAGCTTGGGCCGGGCTTGGGCAGCAAAGCTCGGGTTCATGTTCAGGCTTGGGCGGGCTTGGGCACTGCTCTGGGTAATTCGGGTCGGACTTGGGCAGACCCCCAACCCGACCGAACCCGCCCGAGTTGCACCCCCGGTATTACTATCTCAACTTGATTTAATTTCTTTTCTCACTGGAATGTCAAAAGTTTTATTATTTTTTTATTAGAGTCTCTATATTTTAACAGTTGTGTTATATATCTAAATTTTATCTGAAATTTAAATTTGGGAACAAATTGTTCTTCATGTAGTCCATAACACCCTAACTATAAAGAGTAACACTATGAACCAACCCTTATCAATCCAAAAATTATCTAGGATCTTTATCTTATGATTCAAATTTATTCTACACATCGACTCACACTACACATATTCAATCACAACCTCACACAATCTCATTCAGGATAAATTCAAAAAATTAAGGATAGGTATCTAGAATTGTTCAACTATAAATCTAGACCCTACACTATACTTTCCTAGTAAAATTTTCATAATATCTTGAATTATTCCTATTTTAAACCAACTCAACAACTTTTTGTCCTAGTGTAAATCTAGTTTAAATTCTATCAGAAGCTATATTTACCAAAGTTAAAAAATTAAAAAATTATTTAAAAAGTTTATACTATTCAAGGGTAGCTTGTGAGAGAAACTTAGAGGGCAAAATTATTATTTTATCATTTGAATTCAACTATCTAAAAGTCAAAAAGTTACAAGTCAAAAAGTCAAAAAGGTAGAATGGTCATTTTGATTTTATTACAATATTTTATTACATATTTTTTCATAAAAAGTCAAAAAATTATCCTAAACATATATCTTTTTTTCTCTACTTTTTTAATTAAAAGGTAAAAAAATACACTTATATAACACATCCCAAACCAGCACTAGTGTAAGGTAATCACATCATATCTTATTAACTTAATCATGTTCTCTTGGGTCTTCAGCATCAATCAAATAACCTATGGCCCCGTTTGTTTTGGGGTGTAAAAGATGGAATGTGATTAGGATGAAAGTGGGCTATTTAGTGTTGTGTTTGTTTGTAGAGTTAGGGAAGGGATTAGGATGAAGGAAGGGATTAAGATGGAGGTTGGAAGGGAATTGGGATGGAAGAGGTGGAGGTGGTATTAGAAAAATAGTAAAGGGATTAAAAAAAAAATATTTTTTTTTATTTTTTACATATTGAGAATTTTTTTTTGAACATTAATTTTTAATTTTTTGTATTTTATTATTTGTTTTATTATTTTATATAAAAATAATTTAGCAATTCTTACACTAACAAATATCATCAAAACAAACACAATTTTACTTAATCCCCTCACTATCAATCCCCTCACTAACAATCATCTCCATTCTACATCTGAAAACAAACGGGGCCATAAAATGTAGCTGTACCATCTCAAATACTCCCTCCTTCCAAAATAATGATCCCTTTCGAAAAATCTAACTTTTTTTTAGTATTACAATTATTGTAATTTTAAAAAAATAATAGTATATTTTTTTTGAAAAATATCAATGTTATAATTATACTTTTTATGTTGGTAATGAATTTAAGAGAAAAGCAAAATAAGAAATTTATATTATTTTTTTACTTAATTTTTGAAATTTTTTTTTTATTTTTTATTTTAAGATAAAAAAAAATAAAATAAATGACTAATATTTTAAGAAGGAAAGAGTATCATTTTATCTCCAATTGAAACCACTTCCAACTTTTCTTACTTATCTTTTCTTATAAACGGTACTCTTCTATTTCAATATTTTCATTTTAACTACACTCATTCTCCGAACACATTTTTCCTAAACAAAAACTCAAAACTCAAATACCATACATCACAGAAAATCTTATTATTAAAAAAAAAAACAAACAAAACAAAACAAAATAAATCTATTAAAACCTACTTTAGTTTCTGTAATTGCAAATCTATGATCCATGAAGTTTCTACGAATCAATCAAACTAGTATGTTGCTCACAAAGTTTTTTTAAAACCAAAAAAAAAGGTTGAAACTGACACAGGAAATTTGTACCGAAGGCTAGGTTCAAGAATCTTAAGACACTTCCACAGACGCGAACAGGGCAGCAAAGTATGATTTAGCAAACAGAGTTCTAATGAACTTTTTTTTTCTTTTTTTTGGTCATTTCACAGGCCAATTTGTTAGCATTGTATCATGCACTGTCACTGCAGAGTGCACTTAAACTGACAGGAATACATAATATTTACACGTACATGTCAACTAAATACCCTAACAAGATTCAAATATGCATAGCAAGAGCCAAATCACAAATTTAAAAAATAAAAAACATAAAATAAATCAGATGAGATAGGGTTTCAGTTACATGCCCCATACACCACGTGTGGTTGCCACCTTGTTGCTCGGTCGAGATGTTAATTCGTACAATATCCTGGCAAATGTGTCGGAATATTTTCCATCTGATAGAAGTATCTCTGCAAAGGCATTCTCATAAGCTAGAAGCAGGGCTCGGTTCTGTGGTTCTGCGACAAGGCTCTCCAATATTATTGCTGCTTTCCGGCAAACTTCTGGCACTGAATGTGTCTTAATCACTTTCAGCAGTCGATCAACTGCCCTGAAATTCAGAATAGTGTTACACTCAGAGAACTACAATATGAAAAAAGTTTACTAAAGACAAAAAAATACAAAAAACAAGAATCAGAAAACAATTTTAGAAAACCAAACCAAACAAACCCAATATTTTGTATTGTAGGTCTCTCGAAATACATTTTAAGTAACAAAAACAAAAATTCACCATCGCTCACTAGCAAGCTTCAAACGGCAGTCCATGTTAACTTCTGCAAGGTTATAAAGTGCACCAACAGCAGCTGCTTGTGCATCTACAGCTGGTAAGCTCAAAATATCAACCAAACGCTTGTAAATCTGCAAAGTCCATCGAAACCTCAGCGTACTACATGTTCATAATATAAACTAAACTTCCACTTTTACTTAAGAGGGATCGTATGAAGAGTAATATCAAACCTGTGGGCCGAAAGGAAGAATGAAAGGTTCATTATCAGGATTTATTATCAAACGGCCAATTAACTCTGCAGCTCCAAAATTCCAGGCTTTGACAGAAGATTTCAGCATCCCCATGATGGCTTGGACTGCATGTTTCTCCCTGGTTTGACAAAAACCAGTGAGAAAATTATCAACTAAGGGGGGTTCTTTTCCTTCTATTTTTGGAACAAGCAATTCTGAAATTGGAAATCACAGTTGCATGATGTAAAGAAAAATAAGAAGTCAATTCTTACGTAATTTTGATGAATGAAGGCTTTGATGAACTAAAGATTCGAAGATCCAGTAGTGGTGCCAAATTCACAACTGTCTCAAGGGCATTTGTGACAAGTTCCTCATCCTCTGCAAATATTGAGATTATTTTTCAAGCACTTGCATTCAAGGAAAATACAAAGTAAATAAGCACTTACATTCTAGGAAAATACAATGTACCATTCATTCCAGGTATGTCAAACTATTTTACAAAAATCATCCATATCTTATAAACATCATGGAATATGTCAAAATCACACTAAAGGAAGTCAGAAATTCCCTTAGATGTTCACAAAGTCAGTGAACCTCTTTCATTCAGAATCCAGTTGATTTTGAATGTGGTCTTTCATTTTCCTGCTTTTTCATGCAGTGCAATCTTGGTTCATACATAACATGTACAGGGAAGAGAAAATTTAAGATAAATAGAAAAAGTGATGCAATACCCAATTTATACTAACAAGACTAACTACTTCATACTAGTAATCAATTTATCATCTTCTCATGGCTCCCACATCAACTGGGCTGCATCACATTTGTAGTGTGGCAGGAGAGAAGATCTCTTTAAGAAATTACCCAATTTACTGAATTAGTTCAAACATTCCAATATATTCAACACACACAAACATCATGTATACAAAATTGAAAGAAGGGCAAATTACACAAATAGTCCCTATAGTTTGGGGCTTGTGTCACTTTGATCCCTGACTTTTCAATTGTGACACATTTAACCCTGAATTTTGAATCTTGTTCCAAATAAGGACAATTGAAGATATCATTAGATTTTTCAAGGGTAAAATTGTCAATTTGATAAAATATAAACTAATTTGACAAAAATAAATGTCAAACAAATATTTTTGAATTTCTAAAAATTATTTCTACCCACTAAAAATAAAATTATGTAAAATTGATAAATCTTTTAAACATTTATTTATTTTTTTTACCAAATTAACTTTTATTATGTGTTTGGATGATGATCATGTAAAATTAATTTTAAAAAATTAATCATGTAATTTTTATTAATTTTACATAATTTTATCACTGGTGGATAAAAATAATTTTTTAAAAATTAAAAATATTTTTTTGACATTTATTTTTTGTCAAATTAGTTTATATTTTATCAAATTGACGATTTTACCCTTGAAAAATCTAATGATATTTTTAATTGTCCTTATTTGGAACAAGATTCAAAATTAATGGTCAAATGTGTCACAATTGAAAAGTCAGGAACTAAAGTGACACAAGTCCCAAACTATAGGGACTATTAGTATAATTAACCCTAGAAAGAAATACTTGCGATTCGTTGGTAAGAGCGAAAAAAATTACAAGATACGAAATGTCCTACGATGAAGGCCAATTGAGGCATCAATTAAGGAAAACGAAACAGTTTTGAGTAATTATGGCTAAAGCTGTCACCTGCAATATGATCTTCAATGCACTGAAAGACTGTTTCCAAGCAATGACGATGCTGGGCCATTATGACTTCATTTTCTGCCATGAAAGAGAAGTTGCGGATAATATTTGAAGCAGCAACAGCACATTGTTGTTTCTCTGCACGTCCTTCATCATCCAGATTAAACAGGCCATCTTCTTTAAACCACCACTCTGAAGGATGAGTTTTGGTAGTACTCTTCTGCACAGATGCCTCTACAATGGAAGAACCAGGTCCCATGCTGCCATCATCAGGTCATCCCAAATTCAGGTTCCAACTCCACATTGCAAATCTTATGCAGAAGAAACTTCAAAATTTACTAAAAATGAGTAAATAATCATGTCAAACCTACCTCGGATTAGGAACAACATCATTGGAGCTTAAAGGCTTGTTTTCATTCCCAAACCCTGTCACAAGAGAGTTTGCGCCTAACAATCTCACCCGTGGTGTCCTCTTTACAAGGCCCCTCGGTAGGGCTATATCACGCCAATCGTCTATCTGTTCCAATTGTAAATAGTATTATATTAATACAAACTGTCAGGAATTCTATGTTGCAATAAAACTTTAAATAAGCTCCGAAAGCTCATAGAAAAATTTACACATACAACTTGGAGAAGAGCATCGAGCAGCCCAGGTATTTTTGCAAGAGGGGTTGCATCTCTCCGCACTTCATCCTTTTCTTTGAATGAAAGATTGGTGAGAGCATTCAATGCCCATGTCAGCTCACTCTTTAATCCACTTTGAAGAGCCAGAACTATCCTTCTGTTATTTTGATCTGGATTACAGAGACGCAACAAGAAAAAAATGGGTGTCAAAAATTGCCTCAACCATCTACTGATCATTGTAAATAGAAATATCACGCTGGAGTTACTAAAACCTGATGCAGGTATCAGCTTACAAGCAGGATCACCGATCACTTGCATTAGGCATAAGCATATAAAGCTTGCCAAGCAATGACAAAGCAACTCAAATGACAAACCACCTAGTGCCTAACAGATACCTCAATTAGCTATTAGAGCTGTACTTTTTCTTGATGAGCACAAGGCATAGTTACAGAAGTTCAATAACCACAACTAAATTGCCCAAAGTGGAAATGTTATTTTAGATTAAAATACTGGTGGAAATTTACATGTTAGTAATCATAACGGATATATACAAAGTTATCCAACTCATACAATACGAGATTCAAATCTTATGATTTGAGTCAATTCAACCATAATTCATACAAATTGGTAGGGTGGGTGAATAGATGATCAATGGATCAATTGATGAATTGACCAAATTGATAGATATCATTCACCATCAATCCTATTGAATGGTTCTTTTTCAATTTTGGAACCCCTTTTTTCAATTTTGGTTGAAAATGGTGTCTCAAAGTCTTTAAAGGATTTCAAAATTATTCTACTCCATTCTTCTCCTCTCTTTCCTTTTTTCATTGTCTTGGACACTTTGTGCTCTCAACTCCCAACTTTCAAATTTTCAATAGACAGAATTTTTTCTCTCTCTACAATGCTTTCATATTCAAATTTAGTTTTAGCCATCTGTTTCTACTTCAAAAGGAATCTTTTGGAGGTATTGTTCATTGATAGCCTTGAAAACATTGGTGATTTGGATACTTTGACCCTTTTGAATTTAGCAGTTGAGTAACTTAACTTATATAAATTGAATTGTTAACTTATTCAAGTTTTAAATTTGGGAACTTTCTTTGTTGAAAAAGGTTGTTATGAAAAAGGGAAAGAACTGATCTAGTGATCTTATATGAGACCATGGTTTTGGTGTACGGTGTAGAGTATAGAGTCAATAACTAAGGTTTAAAAGAAACAATAGATAAGCTTAAGTGTGTGTGATGAATTTATGAATTATGATGCAAATTTTGTTAAATGCATCTCAAGTTGAATTTTGAATCTTTTAATTTCTTACAAGATGTGCCTTGAAATTTGCATCTTTCAAGTGAATCAAATGAACGCTAGTAACACATATGTAATACAAACCTACAAATTACTTGGCAGGACTCAAACTCGCATCTCTTGACATGGAGGCAAGCGCTTGAGTTACAAGACCATGGGGTCATCATTCAAAACAGGTTTTGCATTAATATATGTCTAATCATTAACTTTTACGGTATATTTTAAATTTTTACATGTATATGTGTTTTCCTATCTATTTTAAAAAGTGTTCTGAATCTTATGATTCACAATTAGATTTACGGTTCAAAAAAGAGAATTTCAGTTCATTGTATTAAATGGTGCACTTAGGCGGCCCAATGAGGTGCAGCCTTGTGCTTCGAACAGGTCGAGGCAAGGCGCAATACGCAATACACAATACGCAAAGCACAACTTAGGAGCTGAGGCGAGGGCTTTTTTTCGAGGAGCGAGGCATGGGCATCATGGGCTTTACCTATTTTTCTACTCCAACTATTGATTAAGTGCCTTTTTTGTGGGCATACTCATAGGAATTCAAAACTCTTCAATATAAAATGACCAAACGTAGTCAAAAGAAAGCAGAAAGTGATAAAAGAATGAATGTTATGTTTTATATCTTTTGATATTATATTTCTAACTTTTAGATGATTAAATGTTATGTTTAAAGATTATCGGAAATGGTTGTGATTTTTGAATTTCTAAATATATTTATTATGTTAAAAAATTTGCCTATTTTATAAATTTTGCTTTTGTTCTACTACTAGCACTTCGCTTTGGTGAGGCACGCACCGCACCTTGCTCTTAGGCTATAGGAGACCTTATTGTCTCAATGAGCCTAGAGCCTTTTAAAACACTGTGGTTCACAATTAGTATATTGATTACTAATCAAAATTTGCATTGAGATCTTTCCCCTATCTTTACTATGCCCATATCTGAACTTTTTTTTAAATAAATAAAATTTCCAATGGCCCACAAAGCCCATATCTACCTCTTTTAGGATTTTTTGGGTAGGAGTATTTGTGTCATATCATGCGTGTTTCCCATGTTCATACCTCATTTCTTAACTGATGCTAGCTATAGCTTGTTTCAAATTCAACGAATACATGGCTTGTTACCAAATGTTTTAGGCAATTTTTTATAACCATTCAGTGATTTCACATTTAGGGCATGTGTGATTGCAAATTTTATTAACCGGATTACATATATAGCGGATATTGGATCCAATGAAATTGGCAAATTCTTAATATTGAGAGGCGCTGTATGAAAGAAAAAAAACAAAATGAATACATAATAAATGGTTAGCTCACTAATTTAATTGGATAATTAATTCTACACTAATTCATGGCATTATTAATCCTTTCACTATTAATCCTGTTAATCAAACAAGGCCTTAGTGTTTTTTTTTTTTTTTTGGGTAAAGTAAAAGGTAATCATTTAGATTTCAATGTGTGTGATTCCACATTAAGTGTAAAAATCTTCTCTTGCAAGAACTTCATAACCAGAAACTTAAAACTAACAACTCAAATCAAAATCTGGGCCACAATTCAAATCCCAACAGACAGTGCTATTGACTATGCTGCTGACTACTCCAAAATTCCGCACACAGAATTCATGCTTTGTGATTGGAGTAGAAGACCACCATATGTTAAACTCCAATTACAAATCAATCCATGGATTCCATGTTTCCAAATGATGATTTCACAAAACACATTTTTTTTTCACCAATTGAATAGAAGTTATATATATTTAGATCCCCAATTTCACATATTTGAAGTGATAAAAGCTAGGGTTTTGATGGACTGACCAGCGAAGTTGGAGTGAACTTGGAGAGAGGGGCCGAGAAGAGTTGAAGGCGCGGCCATGTCCGCCGCCGCTGCGGCCGCAGCTGCAGCAGCTGCGGCTGCGGCGGCGTTGCTGCTTCCGCTGCCGAAGGGACGGCCTCTCTTCGGCGCCGGAGTGGCGGAGCCACCCGAAGCTCCGCCTTGCTTGCTCTGATCTCTCTTCTGCATCTCTCTCTCTCGCACTCTCTTTTCCCATTCGCTCTTCACTACGGCGATTTGGTAAGTAGTGTGGGCGAGGCCCAAGTCAATCATAAAGTTTTGCCCTAATTGGGCTTTGCTTTGGACAAGACTTAACTGGATTGAGCCCATAATTATCTCCAACTGATGTTTGGGCTTGAAAGTTGAGTCTTGTTGTACATCACAGCACACACATGGTAGTCCAAGAAAATTATGTTCTATTTTATTAATTTGAAATGTGAAACTGTGAAATCATTCTTTGTTCTATGTTATTCAATGGAGTTTGGATCTTGAATTAACACAGTGAGAATGTATTCTCTTATTATTACCATTTTGTTGTTTTGATAAATTTAGATCTTGAATTAATATAGTGAATTTTTTTAGCCTATCAATGCGATAAAAACTGAAATTAATTGGGGTGAGTGTGAAAATTTTTGACATGCCAACACTTGGTATTTTTAATTGAAAGTGGAAGTTTGACAGAACATGTTAACTAGACACAAATAAAAATGAAACAATACGATAGCATGAAAAACAAATAAAACAATACGGTAGCATGAAAAATAAATAAATAAGATTAATATTGAGATAATTTTGATATGAACTGAATTAATATGACACATCATCCATTCCTAATTAAGGAGTTGTAAATTTTATTTAAATTTGAAGACTTGATACGACCACCATCACGAATAATTATGTACCTAAGGGTTGTTTTAGGAAGTAAGTTAAAAATTAATTTTTTGATTTTTTAAAAACTTTTTTTAGAGTAGTAATGTGATTCAAAAGAGATTAAAAATCAAAAAATAACTGTTAATTCCTTTGCCAAAGGAGTCCTAAATATATACTCCATTTCAATTGACATGGCGCACACATTGAAACAAAAGCTTCGTCTAAAATCTAATACCATGATAGAATTGTGAGGCCTCTAATTTGATAGTATTTGATAAGATGTGTTTTTAAAATGGAAAATAGAGAATCCAACCAAACTAAATTGATGACGTGGGATGGCTAGGTAGTTGATAAGAGAAAGATATGGGAGTATTTTGAGAAATTGGTAAAAAATTAATTTTTTGATTTTTTAATTTTTTTGATGGGCTAAAAAAGCTGATTTTTTTGTGATTTTTTTCTGATTTTTTTGTGTAAAAAATATTAAAAAATTTAAAAATTGATTTTTTTAACTTCTACCCCAAAGACCCCATGATAAGTGGGCAATGTTTTCATGCATATCCTCTCATCTCCCACGGGAGTGTAGGAGTCAAAAAAGGAAGGACACCGAAAAGGACAATAATAATAAAGAATTTAAAAAGACAAAATGTACCACGCTAACATCATTTTTTGGATAGTAAAATAATAATTCTTTCTCCACAGGCCCTACCACGAGCTCTCCGCATCGCAGGATATTATAATTCAGGTAACATGTCAGCGGGTCCCACAGTATTTACGCTTCTTTCACAGAGTTCGGATCCTCGGCAGCCCTACCCGGCTGTCCTTCTCAGCAGCCTCTCAAAACGACGTCGTTTCAAATTTTCATCTCTAATATTTGTATTTATTATTCTTCATCAATTATGTAAGAAATCTATTTTTATAGAATTTTCTAATTTTCTTATACATTCATTTGTGTAGCTAAAAACATTGAAGGGGAACATATTACAAGTACCCCAAAAAATTTGAGTTGAAAGTTCCTGCAATTATTAAAAGTCTAATTTAGCCTACAGATTATTAAAGAACAGGAGGGATCCATGTAGCATGTATAGATACCACCAACTTTATATATAAAACACACGGAGAGAGAAGACCCAAAATTTTCGAATAAGAAACAAGCAAAAAGCAAATAGAAAAGGGTTAAGGAAAGTGATGGCAGTGTTTTCTAGTGCACATGTTGCTTTTATTCATTGGTGATTTGGATACTTTGACCCTTTTCAGGGCCGGCCTTGGGGCATAGGCCTGAGGTTATGTCTAAGACCCCTTAAAATAGAGTCAAAAAAAAGAGGCTCTTTCTATTATAATTTAATGTAATATATTAGGTATATTTTAAGTTTAAAAAAATTTAAAAAAATTCAAATTAACTTAAAATAAATTGACCCATTAAAAAATTGAAAGGTCATTCAAAAAAATTAGCATTGTTATTCATTGAAAATATACTCAAAAAAGGGATCTCTCTTATTATAATTTAGTCTAATATATTAAGTATATTTTAAGTCCAAAAAAAATTAAAGAAGACCCAAATTAACTTAAAATAAATTAATCCATTAAAAAATTTAAAGCTCATTGAAAATAATTAGCATTGTTATTCATTGAAAATGATTTTGCAAAAAAATTAGATTATGCAATTATGATTGATTTATTTGCTTCTAAAAATACAAGAAGAGTGAAGATCAAGCGATACTTATTAGTTATTGTAATGTAATACTAAGTATTTTTTGTAATTTTGACACAAATTTTTTGTCCTTTACTTTCAAATTTTTTTTTCATTCAATGAAAAAAAAATGTGAAGGGCCCCAGAAATTTATTAGTTAATTATCAACTTTAGACCTCGGAAATCTCAGGACCGGGACTGACCCTTTTGAATTTAGCAGTTGAGTAACTTAACTTATACAAATTGAATTGTTAACTTATTCAAATTTTAAATTTGGGAACATTCTTTGTTGAAAATGGTTGTTATGAAAAAGGGAAAGAACTGATCTAGTGATCTTAAATGAGACCATGGTTTTGGTGTACGGTGTAGAGTATAGAGTCAATAAACTAAGGTTTAAAGGAAACGATAGATTAGTTTAAGTGTGGGTGATGAATTTACGAATTATGATGCAAATTTAGTTAAATGCATCTCAAGTTGAACTTTGAATTAATTTCTTATAAGATGTGCCTTGAAATTTGTATCTTTCAAGTGAATCAATGAACAGTAGAAACACATACGTAATACAAACCTACAAATTACTTATGGCAGGACTCAAACTCGCATCTCTTGACAGGGAGGCAAGAGCTTGAGTTACTAGACCATGAGGTCATTATTCAAAACAGGTTTTGCATTAATATATGTCTAATCATTAACTTTTACAATACATTTTAAATTTTTACATGTATATATTTTTCTTATCTATTTAAAAGGTGTTCCGAATCTTATGATTCACAATTAGATTTACGGTTAAAAAAACAGAATTTCGATTCAGTGTATTAAATGTCATGCTTAGGTGGCCCAATGAGGCGCAGTCTTGTGCTTCGAACAGGTCGAGGCGAGGTGCAATACGCAAGGCGCAGCTTAGGAGCTGAGGCGAGGGTTTTTTTCCGAAGAGTGAGGCGTGGGTATCATGGGCTTTACCTATTTTTCTACTTCAACTATTGATTAAGTGTTTTTTTTGTCTGCATGCTCACGGAGATTCAAAACTCTTAATATAAAATGACCAAACGTAGTCAAAAGAGAGTAGAAAGTGATAAAAAAAAATTGAATGCTATGCTTTATATCTTTTGTTAGATATTATATTTCTAATTTTTAAAAAATTAAATGTTATGTTTGAAAATTATCGGAAATAGTTGTGATTTTTGAATTTCTATATATATTTGTTATGTTAAAAAGTTTGTCTATTTTGTAATTTTGCTTTTCTTCTATTACTTGCGCTTCGCTTTGGCGAGGCATGCACCGCGCCTTGCGCTTAGGCTATAGGAGACATTATTGCCTCGGTGTGCCTAGAGCATTTTAAAACATTGCAGTTCACAATTAATATTGATTACTAATCAATTTAGCAACTATGGTTATATATATATATTAAGAATTTGCATTTAGATCTTTCCTCTATCTTTACTATTAAGGGTGGGCAACGGTTTATCCGAACCGCACAAACCGCCCAACTCGCATATAAATAGGCGGTTTTGGCAAACATAATACAGACGGATGCGGTTTGAAATATGACAAATTTACGGGTTGCGAGCGGGTCGCAGGTTAAACCCGCAACCCGCAAAAACCATCCGCACTTTAATTATTATTATCATTATTATTTTTTTTTTTATATACCAACTTTGTAACTTCAACAAGAGCACCATTATATTCTCTATGACACTAGGATCCCTATTTTTAAGTATTTCTCAAATTTCTTAATGTCGTAGAATTATCAAGTCCTAAACTTGGTTTCTTATATGATTTTCATTGATAATTCATCTACTTTTTCCTAATAAAATTTTCCTTCTGGTGGTCGATGGAGCTTCTAGTTTGATTATTGATTACTGAACTGGCAATTCTAATTTAGTACAATCTTTAATGCATTGATATACATTTTTTTCATGGCAAAAATGCTAGTGTAGGGTCTCTTTGTTTTTGGTACTTTCATTTAATGCATTGATATTCAATTTTTATTTGTAAACTCATCAGAAAATTGTTGTCAAATGATCACAAATATATAAAATGAATCTGATGTCAAAATTCGATGGGAAAAAAAAAAACTCAAAAATTATTTTTTAAAGAAAAAAGTGTTAACCGCAAACCGTCCGCAACCGACCGCACATCTGCAAACCTTATCCACACAAACCGCAAACCATACTGTGGGCGGTTGCGGATTGACTTTTTCTCAAACCGCATAGTTGCGGGTGGGTCAAAACTGTACAAACCGATCCGCGAGCACCCCTATTCACTATGCCCATATCTGAATCTTTTTTTAAATAAATAAAATTTCCATACCCCCACAAAGCCCATATCTACCTCTTTTAGGATTTTTTGAGTAGGGAGTATTTGTGTCGTATCATGCGTGTTTCCCATGTCCATACCTTATTTCTTAACTGATGCTAGCTATAGCTTGTTTCAAATTCAACGACTACATGGCTTGCTACTAGTGGCGGAGCAGAAAATTAAATTAAAAGGAATATTTTTTTATTATAATTTTAATTTTTTTTCTATAACTAACAATAAAAAGATAATAATAATTTTTGAAATAATATTAAGTACAAAAACTTAAATAAATTATTATAAAAGTATTTCATATAAAATTTTATAATTAATTTCGAGTAAAATCGAAAAGAAAGTATTGTGTGTAACTAGTGTATCATGAACAATGTAAAAACAGTCATATATTTAAGTCTTAAAATAAATTATATAACGTTAAAATAAATCAAATTTTTACAAAATTTGAGTAAAAATTTCATATAATAGTGATATCACGCCATACGTCATTATTGACATATAATATCATCAACCAATAATAAAGCAACATATGAAGGATAAACCTTACATACAAATATAACTAACACTCTTAGAGCAACTCCAACCACACTCTCTACTTTTCACTAGCTAAAGTACAAAAAAAGTACACTCTTTATTTTACTTAATTGCTTTAGCTATTGTGTTCTCCAACCACGCTCTTTATTTTAGCTAATCATTTAAACTAACTTAATTAATTTTTAAAATAAAAAAATACTAATTATTGATATTTTACTAATATAAATTTACAATAATAATAAATTTGCCCATACAAACATACAAAACCTGTAGAATGATGAGAGAAAAAAATATAAAATACAAAACAAGTTATTCCGTAATTTATCAAACAGAATTGAAAGAACATATAAAATTGCTATATACACACACGCGCACGCGCGCGCACACACACACAGAGAGACATATATATATATATAATATATAAAATCCCAAATCCAAGACATAAATATACAAAAATCTAAAATATATATATACATAATTGTTTGGAGAGCCTCTGCGGCTCTTTAATTGTAGCCACCAACAAAATAGGATAGTAAAGTAGCTAGCCCATTGGAGCTCAAAATTAGACTTACATTGACTAAAATGCCTAACAAGCCTTGTTTAACTATTCCCTTAGAGATGCTCTTAGAAATTTTTACATATATATAGTGAGATTAATTATATTTGTATATCAATAATGATAGATATTTCTTTTATATTGAGATTTTTTCATAAAATTTTCATATATAAAAATATAATTTGTCGTAGTCACTTCATTTTCAATAAAATAATTAATATTGTTTTCATAAATTTAAAAATATCCTTGACATTTTATTCTAAATATTATTTTTGTTTAAAAATTTATTTATATACATATGTATATAAAAAAAATAAAATAAATAAAATTCAAAAATTCAGGGGGCACGTCCCCCCCCCCCCCCCCCGGGGCGACCCATGGCTTGCTACCAAATGTTTTAGGCAATTTTTTATAACCATTCACTAATTTCACATTTGGGGCATGTTTGATTACAAGGATTATAGCATAGGATTGGGATCAACCATTCCCATGTTTGATTGTAAATTTTATTAACCGAATTGTTGGACAATCTTCACTGTATTTAAATAGATTAAATTCTGTTGTGTACCAAACAACAACAACAATATAAAGAAATAAAGGAAATGAGAGAATTTGTTTGATTACAAAAATCAAACTACAAATAAATAAATAAATAAAAACAGATTTTATTTTGTTATAAAAATAAAATTAAAATCTGATTTAATAAACAAATAAAACAGAATAATAAATTAAACAACTTACTTGATTAATTTCTTCTAATAAATATCTAATCAAGTCCAGTGTTTGACACTGTGCCCTTAAGACAGATTCGTCATCTCCTCGGTGCTTTCAGAATATGGACGTCTATCTCTCAGGATGAAATGATTAACTACAAACAATAGCAGCACTACAAATTGTTTGCCTAACGAACACACTAAGTGTTTATACTCTTTCTCACAAAAATTAAATGTAACAAAATGAAGAATAAATTTGTAGAGGTGAAATACGAAATTTCTGAATGTTTATTTTAACATCAAATGAGGGTTGTCCTATTTATAGATGTAGTGGTGGCTGCAGGTTTTGAATTAAACAGGTGCAAACCTGTTTGAATATGTATGAAACTTGTTTGGTTTTGAATTTAAACAGATTTGAATCTGTTGGGTTCAAAATTCAAACAGATAAAAAACGGGAAGGGCCCTGTTTGGGTGTACAGTAAAACCGGACCAGTTTATTTCTAGAATTAATTTGAATTCTAGATTTTATTTTACCAAAAAATAAAATTAAATTCAAATATTTTTGGCCCAAAAAGATAGGTATTGGGCCGAACAAGCCTAACCCAACCACACACCCGCGCCCAAGGCAAGCCCAGCCCAGCCGATCAGACTACGGCGGTGCGCGCGCGCGTGTGGTGATTTTTTGGTCCAATGGGTCTAGCCCATTTTGCCCATAACCTTCATCTCTAAAACACTTGGGTACCCCTTGGGGCACACCCCAAGTTCCAATCCCATGCCTTATAAACCCATTCAAAACTTCCTACCAAATCAATGTGGGACAAGCCTTATTCAAAACTTTAAGGATTTTCCACCAAAACTCCATTTCCATGCAGCATACTTTGGCTTCAATTTCCTATTCACTCGGTAATGGTTTTGAGCAACCAAATATACCACGTGAATCACAACGCGGCATAGAACGCGTTACCACTTTGACCCGCGAATATCGACGCACGGGGCCCACCTAAAAAATAAACCAAACTTAGGAAAAAATTCTGGTTTTACCCAGAATTTCCAACAATTTCCAACAATCCCCCACATAAATAGAATTTGATAACAACAGAAATGCAAAAATATGCAAACTTTATCGAAAAAGTATAAGTCGAAAATATCTTACATCAGGATAGGTAGCTTTCGGCCTTGAACCTTCCCTAGTGATAACCTATCGGACTTACTAGCTAACCAATAGACGCGATGCCTTGAATTGTTCAGCCGTTTATGTAAACCAAGACAATAGATTTCACACAAAATATCTTCTAACACATCGTGGTTCTCGTTGTTGTGTTCATTTTGGCCTTGAACGCTCCTGGTTTTCATGAGTGTTTCTAGAGAATTTAGCCTCTTCATTCTCATAGAACCGGCCCCAGTTCGACACTCATATAGGTGATTCTTATTGTGAGTATCTCCTTATACTCGTTTTGATTTTATGCCTTAATCAAGATATAAGTAATCATTAAAAGTAAAGCTTATCCTTATACCCTTGCATACAACATATGTTGCAGATATCATTCTCACCATAGGAATGGGTAAGGAATTTTAATTCCTTAGTGATTTCTGGCGAGCCACACATAGCTTAGTTGTCCCTTTAAACTTAGTTCTTGGGATCTCCAGTAATATAAGTAGGGTTACCATTATGACGACTCTTATGTAATAGGCTTTAATCCCATCCCATTCGATGAACTATACACTAGCTTTTTTGTCAAACCTTTTGTTAACGGATCCGCAATATTCTCTTTAGATTTTATATAATCTATTGAGATTATTCCATTTGACAACAATTGCCTAACGGTATTATGTCGACAACGAATATGTCGTGACTTACCATTATACATATGATTCTGTGCCCTGCCTATTACAGATTGACTATCACAATGAATGCAAATAGCTGGCACAGGTTTAGGCCACATTGGAATGTCTTCTAAGAAGTGACGAAGCCATTCTGCTTCTTCTCCTGCTTTGTCTAAAGCAATGAACTCGGATTCCATTGTGGATCGTGCGATGCAAGTTTGTTTCGTCGATTTCCAAGAAACAGCAGCGCCTCCCAGAGTAAAGACATATCCACTAGTGGATTTTGAATCTTTAGTATCCGATGTCCAATTTGCATCACAATAACCTTCAAGTACTGCTGGATATCGAGTAAAGTTCAAACCATGATCACGAGTAAATCTTAGATATCTAAGAACCCGAATGATCGTTTTCCAATGGTCTTCTCCGGGATTACTAGTGTACCTACTCAATTTACTGATAGCGTAAGCTATATCAGGACGAGTACAATTCATTAGGTACATTAGACTTCCAATGATTTGAGAGTATTTTAACTGAGACACCGCATCACCTTTATTTTTCGATAAATAAAGACTAATATCTACAGGTGTTCTTGCTACATTTATATCATCCTTGATAAATTTACCAAGAATTTTCTCAATATAATGTGATTGAGATAATGCATATTTGTCAGATGTTTTAGTAATTTTCATTCCTAATATAACATCTGCGACCCCCCATATCTTTCATATCAAATATTTTGTTAAGCATTTGCTTAATTGATTTGATCATGTTTTGACTGCTTCCAATGATAAGCATGTCATCCACATAAAGACAAACTATGACATATCTTTGGTCAGTGTTTTTAACATAGACGCATTTGTCACATTCGTTTATCTTAAATCCATTAGTAAGCATTGTATGATCAAATTTTTCATGCCATTGCTTAGATGCTTGTTTTAATCCATAAAGAGACTTTAAAAGCCGACAAACTTTCTTTTCTTGCCCCGACACTACAAACCCTTCGGGTTGCTCCATATTGATCTCTTCATTTAGATCACCGTTTAAGAAAGTTGTCTTAACATCCATTTGATGTATTTCTAAATTAAACAACGCTGATATAGCAATAAGCATGCGAATGGATGTTATTCTTGTCACAGGGAAATATGCGTCAAAATAATTCAGACCTTCCTTTTGTCTGTAACCTTTAACTACAAGTCTTGCTTTATACTTGTCAATTGAACCATCTGCTTTGATTTTTTTCTTGAATATCCATTTATATCCAATAGGTTTAGAACCTGGTGGAAGATCCACCAATTCCCAAGTATAATTTTGCATAATGGATTCAATTTCATTATTAACAGCCTCTTTCCACAAAGGTGCTTGAGGACCTGTCATTGCTGCCTTAAAGCTTTAAGGTTCATTTTCTAACAGGTGTGTTAGGAAATCTGGACCAAATGATTTTGATATTCTCGCTCTCTTACTTCTTCTTGGTTCATCATCAGTTAAATCCTGTTGGTCGAGACCATTACTAGTCCCTTGTGTTTGATTGTCATTAGTCTCTTGACTTTGTGTACAATCATAAATTCTTTTCTGTGAACTTAATTCCTGTCCTTTCTTGTAAGGAAAGACATGTTCAAAAAACACAGCATTCCTTGACTCTATAATAGTTTTCACATTTATATCAGGTATTTATGATTTATAAGTCAGAAACCAATATGCACTACTATTCTGAGCATAACCAATAAACACACAATCTACTGTTTTTGGTCCAATCTTAGTCTTTTTAGGAACAAGAACTTCAACTTTTGCCAAAGACCCCCACACTTTTAAGTATTTGTAGGAAGGCGGTCGACCTTTCCACAATTCATAAGGAGTGTTGTTGGTTTTCTTGTGAGGTATTCTGTTAAGAACATAATTAGCAGACATTATTGCTTCCCACCCACAAGTTCTGTGGTAAGTCTGAACTTAGTAACATGGCATTCATCATTTCTTTTAGGGTTCTATTCTTTCTTTCAGTAATTCCATTTTGCTGAGGACAATAGGGTGTTGTAATTTGGTGAATAATGCCATGTTGTGCACAAAATTTATTTAATAGTGCATCATATTCACCACCCCTATCACTTCTAATATAAATCAAAATATAACATCCATCACTTGTTGTCTATGATGTGCTTGATTCATAAGTTTAAAATCATGATTCATTAATTTCAAATGAAAAATCCAAAATAATTATAACTAGACAAATCAGAATTAATGTTTTGACAAAATCGTATCCTAACAAAAATTTTGCCTAAGAATCAAACAATTCAAAAAACCTATTTGATTGTAAGAGATACAATCAAATATTTATGACAAAAGAAAATTACATTATCTCATTTAATGAAAGAGATACACTCCCATATTAATATAATGGTTTATGATTTATCAAATTCTACTACGCAAGTAAAATAATAATTAACGACATCTCATGTCATAAATTCAACACAAACTAATAATCAACATAAAAGATTTCTTAAATTTACTTCCAATTAAATGGAACGATATAACTACATACATCTTTATGTTTAAATTTCTTTCATGTTTAAACACCCATTCAAAATTGATTAGAAATACTCCAATTAATCTGCTTATGTACAAAGTCAACATATTAATTTATCATTTCAAATCACATGAAATTATTTTTTAAGAAATAGCTTGAGTTGATATTAATACATGCATATCAAACGCATCAACTAAAAATAATGAATTAACAAAATAAATTAATCATGCATGATCCCATAACTTGCATCATGAAATAAAAAGATTCTCAACCCATAAATAAAATTCAACGCGTTTTGAATTTTAAACTCCAAAAATGACAAAACATACCTTCATTTAATTAGTTTGATTTGTACATAAATAAATTAATTATATACACATTAAAATGTTCTTGTGAATATATATATATATATATATGTATATTTTCCGACTCATATGTAGAAACTATTCACGACTACGGATCCATACACAGAAATTAAATAATGAATCAGTAAACCAATAAAGAAAATAAACTTGCCACAAAGGTTTCTTCGTAATAAAAATGAAATTAGTTTGTAAAACTAATATTTAACTCCAGAATCAAATACTTCAATGTATACTCACGATGAACTATGATAAATTAAAAAAATTAATTTTCTAGTTACTAAAACCAGAAAATAAAATACCGAAATAATATCTTATTACTAAAATTAGAAAAACAAACCACAAATTAATTTTCTAGTTACTAAAACCAGAAAATAAATTATTACACAAAATAATTTTATTTTCCTTATTACTAAAACTAGAAAAATAAAATACCACAATAATTTTCTGTAACACAAATTAATATTCTGCAATTGTTAATAATACCAGTATATTACTACTAGTTGTCAAAGAAAAGAGACAGTATATTACTACTATCTGTCAAATAGTATAAACCACTATTTGTTTTTCCAACCAGAATATGTCTTTATGAAATCATAGAAAATTAAATACAATGAACATACCAAAAATAGGTCTGTCTTAAGATTGTTGGACAATCTTCACTGTATTTAAATAGATTAAATTCTGTTGTGTACTAAACAACAACAACAATATAAAGAAATAAAGGAAATGATAGAATTTGTTTGATTACAAAAATCAAACTAGAAATAAATAAATAAATACATATTTTATTTTGTTACAAAAATAAAATTAAAATCTGATTTAATAAACAAATAAAACAAAATAATAAATTAAACAACTTACTTGATTAATTTCTTCTAATAAATATCTGATCAAGTCCAGTGTTTGACACTGTGTCCTTAAGACAGATTCGTCCTCTTCTCGGTACTTTCAGAATATGGACGTCTATCTCTCAAGATGAAATGATCAACTACAAACAATAGCAGCACTACAAATTGTTTGCCTAACGAACACACTAAGTGTTTATACTCTTTCTCACAAAAATTAAATGCAGCAAAATGAAGAATACATTTGCAGATGTGAAGTACAAAATTTCTGAATATTTATTTTAACATTAAATGAGGGTTGTCCTATTTATAGATGTAGTGGTGGCTACAGGTTTTGAATTAAACAGGTGCAAACCTGTTTGAACAGGTATGAAACTTGTTTGGTTTTGAATTTAAACAGATTTGAATCTGATGGGTTCAAAATTCAAACAGATAAAAAACGGGAAGGGCCCTGTTTGGGTGTACAGTAAAACCGGACCAGTTTATTTCTGGAATTAATTTGAATTCTGGATTTTATTTTACCAAAAAATAAAATAAAATTCAAATGTTTTTTGCCCAAAAAGATAGGTATTGGGCCGAACAAGCCCAACTCAACCACACACCCGCGCCCAAGGCAAGCCCAGCCCAGCCGATTGGACGGCGGCGGCGCGCGCGCGCGTGGTGATTTTTTGGTCCAATGGGTCTAGCCCATTTTGCCCATAACCTCCCTCTCTAAAACACTTGGGTACCCCTTGGGGCACATCCAAATTCCAATCCCATGCCTCATAAATCCATTCAAAACTTCCCACCAAATCAATGTGGAACAAGCCTTATTCAAACCTTTAAGGATTTTCCACCAAAACTCCATTTCCATGGAGCATACTTTGGCTTCAATTTCCTATTCACTCGGTAATGGTTTTGAGCAACCAAATATACCACGTGAATCACAGCGCGGCATAGAACGCGTTACCACTTTGACCCGCAAATATCGACGCATGGGGCCCACCTAAAAAATAAACCAAACTTAGGAAAAAATTCTGGTTTTACCCAGAATTTTCCAACCATTTCCAATATATGCATAGTTGTCAAATCGGAATTCATATTGTGAATCAAAATGACTTCGTATCGAATCATGAATTATAAAGATTCAGTCACTTTTTCTAAATTACTTAAAAACATATATCTACACATTTAGATGTTAAATATATCTTATGAATATAAAATATTTAGACTTAAATAAATAAAAATGTTATTTTGAATAATAATCACGTAATTTAATAAGTAAGAAGTTAACAAAAGTTCCTATGTAAGATTACCATCTTACATTTTTTTTTTTATAGATATTTCTTATCAACTATTCTTAATAAAGATAATAACTAAATAGACAAACTATCAATTTCTAAAGTAACAATAATTAACAACAATGTTGATATTTGGACAATAAGTATATATATTTTTCTAAGTAACAGTGAACAAATAATAAGAAAGAATTATTTAGAATCTTTTATTTTAAAACCTAAAACATTTTAAAAAGTATGGCTGATCTCACACATATAATATTCAATCTAATAAAATAGCAATAGATAATTCATAATGTAACTTTAATTTTAAACATCTTTAGAACATATATTATGATTTTTTAAAATGAAAAAAAAAAAAGAGAAGAAATGTTAAAAATATGTTGGGTCTCACTGAATCTAATTGGATCCTATTAAAAATTCTATGATTACTAAAATAATAACAAATCATGTATTTATTGGTTATTTTGGTATTAAATGCTATTAGAAGTTGTATTATGTCATTTTCACTAAAAAGATAGAGAAAAAAAAAAGAGTCGAAAATATGTCGGACACAATAATTTAAAAAATTGCATAAATCATAAAAAATGAATCGAATCGTGAATCGTGTGATTCATTAGAGATTCACTTCCAAAATAAATTCATCCATAAAATTCGTATTGATTTTGCAAAAATTGCAAATCGAATCGTGAACCAAATCGCGAATCGTAAGATTCTGATAACAGAGCATATATGGCGGATATTGGATCCAATGAAATTGACAAATTTTTAATATTGAGAAGCACTGAGGATCATAATTTCAAGTATGAAAGGAAAAAAACAAATAAATACATAATAAATGGTTAGCTCACTAATGTAATTGGATAATTAATTCTACACTAATTCATGAATTATTAACCCTTTCACTATTAATCCTGTTAATCAAATAAGGCCTTATTGTTTTTTTTGTTTTTTTGGTAAGGTGATCATTTAGATTTTAATGTGTGTGATTCTACATTAAGTGTCAAAATCTTCTCTGGCAAGAACATCATAACCAGAAACTTAAAACTAACAACTCAAATCAAAATCTAGGCCACAATTCAAATCCCAACAAGCAGTGCTATTAACTATGTTGCTGGCTACTCCAAGATTGTGTTAGGCTGCACACAGAATTCATGCTTTGTGATTGGAGTAGAAGACCATCATATGTTATGTTAGTGTAGCTGTATTGTAGCTGTAATTAGTTGTAAAGTAAATTGTAAAGTAAAGCTTTCATTATGTTGTTCCCTTAGTGCACACGTTTGTGCTTTGTGCTTTCTTCTTTCGGTCCTACTCCCTTCTATAAAGAAGAGTAATCTTCCCATTGTAAGCATATACTGAATATATCAATATACACTTCATTCAGTTTCTTTCTCTCTCTACCAAACTAACACGGTATTAGAGCGAAGTTCTACACTTCTGGGATCTTCTGTTTTTGGTGCTTAGTCCCGTACACAGTGGCACTACACCAACTTCTTCGGAATCACCTTACGATTCCAACGGCACCACTCCTGTCACCAAAATCGCTGTCACGCCGTCAAGCGCCACCTTTGTGTTTGGCGCGTCTCAACTTCCGCCGCCACTCGCACACGCGCCCTCATGCGCCCCTCCATTGCTTGCTCACATCAGCATCTGACGTCAGCCCTGCGCTTGTGTGTGCTGCGCCTGCTACTATGTGCCTAGGGTGCGCCGATCTGTTATTGTGCACCCACGTGCACCGTTTTACTCTTGTGCGCCGCGTGTGCGCCGTTCTACTACGGTGCGCCACACGCCATTCCTGCTATTGTGCACTGCACTCCAGCCTGTTATTGTGCGCCGCTGACATCATCTAGCCCTCTGCTGACGGTCACCTCTACATAGCAACCCATTTCCCAGCTATTTTCGACCTTCCGGACTCACTGGTACGCTCTGTTTTACCAGATTTTGCTCCTACAAGCCTGCTCCTATTTATTTAGTCCTACTCCACTTTTAATATGAATCGCCATGATGCTTCCCATCCAATTTATGTTCTTCTTAATGGTTCCAATTATGTACTGTGGGCCCAAGCCATGTCTTCTTTTCTCAAAGAATAGAAACTTTGGCGTATTATCACCGAGGATGTGACCAAACCGGTGAAAAAGGACGCTGAATCTACTGCCACATATGCAGACCGACTGGAAGATTGGGACAATAAAAACTACCAGATCATTACTTGGCTTTGGAATACCTCTGTTCCCTCTATTAGTCTTCAGTTTGGCCGTTTTCAACTTGACTCTGTTTCCAATCTTGCTAAAGACATTTGGGATTTTTTGAGAGATCGATACCAGACTACCGGTCTTGCCCATCAGTATCAACTTCAGAGTCAACTTCACCGCATGCGCCAAGAATCCAGTTAGTCTATTAATGACTTTCTTTTTCAAATGTATTCTGTTTGGGACCAGCTTGCTTTCTCAGAATCGACATGGCCTCACCGAGAAGATGCTACTTTATTCACTACCTATCGTAATCAGCAGCGGTTGGTTCACTTTCTCATGGCTCTCATTCCTTCTTTTGAGCTCGTGCGTGCTTCTCTTCTTCATCACCTTCTATTGCCCAATCTTGAACAAGCTATTTCTAAGCTGTTATCTGAGGAAACTCGTCTTGGTACTCTCCAGACTCATCATATGGACTCTGTTCTTGCCACTCCTCAGTCGTAGCCTTCACCGACCCAATGGTCCATTGCTTGCATCTACTGTCAGAATCGGGGCCTTCCTTCTACTCATCTTTTGATTCATTGCCCTGTCCAATCCTGCCGATATTGCAACAAACTTGGTCCTGGTCATCTGCAGCAGGATTGTTTTCATAATCCATCCCGTGGCTCTTCTAGGAGGAGCTCTCATTGTCAATTTAATCGCACTGCTGCTTCTGCTGCCTTTGAGGATTTTTCTGAGTCTCTTACTCTGTCTGCCCCTATTTTTTCTTAAACTGATATTGAGGCCATGTTCAAATAGCTTCTCTCTACCTCTCATTGCACCTTCTAATCCGTCTCCTCCTTCTTCGCCAGCTCTTCCCCCTACCGATCCTCCCACGGGTCGGCTGTACCGGGTAACTCAACCACCTATTCATGTTCGTGATTATATTATTGGGTCTGCTGCCTTTTCTACTTATGAACCTACCTTCTATTGTGAGGCTTGTGCTAATCCTCTTTGGCAGCAAGTTATAACTGATGAGCTCCAGGCTTTAGACAAAACTCATACTTAGGATATTGTTGATCTTCCTCCTGGCAAGACTGCCATTGGCTGCAAATGGGTCAACAAAATCAAGACTCATTCTGATGGCTCTATTAAGCGCTACAAAGCTCGTCTTGTTGCCAAGGGTTTCAACCAGGAATATAGCATTGATTATGAGGAGACTTTCTCCCCTGTTGCATGAGTTACCTCTGTTCGCAGTTTGCTTGCTGTTACTGCTGCTCGCCACTGGGAGCTCTTTCAGATGGATGTCCAAAATGCTTTCCTTAATGGTAATCTTCTTGAGGAGGTCTACATGCAACCTCCACCTAGGTCTACTTATCCACTTCATAAGGTTTGCAAACTACAGCGTGTCCTCTATGGTCTCAAGCAAGCACTCTGCACTTGGTTTGCTAAGTTTAATTCTACCATTCATGACTTCGGGTTCACCTTTAGCTCCTATGACTCTGCTTTATTTGTTTGACTACTACTCATGGTACCACTCTTCTTTTTCTTTATGTGGATGATATAATTATCACTGGTAATGATGCTGCTGGTATTCTTCACCTCAAATGTTTTCTCCATCATCAGTTTGAGATGAAGGACCTTGGTACTCTTAACTACTTCTTAGGCCTTGAAATCTCCCATGATTCTACTGGTTACTATTTGTCCTAGGCCAAATATGCATCCGATCTTCTCGCCCGTGCTGGTCTTACTGATTGCAAAACTACCTCTACTCCAGTTGATCCTCAGATTCGTCTCACTCCTCTCGATGGGGCTCTCCTTGCTAATGCTACTCTTTATCGCCAGCTAGTCGGTAGTCTTGTCTATCTTACTGTGACTCGTCCTGACATTGCCTGTGCTATTCATCTTGTTAGTTAGTACATGTCGGCTCCTCACACTCCCCATTATACTGCTCTACTCCGCATCCTTCGCTACCTTAAAGGCACTCTGTTCCATGGCCTTCACTACTCTGCTTCCTCCTCTCTTGAACTGTGTGCCTTCTCTAATGCTGATTGGGCTAGGGATCCTACGGACCGACGCTCCACCACGGGTTTCTGTTTCTTCTGAGGGGATTCTCTTCTTACTTGGCGCAACAAGAAACAATCCCTCACTGCTCGCTCTAGTACTAAAGCTGAATACCGAGCTCTTACTGATGCTACTCAGGAACTTCTTTGGCTTCGCTGGCTCCTTGCTGATATGGGCATTTCTTCTTCTGTTGCTACTTCTCTCTATTACGACAATCAGAGTGCCATTTAGATTGCTCACAATGATGTTTTCCATGATCGCACCAAGCATATTGAGATTGATTATCATTTCATTCTCCAGCATGTTACACGTAGTACTGTTCTTCTTCTCCCTATTGCATCTGCCGATCAACTTGCTGATATTTTCACCAATGCTCATCCTCTTGGTCGCTTCAGTGATTTTGTTTCCAAACTCAAGTTGGTTGATGCTTACCCTCCTTAAGTTTGCAGGGGGGATGTTAGTATAGCTGTATTGTAGCTATAATTAGTTGTAAATTAAATTGTAAAGTAAAGCTTTCATTATGTTGTTCCCTTAGTGCACACTTTTGTGCTTTGTGCTTTCTTCTTTCGGTCCTCTCCCTTCTATAAAGAAGAGTAATCTTCCCATTGTAAACATATACTGAATATATCAATATACACTTAATTCAGTCTCTCTCTCTCTCTCTCTCTACCAAATTATCATGTTAAACTCCAATTACAAATCAATCCATGGATTCCATGTTTCCAAAATTGAATAGAAGTTATATATATTTAGGTCCCCCATTTCACATATTTGAAGTGATAAAAGCTAGGGTTTTGATGGACTGACCAGCGAAGTTGGAGTGAACTTGAAGAGAGGGACCGAGAAGAGTTGAAAGCGCGGCCATGTCCATCGCCGCTGTGCCCGTAGCTGCAGCAGCTGTTGCTGCGGTGGCGTTGCTACTTCTGCTGCTGAAAGGAAGGCCTCTCTTCAGCGCCGGAGTGGCAGAGCCACCCGAAGCTCCGCCTTGCTTGCTCTGATCTCTCTTCTGCATTTCTCTCTCTCTCTCTCTCTCTCTCTCTATCTTTCCCCGATTCGCTCTTTGCTACGGCGATTTGGTAAGTAGTGTAGGCGAGGCCCAAGTCAATCATCAAAGTTTATACCTAATTGGGCTTTGCTTTGGACAAGACTTAACTGGATTGAGCTCATAATTATCTCCAACTGATGTTTGGGCTTGAAACTTGGGTCTTGTTGTACATCACAGCCCACACATGGTAGTCCAAGAAAATTATGTTCTATTTTTTTTCAATTTTTTTTTTAATTAATTAATTGATTTGAAATGTGAAACTGTGAAATCATTCTTTGTTTTATGTTATTCAATGGAGTTTGGATTAACACAGTGAGATTTTATTCACTTATTATTACCATTTTGTTGTTTTGATAAATTTGGATCTTGAATTAATATATTGATTTTTTTTAGCCTATCAATGCAATAAAAATTAAAATTAATTGGGGTGAGTGTGAAAATTTTCCACATGCCAACAGTTGGTATTTTTAATTGAAAATGGAAGTTTTGACAAAACATGTTAAACTAGACACAAATAAAAATGAAATAATATGATAACATGAAAAACAAATAAAACAACATGGTAGCATGAAAAATAAATAAATAAGATTAATATTGAGATAATTTTGATATGAATTGAATTAAAATGACACATCATCCATCCCTAATTAAGGAGTTGTAAATTTTATTTAAATTTGAAGACTTGATGCGATCGCCATCAGGGATAATTATGTACCTAAGGGTTATTTTAAAAAATAGGTTAAAAATTAATTTGTAAATTTTTTAAAACTTTTTTTTAAGAAAGTGGTGTGATTTAAAAGAGATTAAAAAATAAAAAATAACTTTTAATCTCTTTTGTTAAAAGTGGCCTAAATATGTACTCCATTTGAAACAAAAGCTTCATCTAAAATCTAAAACCATGATAGAATTGCGAGGCCTCTAATTTGATGGTATTTGATAAGATGTGTTTTTGAAATGGAAAATAGAGAATCCAACCAAACTAAAGTGATGACATGGGAGGATGGTTGGGTAGTTGATAAAATCTATATAATAAGGGAGCTCTGTTTTTTTTCTCAGATGGGACATCTATCCTAAGTGTCCATAACATTGAATGGTGGAGATTAATTTGAGATTTTGTCTCTTTTATCTTCACCGTTGGATATAGAGACCATTTGAAACCATTTGAAACCATTTGAACTTCTTCACAGTTGAAACCATTTCACCGCCCACAAATTTCAAACCCATTTCAAACCATTTCACTGTTTCTCTTTCTTTCTCTTCATTTCAAACCCATTTCAATCCTCCACCTTCAACACCCACCTTCCTCTCTTCACATCTCCACCATCAGTTTGTGAGCAGAGACCACCTTCCTCACAAACCCTTTTTGGCGATTGAGACTTCGAGGTCGAGAACCCTATCTCTCATCAGATACCACCTTCGACCAGAGAACACCTTCCAGTGGGTATCCCTCATCTCTCGCTCTCATTTTCAATAATTTCCATGTTAATTTTTAAATTTTGTGTTGATTTCCATGTTAATTTTTTTCGATGTCTTTTGTTTTGCTATCATGTAAATGTAAATGTAAATGTATATATATATATGATTTGGAGCAGATCTTTGGTACCCAGTTGAAATTAGTAGAAATTGAGCAGACCCATCTGAGCTTGCCCATTTCTTTCAAGTAAGTCTTTGGTTATTCCAAATCTTTCTTTCTTTCTCTTTTTTCTACTGGTTCTGAGATGTCTTTTATTTTTTTTATTTTTTCTCTTTTTTCGGTTGGAATTGTAAGTTAGAATTGCAATTGAAGGATTTAACTCTAGATTTTGAATCTGATTGCTCCTGACATGTTGTTTTATTATGCTAATGTATATTGAACTTTGAATGTTTGATGAAATGTCTGACACGGTTTTAATTTAACATAATAATAAGGATTGATTATGATTAAGACACTGCTGAAGAAGTTCTGTCAATTCAAGCACAAAAATTTGGTCTCAAATTGAAATTCAATGTATTCTGAGTGATGTATATATATCTATATCTATATATCTATATCCATAACTTACAATGTTATGGACACTTAGGATAGATGTCTACGTGGAGATTAAATTCAAAGGCTCAGATTAAAGCTTCAAAGGAGAGCTTTTTGTGTCTCCTTTTAAACCCATTTCACTGTTTTTCTCTCTTTCGAATCAAAGAACTGTTCAGAGTGTTCTGTTGCATGTGAATATCAAACCCATTTCACTGATCGTAATTTTAGGTTCGATTCCTCTATTTACATGTGTATCAGTATATATATACACGTGTTTCACAGTGTTCTGTTTGTTTGTTGATTATTGATTTTGATGTTCTGTTGATTCCCTATTTCATTTACTCAAATCAATGATTGTTATTTTCTGTTAGGTTCTGGATACCTTTTATGCTGATGGTAGAAAAAAAATACGTATTGACAATCTTCACCTCAATGGCAGGGACTTATGAGCGACGTGCTTTAAGCATTTTATAGGCTTTACATATGCTAAATTTGGTTGTTGTTAGATAAAAGGAGTATCATAGTTAATTTTTGGGGTTCTTCCATGCTTCTCAATTCTCATTGTAAGTTAACGAATTGACTTTCCTTTGTGATTAAGTCCAGCTTAGTGGCAAGGAGTTGCCAAACATACTACTCAAAGGGTTTCCACTGGATACCTTTTATGCTGATGGTAGAAAAAAATACGTATTCACAATCTTCACCTCACTGGAAGGGACTTATGAGCGACGTGCTTTAAGCGTTTTATAGGCTTTACATATGCTAAATTTGGATGCCCATATTGATGACACCATTATAAGTTACATGCAATCAATGCATATCTGACCACTATAGCTACAATGACTAATTTTTTGTGTCTTAAAGTGTTGGTGTGTATGTTCCCATCACAAAACAGATATCAAAGTTGGTTGGGACTTTTAAGTACATGTGCTGCACTGAAATGCCATTTTTAACATGATACCAAAACAAAAGACATTTTGTTTGTCTTTTGTTTTGCCATTTTTAAATCTCACCATTTAAGTGGTCTTTATATGGAATTTTTTGGGTATCTCACCATTTAAGTGGTCTTTATATGGGAGTGTTTTGTGGTTATAGCAGTGCCTTTTTTATAGAGTAAATCTCACCATTTAAGTGGTCTTTCTAGCAGTGCCTTTTTTTCTCTACATTTCTCACTATATTTCGGGTTTATAATCTGCAAAGAACTATTAAAATGTGATTGGTAGCAGTACCACTAGCAGGTGTACATTGTTTGGTATGATTGTAGAGCACTAACTAATGTGCATTTTAATTTTAATTTCATTTTTTGGGATTGCAAAACACTTGCTGGTGTGCTTTATTTGGTGTTTAGTAATTTTTTTTTTTTTTTGGATTATAAAGCTTTAACATGTGTACAATAGCTCTGGTTTGTGTGTTTTGTTTAGTTTTACTATTTTTTCTTTACTTGCTTAATTTGTGTGTTTTTTTAATTTTATTTGTGTTGACATGAGGTTTATTTTTTGTATTAGTTTTTGACTTTTTAGATAGGAATTCAATTAATCTTTGTTTTTTTTTTCTTTTCTCCTTCAATGACACTTAGGGCATGTTTGATTGGTAGTATTAGTGGTACTATTTTATTAACCTGTTAATCAAAAAAGGCCGTAGTTTGAGTTTTATTTATTGCATAAAACACATGTTTATTACTTTGTATAGCATTTTGATAACATTCGAATTTCTTAGTTTGTAACATTCGATAACATTTGAATTTTATTAGTTTGTAAAATTAATCTATTAGGACTTAAATTAATCTATTATTAGTTTGAATTTTATTAATTTTATTAGGAGTTAAATTAATTTTACAGATGTGGTAAGTATGGAAATATACTTATTCATCAAATATGAAAATATATTCGCGTACAGTTTTAGTGTTGAGGAGTGCTCTTACTAATTGTGTTTTTCTTTTTATCCTTCTGTCTCAGATTCCTTTAATTTTGCTTCTCAAGCAGATACTCAGGTTAGGAAGTCTCTCAATTGCAATTCTTTATTAGTTCCTTGCTTTCTTTTTCGAATTGCAGTAGGTTAATGAATGTTCTGGATTAATGAATGAACTCTCCTAGCTATGTTTGGTCTTCGAATTTTCAATAATTAGATTACACATTAAGCTTTTAATGTTTGGTTTAGAAAGAAGTCTAATATAGTGTGTATAGTTATGTATCTTGGTGTATAGCTATTCAATTTCTAGAGAATACTTTTTTTTTTTGAATGTATGATGAATTATGTGAATACTTATACAAGTTCATTTTTTATACCCATTTTATAGACCCAGTGATGTGTTAAGAAGATGATTGGTTGATAATTAGATAATATTTAATTATCAACCAGTCCTCTTCTAAACATATCATTCAATAGTAGACCTATAAAATAAGTCTAACTTTTGGTCCTGAATAACTATTTTTTTTTTTCCCATCTCTCTTAGGCTGTATTTGGATTTAGGATTTGAAGGGAATTTGTTGATTGAAAGGAAAAGGGAATATTAAAAAGTTAATCCTTTTTATTTGATGACCCTTATTTTTTTTGCTTTTAGTGAATTGTTTTTAATTTGGTTTTTTATTAGGCTTCTCTCTTTAAAAAGAGTCCAGTTTATTTTGATGTTTATCAGGACTACAAAAAAAAAGACTTTTTAGATGTTTATCAGGACTTTTGAAAAAACTTAAACTTATTTTAAAAATTTGTTTTACTAACTTTTTTGAGTAAATAAGCTACTGTGTAGTATACTTTTTTGAAAAAGGCATTTGCAATTATATAGATCATACAAAAGGTATTTGTAATTTTTCAGTTACAGTGTGGTGAGCCCTTTTATAAATTTTTATTGTAGTTTTTTACTTATTTTTTTTTTCACATTTTAAAATACAAATTTAGTAATTAAATTTCTGTAATTAAGTTTTGCTAAAATTTTATTCATTAGTATAATTTACTTAGTTGTTAGTAGAAAAAATGGGCAATATTAACCTTTGTCAGTGCAAAGTTGCTATAGTTCTAAATTTTGGTTCTATAGTTCTACATTTAATTATGAAGAAAAATTATGAAGATTCCTTCTATCCTGTAGTAAGTCAATTTCTCCATCTGTGATATTCATGCACAAACGAACTTCTTAAACTAGGTTGTTAACTAAAATATGTTAGGAGGTTGTTAATTTGTAGTGATTAATTTTCCTTTATGGCAATTATTAAACCTCATTTTGCCTTCATACAGTTATCTTTGTCAAATTTACATAACCAGGCACTTTCAGGTTGAGACACCATTGACCTTCAACCGCTAATTATGGACAACATTACTATTTTTGGTCACGTAAGTTGTTTTCTTTTTTATTTATTTGAAAAAAAAAATATTTTTCTTATAAGCAAAAGTCAATTTTCTTTATCACAAAATTCCTTATCACAAAATTCTCTTTTCTTATAATTTACAGATGGATGGAGACCTACGTCGAACTGTAATACTGATTCCTTTTACTCATTTTCTTACTATGTATAATTTTTTTATTTTTTTTACCTCTAATTCTTTTGTATTTTTAGGTCCAATTTCTTCAAGAAAGAAATGTTAATGTTGTTATCCGTGATGAGCGTGACCTTAATGTCATCCGTGTTCGAGAGGTAGGCCCAATTTAATTATATAGATTTTTTTTCATTCAAAACACCGTATACACCATATATTCTTATTTATAGATTTTTTAAAAACTTTCTACATATATAGATTTTTTCTTTATTCTTTAAATTTATTTATTTATTTTTTGTAGGCAAAAGAAAAGGAAATTGCCAAGGCATTGTTGAAGAAAAACGAAAAGATCACCGTTTCGGGCAAGGGAAAGGAAAATGCATGTTCAGTAGTATGGCTCTTCAACATTTCCATTTAAAGTTCTTTTTTTGAAATATTTATTTTGGACCATGAACCTTGATTATTTATTTATTTTTAAATGTAAAATTGACATACTACTTGCATAGTGACATATACTGTTCTTATAGTAAACAGTTTCATATGAATTTGTGAAATGTTTTTTTTGAAGCATACTAAAATAGGATTTGTACAAAAAACATTATATTTGTTTTAAATTATTATTATTCTTTTTTGGCTTTTTGCTATTGACAAGAGAATAAAAAAGGAATATAACAAAAAAGGAATGAGGGAAGGAGGGATACAGAATGAAAAAGTTTTCAATTTTTTTTACAAAATATCAGAATGAAAGGGAATTAAGATAAAGTAAATTAATAGAAATGAAAAATGAAGAGAAAAGTATAAAACAGTATATGATAAAATTTAGGCATCTTATGAAATTAATCTTCATGTTTTAGGCACATAACAAGAATGTTATATCGAAAGCTGCATTGGCTCAACGTGCACGGCGAGAACGCGAAAGAAATGATAAGGCAAGCTCTTCATATCAATTGGGACAACGTTCGCGACGTGAACGAGAAAGATCGAGAGAATTGATTCCACCAAGCACAACTAATACTCCACCGGCTCAGAAAGGAGTAATGTTTACACATCTACCTTCGCCAAGCACATCTTTAGCTTCACAAAGGAATTGGTAAAACATTGTATTTAATTCTACAAATACATATTCTTATTGTTAAGATCTTATTTAACAAATTTTATTTTCTACACAACAAATATTTGTAGGCCTACTCATGCAAACCCATTGCTCCATGAGACTAGGAATATTGGTGTTGTTATTCGTGATGAGTGCAATCTTAATATTATCCGCAATTCTAAGGTAAGTATAAATATCAATCTCAAATTTTTCTTTTTTCGTAATCTTAATAAATTCTATAAATACATGTTCTTTTTCGTATTTTGAATAAATCTTATTTTAATAAATTCTATAAATTTTAATAAATTTTATTTTCGTAATCTTAATAAATTCTATAAATTTTTGGTAGGCAAAGGAAAAGGAAAATGCCAAGGCAATGTCTAAAGGAAAAGAAAAGGCAACTTCTTTTGACAAAGGAAAGGAAAACGCATGTCCAATGGTATATATTCAACATCTTTAAAAAAATATTTATCGAGTCAAACAAAGCCAATCATATTGTTTAAGTGAACATTGATCATGTACACTGTGTTGTCAATTTTTTTTGTGTGCTCTTTGTTTTCTGTACACTCAAACAAAGTATTTTTAGCTCTCTTTAACATTTCCTAAAAAATAATTGTAACCTTTGTCAAAAGGTACAATTTATTTATTGATAAATTTGTTATTTTAAAAATATTTTACTATGTGTCGACTTTTGTAGGATTGGGTTAAAAAATATATGGAGCTCAAAAATATAAATACAACTAGATTGCTTCGATGGGGATGTAACAAGGTAATTTCAATTTGAAAGTGTTTTGATATATAACTTTTTTATTTGCTAATATACTAACTTTTTTATTTTCATAAATTAATAGATTGTCGTGCATGTTCCTCACTGGGGATACATACAAGTTGATACGAGGACTTTTTGGAAAGTGATGAGGCGCTCCTAGGATTTCTAAGAAAGAACAAGTTTGAATCTCATATTTATTTTTGTGAAAAGCGTACATATGCTAGCTACGATCTATATTTTGTAAAGTTTCCGACCGATGTGAAATTTATTACTTACAATAGTTTTGTAAAGCCTTTTATCTATGTGAAATTTATAACTAAGTTTAGATGTATGTTAGATAATTTTCATTTGAATTATTGATTTATGTTATGAGTTTGTTTTTGTAAATGTAACACACTAGGTGATATATGTTTTTGTAAATGTTAGATATTTTTTCTTCCTAATATGCTCTTGAATTAGGTTAAACAAAACTAATCATATTTTTATTTGGTTATCTTTTTATTAGGAAGGGTGTTGCATTTTCTTTGTATTACAGAACATTGGCTGGTGTGCTTAATTTGTTATTTGACATTTTTTTTTGTATTGCAGAGTACTGGCTGGGGTGCTTAATTTGTTATTTGACATTTTTTTGTATTACAGAGTACTGGCTGGGGTGCTTAATTTGTTATTTGGCATTTTTTTTGTATTGCAGAGCATTGGCTGGTGTGCTTAATTTGTTGTTTATTTTTTTTTATTGCATAGCATTGGTTGGCGTATTTCATCTGATTTTTATATAGATGTTTTTGTGTTGTGGGATTTACATTTTGTTGTTTGTTTAAAATCTTATGCTTTTATTGTGCTTGAATTTTACGTAGCAATTATGTGTTTACTTTTCACTATTTAGTTTACCTATAAATTTGGAAAATTTATGTTCAAATTGATTTATTCACCAAGCAGTATACAATTTATTTATTTTTCATTTATTTAATTTTCTACACAATAAACTGACCAGCAAACCATAAAAATTGGTAGATTTTAACCATTACATTAAAATTGATGCAAAATTATAGCTTTGAGATCTCTCTTCTTTACTTCAACCAAAACTCACTATCTAAAAAAATGTGGATATAGAAATTTATTTGGGTACTGTTATTGGCTAGGATAATAAAATGCTTATTTATTTGGGTACTGGGTACTGCTATAGCAAGTGGGTTACATAAACAAAAATACTACAATACACCAAACTCTTTTCAAAACGGATCATCTATTTATATTTTCACCTCAAATTTTATTGAAATATAAATTAAATAAATTACATTTTAATCCAAGAATTTTATATTCAATTAATGGTCACCGTGCCTTCAGGCACGTGCCTTCAAGAGTTATCATTTTATTGTTAGGTTTCACTATGTAAAACCTATGTAAACTTCTCTCTTCCATTCATGTTTAGAATCTTTGCTCAATGTTATTCTTTATATGTGTTTCAGCCAATGATGGGGTCAGAATTATGCTTATCACTGCTATATTCAGAGCTATTAGAGAAGTACATGAATTTTGTGCTGAAAGAAGGGGATTAATTACAAAACAAATTGAAGATTATTTGTTGCTATGACAATGTCTAAACCAAGCCAAACCAAATCAAACCAAGCCTTTAGTCCCATTGCAAAATATTGTGAAACATGCAATTATCACTCTTAAACATGTTTCTCTGCATTTTTTTGGTATTGTTCAAATTGAAACCATGAAATCATTTGATTCAATAATATTATATTAAGTTATTCATGCATTTTTTATTGTTTTTAATTATTTTTATTATTTTGAAAAATCATTTGAGTTCATTTTGTTGTCAAATTAGAGTTGCTTTTGAAGAATCATTTTGTTGATTCCTCATAGCTATTGGGTTTTTAAAGCAAATTTAAGCGAGTACTTTTGTTGCAGGCCGCTGACCCGTAGCACGTGTGGTACTGAAAAAATTATTAACCGTGCCTTCAGGCACGGGTTATCCCTAGTAGAAAGATATGATAAGTGGGCAATGTTTTCATACATATCCTCTCATTTCCCACGTGAGTGTAGGAGTCAAAAAAGGAAGGACACCGAGAAGGACAATAATAATAAAGAATTTAAAAAGACAAAATGTACCACGCTACCATATTTTTTGGTTATTAAAATATTAATTCTTTTTCCACAGGCCCTACCACGAGCTCTCCGCATCGCAGGGTATTATAATTCAGGTAACATCTCAGCGGGTCCCACAGTATTTACACTTTTCTATAATCGTTTGGTTTGGACACGGACCAAGTACAATTTTATTTGAAAAATAGTACCCTCTGTCTCAAAATAATAATTTTTTTAGGGAATCTAATTTTTTTTAATAATATAATTATTACACTTTAAAAAAGTTGATTTTTCAAAAATATCATTTTGATAGTACATTTTTTAAGAATATCAATGTCATAATTTTACTTTTTATATTGTTTATTAATTTAAAAGAAGAGTAAAATAGGAAATTTCTATTATTTTTGTACTTGATTTTTGAAGAGGGACTAATATTTTAGGATAATGAAAAATGGAATAAGAGACTAATATTTTGAGACGAAGGGAGTATATAACTTCTTCTTTTTTAAATTTATTTTTAAATTTAATTATATACAATTGATATAATTAATTAATAATTAGAGAATATATATGAAAGAATATTAAATTTAATATTTTGATTAATTATCACATCACTAAACATAAAAATTGAATTAAAATTTTTGTTTTGAATAATAATGTTAATTTTGTTTTGAAAGATAATCACTATATTTTGGTTGAGTTTTAGATGGGTATCTAATTTTTACTTTTACATTAAAAATAAATTTGATAAAAAATAAATGCCATAAAAAATTAAATTTTCAAAAATTATTTATGCCTTAAAAAATAAAAACAAATTGTATCAGAAATAATAAGTGTTTTTTATTTGGGGTGTTCTAAGACATTGATAGTGGGGTTAGGGTAACCCGAGTAGGGTGTGGAAGGAACCGGTGGTTGCCGAAAGGGGTATCCACAGCCACTGTCACTACCACTATCATTGAAAAGATGATGCCTCTAAGGATGGAGGTTTTCAAAAATGAAAGGAAAGAGGCATGAGTGAAATGATGAGAAGGGTAAATTTGTATTTTTGCCAAAAAAATCACTTATTTATAATTATTTTTCAAATTTTCATCTCTAATATTTGTATTTATTGTTCTTCATCAATTAGGTAAGAAATCTATTTTTATAGAATTTTCTAATTTTCTTATACATTCATTGAGAAAGTAAGTGTAGCTAAAAAATTGATGGATATATTACAAGTACCCCCAAAAAAATTTGACTTGAAAGGCCCTGCAATTATTAAAAGTCTAATTTAGCCTACAAATTATTAAAGAGCAGGAGGGATCCACGTAGCATGTATAGATATCGGGAAATGCTACAGAGCTCTAAATCTAGAGCTCTAATTTGAGCTCTAGTGATGTGTCAAAGCAAAAAAATAAATAAATAAATAAAGCAAGACACAAACATCACATCGGAGTGGGACCCACCTTCCATTAGAGCTATTAGAGCTCCTATATTGGAGCTCTAAAGCATTTTTGTATAGATATCACCAACTCTATATATAAAACACAAGGAGAGAGAAGACCCAAATTTTTCCAATAAGAAACAAGCAAAAAGCAAATAGAAAAGGGATAAGGAAAGTGATGGCAGTGTTTTCTAGTGCACATGTTGCTATTTTTTTTTGGGTAAAAAAAGGCCAATAATAACATAGATAATCAAGGAGAGTTTGACAAAATTTTGGGGAAACACAGTCCCATGAGCATTATCAACTAGATGATTTACAAATAGGTGCAGAAAATAAAAGGTGCAATCTCTCTCTCTCTCTTTTGCTTCCTTCATTCGCCAATGCATCAGCGTAGGCGTTTGCTTCCAACAAGTACCTAAAGTCACAAATTAAGCTGCTGAGAGGATGGAAATCATTAACTTGTTTTGCAAGGACTTGGCAAACTAGCAAAGCATTTGTTTCGACATCTAAATTGTGGATGTTTCGGTTGTAACCCATCGCGGAGGGCCCAAAGTTCCGCAACTGTGCTGGTTGTGAACCCAACCTTATGGCAGAACCCTACAACCCAATTATCTTTATTAGTGGTAGGGCTTGATTTTCTAATGTGAACAAGATTTCACAATTATGTCACGTTTCTTGCTTTCAATCATGTTGTGGGGATATATTTCTGAGCATCAACACGTGGCAAGGGGACGCCGACGTGTCATCAGAAGAGCTATGTGTCACAGTAAAGATTCGCCAAGGTATTCTTGTACTTGCCGAGGTAATTTCTGAATGCATCTTACTTCGGATGAAGGCCTAGTGAACCTCGGCTTAATACGCAGAGGCCGAGCTACCGCAGAAGATTAAGGCCGAGGTTTATATTATTAAATATTATCTTGTTTAGGTGGATGCCCAGCTTAGTGGAGGAAGCAATGAGGCCATTATCTCACCAACAAGCATGCCTCGAGGCCATGTGAAGTGCCCACGAGGCCACTAGCAGTCGTGTAAGGGAATATACAGCTTTTATCTGGAAAGCTGCTGGAAGTGGAACAATAGGCTGGCAGCCAGCTCAAAAGCTGGCAGCCTCTCCATTAACGTTCATTGTATATATAGAGGTGGAGGAGAAAAAGAGTGGAGATTCATTCAAAAACAGAGAGAGACACACGGAGAGACTCAGACATCTACATACTATTTGTAACATTTGCAATTACAGAGAGAGAGTGAGAGAAAGCAGTTGAGAAAAAACTGTAATTCTTGTTATTACTCATAGTGAAACACCTCGGCACCACCCGTGGACGTAGGCAATTATTGCCGAACCACGTAAATCTTTCTTGTCTTTGTGTTATTGCTTGTTCCATCTATTCTGCCTGTGTTACTACTGCTGACTCACTAAGATAGGCAGTGTGACCGAGAGAAATAACCCACACAATTTGGCGCCGTCTGTGGGAACGAAAGAAGAATAGATGGCAAGTAACGCACAAAGTAAGAAGGTTGGAGATGACACTCCCCCTGGGGCTGGTAGGCCTATCGATCTTGACGTCGAAGGAGGCAACCACAATGACAAAATCCGTGGCCAGGGGCACGGGGGAAAGAACGCCGTCCAGGAGGACGACACTTCGAACAAGACGGATCAAGGCAGTTACTACAAGGAGGATAACCTCCAGGTATGGAAGGATAGATGCATACGAAGGGATGAGGAAGTCAAGGACCTCGCAAACAAGTTGGCCGACCTGCAGTCGGTAGTCAACTTCATGATGCAAACCAAGGTCATGCAGCTACCATACCCACTGCAGGATACGCCAATCCCAGCAGTTAAAGCTCGGAATGAAGGAAGGACAATAACTCCCGAAGCATCACAACGCTCCAGGAGCAAGAGGCACTCTCACCCTCCATCCGGGGAGGTCGGGCGAGAGGAACCCAGGAGAGGGAAATCCCAGAGGACGTGTCATACAATGGATCAGGAACTCAGAGAACATCGGCACGTACAAAAGCAGGCTCTCTGCTTCGACACAACCCACGGAGAAAAGTCAAAACGGGCACAACACGAGGCCGAGAGTAGTGTGCCAGAGGGACTCAAATCAAAAGATAGCCGAGCTCAGGGGAAGAGTAAAGAAGACTTGAGAAACTACCTCAAGAGGAGGGAACAGAACGCTGAAGCCGAGGTGACCTCACTCGTCAAGCCGAGGACACCATTCTCGGTGGAATTGGACAAATTTGTAGCACCGAAAAGATTCAGCATGCCGAGGTTCCAAATTTATGACGGTAAGTCAGATCCTAACTTCCATGTCGGATTATTTTTAAACTCAATGGCGTTATACAGTGGAAATGAGCATTTGCTCTGCAAAGTATTCCCTTCGTCCTTTGGAGAAATTGCATCAGATTGGTTCCACAAGTTACCAAAGGGAAGTGTGAAAACTTGGGAAGGCCTGGCCGAGATGTTTGTGGCCAGGTTCGTGACAAACAAGCTACAGCCATTACGGGTGGACGCATTAATGGCTTTAAAGATCAGCAAGGATGAAGGGCTAAGGGCCTATGCAAAGAGATACTACGAGGTGTTCAACAGAATACCCGAATGCAACCAGGAGGTAGCAGTTGTATCCTTCAAGAACGGCCTGAAGGAAGACTGTTCACTACGGAAATCTTTGGCAAAGACATTGCCAAAGAACATGGAAGAACTCATGGCAAGGATTGAAAAATATGCCAGAGCCGAGGAGGATACATCGGCATCAAAGCAGGTCAAACAGGAGCAACGGAATGACTCGCCAAAGCGAAGCCGAGGTAACAACGGCTTCAGCAAGCCGGAGATAGAGCTGAGGGCTAAACAAGCAGTAACAACCGTGTTCCGAATTCCAATTCAAAAGATCCTAGGAAGAATAAGGGGCCAGCCCTATTTCCGAACGGCAGCAAGGGAACCGGGGGAATTTATGGGAAGAAACACGGACAGACATTGTTCGTATCACAATGAAAACGGCCACACAACACAGGGTTGCAGAGCCCTGAAAGCTCACTTGGAAGATCTGGTGAGACAAGGCCACTTGCGAGACCTTGTTGATGAGACCAGAACAAGGGAAGAACATGCAAGACTGCCACAGGCGGAAGCAGCCCCGCCACCACCACAACCTCGAGCAGACAGACCTCGGGTAGTAAATGTTATTCACTCCAAGGTGAATGAGAACAAAATTCGGGGAGAAACCCAAAGAGTGAAGCACTTGCAGCACGTGAACCAGGTCGGACTGAAAAGACCTCGGCCAGAAGACTGCCAAGGTCAGATGATAACCTTCACTGAGGCCGACCTAGAAATGGTCCAGCACCCACATAACGATGCCTTGGTAGTATCCCTCCAGGTTGGGGAGTGCCAAGTAAAACGCATCCTGATTGACCCAGGAAGCTCTTGTGACATCATGTACGTTAGATGTTACAAGGAGCTCGGCCTTCACCCCGACGACCTGGAGCAGTCGACTGGCCCGATGGTCGGCTTCAATGGAACGCCGACGTGGCCACTGGGTGCAACAAGCTTAGAAGTACAAGCAGGCACCAAGAAGATCAGGACCGAGTTCATTGTGATCGATACACCCTCACCATACAACATCATCATGGGCAGGCCGTGGTTGCATGCAATGGGGGCAGTACCTTCAACATTGCACCAACTACTGCGGTTCCCAACAGAGCATGGGATTGAGGAAGTCAGAGGAGATCAACTGCAGGCTAAGAATTGCTCCATGGCAGCAATGAAGGCTACCTGCAATGTTCGAGAACCAGCCAGAGCCGAGATTCAAGACGAGGACATGGATGATGTCGGCATGGAGCCGGCCGAGAAGAGTGAGGAATCACTAAAGAAAATTCTCGTCCAGGAGGGCGATGAGGAGCGCTTTTTTCTTCTCGGCTCAGGCTTAGCCGAGGAAGAGGAAAGAGAACTGGAAGCATTTTTGAGAAGAAACATAGAAGTGTTTGCCTGGACACCATATGAAATGCCTGGCATTGACCCCGAGGTCACATGTCACAGACTGAACGTCGACAAGTCGGCTAAACCTGTGATTCAACGAGCTAGAAGACCGACGTTGGTACACGTCGAAGCAGTGGAGGAAGAAGTTGACAAACTTCTAGAAGCAAGGGCCATCAGAGAAGTCAACTATCCAACATGGCTGTCCAACACTGTGGTGGTAAAGAAGAAGAACGGTAAATGGAGGGTTTGTGTCGATTTTACAAGCCTAAATAAAGCATGTCCCAAAGACAGCTTCCCTCTACCAAAAATTGACCAGCTGGTGGATGCTACATCGGGGCATGGAAGGATGAGCTTCCTGGACGCTTACCGGGGTTATCACCAGATTGCCATGTGCCCCCCAGATGAGGAGAAGACGGCGTTCATCACACCAAAAGGCCTGTACTGTTACAGGGTGATGCCTTTTGGATTAAAGAATGCAGGAGCAACTTACCAAAGGCTGGTGACCAAAATGTTCAAACAACAGATAGGCCGAACAGTGGAGGTCTACATCGACGACATGGTCGTGAAGACCAAGGAGCCAAGAAATCATCTCGCTGACCTGGCCGAGGTATTCAATATACTGAAAACATATCGGCTCCGACTCAACGCATCAAAGTGCGCGTTCGGGGTTGGATCTGGCAAGTTTCTGGGATACTTGGTAACCAGGAGGGGAATCGAGGCCAGCCCAGATCAGATCAAAGCCATCCTAGATCTGCAGAGCCCAACCTCGGCAAAACAGGTTCAAATGCTCACTGGCAGAGCAGCAGCCCTAAACAGGTTCATTAGCCGAAGTTCAGACAAGTGTAAACCCTTCTTCAACCTGGTAAAGAAGACTGCAGACTTCTTGTGGACCGAAGAATGTGAGTCCGCTTTGGCCGATCTGAAAAAGTACATGATCACGGCTCCAGTCCTCTCGACACCAGAGCCCGGGGAAGAATTGTTTTTGTACTTAGCCGTGTCAGAACATGCGGTGAGTGCAGTACTTATCCGAAAAGAGCAGGGAGAACAAAAAGCTGTCTACTATGTGAGTAAGACCTTGGCCAGCGCTGAAACAAGGTACTTGCCACTGGAGAAGTTAATGTTGGCCTTAGTCATGGCCTCAAAAAAGTTGAACCACTACTTCCAAGCACACAAGATCGTGATACTAACAGAACACCCATTGAAGTCCTTGTTGCAACAAGGAGACTTAACAGGAAGAATTGCAAGATGGGCAGTAGCCTTGGGCCAATATGATTTGGAATTCCGGCCAAGAACAGCAATCAAGGGCCAAGTCCTGGCCGACTTTGTGGCAGAATTCACGCCAGAGTCCATCGAATGTCGGCCTCCTTTGAGCCGAGATGAACCAGGTCCCAGCAAGCATGGAGAATCACAGCCGGTAACGAAAGAGCAAAGGAAGGAAAAGCTCAGACCGTGCAGCATCTACATCGGCGACTCATTCAGACTATTTGTCGACGGAAGTTCAAACCGACGAGGAGCGGGGGCAGGAGTACTGCTGATATCTCCAGATGGAGAGATAATAGAGCAATCCATCCGTTTGGCATTCAAGGCCTCAAACAATGAAGCTGAATACGAGGCATTGATTGCCGGACTAAAACTGGCAGCAGCAGCGGAAGCCGACGAGGTAATTGTTTTTTGTGATTCACAGTTAATTGTTAACCAGTCTACAGGAGAATTTGCAGCCAGGGACGAGAGGATGTCGGCGTATGCAAAAGAGGTGATCAGACTAGCCGAGCTATTTCAGAACTGCCGACTTCTTCAAGTTAGCCGAGATGATAACAGCCACGCCGACGCGTTGGCCAACCTAGCGAGTTCAATGCAGACTGGGAAGACGAGGACAATTATGATAGATTACATGTCGGGCCCGAGCATAGAACCACGGAGCGCAAAGCAGGAAGCGATGTGCGTGGACATGGGGCCGAGCTGGATGGATGCAATTGTTGCATTCCTTAAAGAAGGAAAACTGCCAGAAGATCGCAAGGAGGCACACAAAGTCAGACTGAAGTCGGCAAGATTCAGCTTGACCTCGGATGGACATCTCTACCGAAGGTCCTTCACTGGACCCCTTTTAAGGTGCGTACACCCTTTTCAAGTTGAAGATTTTTTATATGAAATTCATGAAGGGATATGTGGAAGCCACATTTGGGGCAGATCATTAGCTCATAGGGCCATTACCCAAGGGTATTGGTGGCCATATATGCAAAAAGATGCCGAAGCATATGTGAAGAAGTGTGAACAATGTCAGAGGTTTGCACCTTTGATTCATCAGCCTGCAGCCGACCTGAATCCAGTATCCAGCCCTTGGCCGTTTGCCCAATGGGGCATGGATCTGGTCGGCCAACTTCCCCAAGCAACAGGCCAGAGAAAATACTTGCTGGTGGCGACAGATTACTTTACAAAGTGGATAGAGGCAGAACCACTTGCTAAAATCCGAGATGTGGATGTCAAGAATTTCATATGGAAGAACATCATCACGAGATTTGGCATCCCCAGAGCCATTGTAGCCGACAACGGAACACAGTTCGACAGCAAACTTATCAAGAACTTCTGTGCAAAATTCAAGATCAAGAACTACTTCTCGACACCAAGTTTCCCTCAAAGTAATGGGCAGGCAGAAGCTTCCAACAAAGTAATTCTGGATGGAATCAAGAAGAGGTTGCAAGCAGCAAAGGGGAAGTGGGTAGATGAATTACCCAATGTGCTTTGGGCATATCGGACTACGCCGAGAAGATCAACAGGGGAATCTCCCTTTGCCATGGCCTATGGCACAGAAGCAGTCATTCCACTGGAGGTCGGCATCCCAGGGATCCGAACCTAGGGAGTTGAAAATGGGACTAATGACATACTCTTAGCCCGAGATTTGGATCTTTTGGAAGAACGAAGAGAAAAGGCTGCAATTCAGCTTGCAGTATACCAGCAACAACTTGCCAGAGCATACAACAAGAAGGTCAACCCAAGAGATTTTCACGTCGGCGACCTGGTCTTGAGGAAAGTGGTCGGCAACAAGAAAGATCCCAGGGAGGGCAAGCTTGGCCCAAACTGGGAAGGGCCTTACAGGATTACCTCGGTGCTAGGTAATGGAGCATATCGGCTTGAGGATAATGATGGCAAAGCATTGCCGAGACCCTGGAACACTTGCAATTTGAAGTTTTTCTACCATTGAGATGATTAACAGATACTGGAAGACATGAACAATGAGAACCCAAGTGGAACTCAGGTTCACATTGGGGGCAGAGAAGATGCAAAGGAACAGAGAAGATACAAAGCCTACCACTTGTTGAAATTTGTAGCAATTTACAAGTTGGTCTGGCCGAATAACAAAGCCTGCCAAATGTTAGTAGGTATGGCCGAATAACAAAGCCTACCACTTGTTGAAATTTGTAGCAATTTACAAGTTGGTCTGGCCGAATAGCAAAGCCTACCACTTGTTGAAATTTGTAGCAATTTACAAGTTGGTCTGGCCGAATAACAAAGTCTACCACTTGTTGAAATTTGTAGCAATTTACAAGTTGGTTTGACCGAATACAAAGCTTAGCTTCGCTTGTTGAAATTTGTAGCAATTTACAAGTTGAAGTTAAGCCGAGAAAATTCCTTGACTTCACTTGTTGAAATTTGTAGCAATTTACAAGTTGAAGTTAAGCCGAGAAGATTCCTTGACTTCACTTGTTGAAATTTGTAGCAATTTACAAGTTGAAGTTAAGCCGAGAAGATTCCTTGACTTCACTTGTTGAAATTTGTCGCAATTTACAAGTTGGGGTTAAGCCGAGAAGATTCCTTGGCTTCACTTGTTGAAATTTGTTGCAATTTACAAGTTGGAGTCAAGCCGATATATTGTCATCTGTGGAAATTCGCGCCAAGTCCAGCCGATATCAATTTACAGGTTCATGTATATTGTTTAATTCTTGTTGAAATTTATGTCGACTTACAAGTATATCATTGTTTATAACTTGAGTAAAGTTTATTGGTCGTATTAATTCTTGTTGAAATCCGACATGAGATCATATGTTTACAAGTTGATCAGGCCAATTTCAAAGCTTAGCTTCGCTTGTTGAAATTTGTTGCAATTTACAAGTTGAAGTTTAGCCGAGATGCTTCCTTGACTTCACTTGTTGAAATTTGTAGCAATTTACAAGTTGGAGTCAAGCCGAGATATTTGTTTCTCTTCGCTTGTTGAAATCTGTTGTGATTTACAAGTTGAAGGAAAGCCGATGTTATCACCTATAATTTGAAACTATATATGATCATCTGTCGAAATTTGCAACAATTTACAAGTTGAGATTATTGTTTAAACCTTGTTGACATTTGTAGCAATTTACAAGTAGATTACTATTTAAACACTTGATTATAATTTGAGAAAAGTTTGCGTGTTGAGATTTGCAGCAATTTACAGGTTACAGTTAGGCCGACGTATTACCATCTGTTGAAATTTACAGGTTGAGGTAACAGTTGAGATTATTGTTTAATACTTGATAAAACTTGGTTAACCGTTGTTGAAATTTGTAGCAATTTACAAGTAAGGCAAACTGAGATTGCTGTTTGAACATTTGTTGAGACTAGAGAAAGGCTCGCAAAGCTAACATTGAATAGTATATGTTTTATACTTGTTGAAATTTATAAAAGATTGCAGGACAGTTTCTTGCCGAAGTAAAATTTTGCAGGTGTTATGCCCGAAGTATATAACCCGAGAAGATTGCACGAAGAAGAAAGAGTCTGGAAATTATGCAAAATATTCTAAGTATGCATCATTCAGAAGCAGTAAGAAGAATTAAAAGTCTGAAGCATTCAAGAACACACAACTGCATAAATAAAAGGCACTATGGCCTAGCAAATTGTCTACAAGAAGCAAAAAGGGCACATCGGCCACAAAAAGAACAGCTTACAAAGGAAAGAAACAAAGTACAAAAGAAAAACAAAAGACATTCAAGTTGCTTCAGCTTCAGGAGTTGGTTGGGCTGAGACCTCGGAGGGCCCTTGAGGAACGACTTCAACACCTTTTTCTGCCACAACCTAAGTCTGCCCTTCCACCACAACTTCAGCTTCTTTATTCTCTGAGACCTCGGCCACTTGGTCTGCTGCCACTTCAGCTTGTTTGTCAGCTGCGACTTCAGCATCAATCTCGGCCAAGGTTTCATCAACACTTCTCCCCACTAAAAGAAGGTCAGAAGATAAAGTGCCGAAGTCTGCCTTTTTGGGAGCAGCTTCAACCTCTTCATCTCCAGTCAGGTCGATCTTGGGAGGAGATTTGGTCTTCCTCACCAAAGCTTCATCTTCATCTTCACCTTCGTCTTCAACGTCGGCTTCAGATTCATCTTCAGCTTGGCTTGGAGATGGAGGAAGAGGGCAAGGAAGACGCAGGGCCTCGGTCTTGCGCCATGGCGAGTCGGCTGGAAGATCAAGCTTTTTGGCCAAAGCATTCCAACCTAGGACGAATCCTTTGTTGCATGCTTGCTTGACCTGAAGCTTATAATCTTCAGCAACGTCGGCCATGCCTTGGTTGTAGGCAGCAGTGACTTCGGCTTTCTTGGTGGCCAGAGCATCTCTAAGCTCTTTCTCGGCTTCAGCCTTCTTAGCCTCGGCTTCCTTTTTCTCGGCCTCGGCAACTTTTCTTACGTTTACAGCAGCCTCAGCTTTTTGAAGAGCAAGTGATTGGGCCTTTGTAGCTTCTGCAGCCTGATCTTCCAGCCTTTTCATTTTTAGTTCGTTGGCCCTGTTTTGTTTATGGAGAAGAGCGAACTCCTTCTCCATGTCTTCTAACTTCTTCGCAGTCTCAAAAGCCTGCATGGAGAAGGTATGGGCGTGTTGGATGGCTTGGAAGAATACAAGGCAAAGGTTATTATAAACATTTCAAAATTTTACAAGTATGAAAGGCAAATTGTCAAATTCAAAGACTTACTTGGACCGAATGCTGCATCATGAGAGCGTAATTCTCATAGCCGCTCTTCTTCTCATTCTTCGCCATATCACCCTCAAGAAGGACAGCAGTGCTAAGTGCCACGCCAATTTCGACATCGGCTGCACTTTCATTGGTGTAGACTGGCCTGTGTTCAAGAGTAACTTTGGGCTCCCAGGGTAAACCCTGGAACCCGAAGTTGTGGCAGACGTAGACCGCGGCTTCTTTTGTTGAGTGGCCCCTGATGGCTGGGCTTCAGCAGGTCGTTTTGCTGGTGCCGAAGTGGTCTTCTCGGCCAATTGAGAATTGGCACTGCGTCTTCAGCCTCGGCATCAGTCTCGGTCGCCTTGGCCTTTGGTTGGGCCTTTTTGACTCTCCTTGGCTTTGGTGGAGGCACCGTTTGAGCCGGTGCATCATCCATATCATCAGGAAGGTCGGCCAGGAGATTCAGCACCACCTTCTTTGGTTTTTCCATCTCGGCTGCCTTAACCAGTCTTCGTCGGCGTTTCTTCGGTGCCGAAGTTGATGGATGGTCGGCTGGCTCAGAAGTGGAGGCAGCTTGTTCTGTGGAAGCAGTTGATGGAGAGGCGCTCTTCTTCCTCTTCCTTGGAACGTCGGCCAATTTTGAGGTGTATGTAGGGATGAAGTTCAGCAACAAGGGAGCTTTTCGTTGCTGAAGTGGAAGGTCTAAGAGCTTTTTCAGGTCGGGCCTGAGGAAGTAGGACTGACGAAAGTCCTTGGGAGGTCGGCGAACGTCTGCAAAATAGAACAAAACATGAGAAACAGAAATTTTTTTTTGGAAAATTGAAGAAAACAGCAGTTAAGTAGTTCATGATGGGCTCTTACCCTTGCCCTCCTTTACTGATCGTGGGAGAGGGAAAAGGTGGACTTCTTCACCTGGGCCAAATTCCCAGTTTCCAGTGACTCCAACAAAGGAGTACGGGCTTGCCAGAATATTTGTTCCCCGTACAATTGGCGCCGTCTGTGGGAATCTTGCAGATGAAACCTTGTCTTCCGAAGCCCTTCAGATTGCCTTCAATGGCGAACAACGAAGAGATTCAGGTGTCCGCCATCGACGGAGTCACTCCGGAGTCGGGCCGGCGTAGAGAGGGACCCCCCACCATCTCTCCGATGGGGGACCTGGAGACATACCAGGGAGGACAGTCAGGCGACACGCGGGATAAGCGCGGGAGGAGTCATGGACATTCGCGGAGTCCGGAGGGTCATCGGCGGTGGAGAGATTCACACGCCAGACGCCTCGAAAGCAAGTTGAAGGACCAGGATGCCGTCATCCGGCGAATGGCAGCAGAGATGGAGGAGTTGAAGCGGCACGTCAAAGGGAAGGGTGTAGCTGGAGTGGATGAAGATAGTGAGCGCACCCAACCCCACCGCTCAGGTAGCCAGTGTCAGCGACACACTCCGTCCATCTCCATAACCAGAAGCTACAAGGTTGGTGATTTCGATGTGCGCGCAGAGAAGTCCAGTGTGCAAGATAGTACCTACCAACCCTCACGTCCGGCGACGACGTTGAGGTACACCTATTCCGCTCGAACAGAAGATTTGCGGGCAGTTCTTAGGGAGCGGGCTCGCCGGCGGGAGGCTCAGAGGATACCGGCGTTTCAACGGTTATCTTATGGGGTTCTTGCCAGCGAGGAGGTCGAAATGCCTCCGCCCCGCCAAGCAGCACCGCTCCTGGTGGATTCCGACTTGGCAAGGTTGAGCGCCACCCCTTTCTCACTGGAGATAGAGACAACACCTCTTCCATCGGGCTTCCACCAGCCAAAGTTTACGTTGTACGACGGGAAGACAGATCCTTACATGCACGTAAGTTATTTCCAACAGGTCATGGCCGGACATAGGCGAAATGACGCTCTTATGTGCCTCATCTTTCCGTCAAGTTTGGGTGAACTGGGTTTGAAGTGGTTCGAAAGGTTGCCGGAGGGGAGTATAGAGAGGTGGCATCAGTTGGCCGAAGCCTTTGTGACGCGCTTCAAAACCAACACCAAGACACCCAAAGAAGTGGATCACCTACTGAGTGTCAAGATGGAACCGAGCGACACATTGAAGGCATACAACTCCAGATATTGGGAAACCTTCAATGAGATCTTGGATTGCCCGGTCAACCTAGCAATCACTCAGTACAAGCGTGGTCTCCCGGTCGGACATAGACTGCGGGACTCACTTACCATGCATCAGCCGACGTCCATGGGCCAGCTCATGCAGCGCATCAATGAGCACATCCGGGTTGAGGATGATGCTTCGGCATCTACCGCGAAGACAACTCCGGTAGCAACAGACAAGAAGACAGCGGGCAAAGTGCACGCAGTTGGGCAGGACTCCAGCCGCTCAAGTGACAGAGCAGAGGAATCAGACCGTGGTTCGAATCGTAAGAACCAGGGTAGAGGACGACGGAACGACCGGGATGACTACACCCGAGATGATGTTAAGGATGCCAACAGGAGGTTGAAGGCAAGGACTGGCATCACCACGGTCTTTAAGATTCCGATCTATCGCATACTTAGTGAAATCCGAGACGAGGAGTATGTCCGGTTTCCTGCTAAGTTGGGCGATGGACAGAAGGGCTACAATCCGCGGTATCGCTGCACATTCCACTGGGAGAGAGGACACCGGACTGAGGATTGTTTGCCTTTAAGGCAATATTTAGAAGAGCTGGTCGCGGCCGGGCACCTAGACCTTTACATTGATGGCGGCGTCAAGCCGACTCATGCTCCGGTTGATCCCAGGGGACAGGATAACCGAGATGCGCCCCCACAAGGAGTTATTAATGTGATACACGGCATAGTGGAGCCGGAGTGTGTTTGTGAACTCCGGGGAATGATCAAGAAAGCAGAACACATAAGGGAAGTTTTGTCGGTACAGCCCGCCATTAAGAGGGGGAAGACCGAAGAGAAAGATGTGATTAGTTTCACCTCAAGGGATCTAGAGCGCATCCAGACGCCGCACAACGATGCCCTAGTAGTGACACTTCGCGTCAAGGAATTTGATGTCAAACGGATCTTGATCGATCAGGGAAGCTCGGTCGAGATCATGTATTACGATGCGTTCAAGCAACTCAAGCTCCGAGAAACAGACTTGGCACCGGCAACTTCGCCACTTGTTGGTTTCAACTCTCAGCCAGAGTGGCCTTTGGGAAAGATTATCCTGCCGGTCAAAGCGGGATCCGTGGTCAAGCAAGTGGAGTTTTGGGTGTTACAAGTGCCTTCGACTTACAACCTCATCCTTGGAAGGGGATGGCTCCACGCCATGCAAGCTGTAGCATCGACCTACCACCAGGTGATGAGATTCCCCTTGGCTATGGGGGCAATCGAGGAGATTTAAGGGGATCAGGTCATGTCCAAACAATGTTTCGTGGCGGTGAACGGCAGCCGGGCTGCCAAAGGCTTTGTACAAATGATTGAAGGACCGGAAGACCGAGGTGTTCTGGAGGATGTGGGCACTAAGGCAGAGGACAAAGCTGTGGAGGACTTGGTTGAGGTGCGAATCGAGATGGAGCGGCCGGATAAGTTCTTCCTGCTCGGTTCCAGCCTTACCGCCCAAGAAAGGACCGAGATGGTTGAGTTTTTGATGGCCAACATCAAAGTCTTTGCATGGTCGCCTTACGACATGCCCGGCCTCGATCCAAGTTTTATCTACCATCACCTCAACGTCTTCCCTGGAGCAAAGCCAATCATCCAGCGAACAAGGAGATCAGTGTTACATCACGCCGAGGTAGTAGCAGAGGAAGTCAAAAATTTGCTTGAGGCACGAGCAATTCAGGAAGTGCATTACCCTCGGTGGATCTCCAACACAGTAGTAGTGCCCAAGAAGAATGGAAAGTGGCGAGTTTGTGTTAACTACAAGACAGTCAACCGAGCTTGTCCCAAAGATAGCTTCCCTTTGCCGCGCATTGACCAGCTTGTAGATTTAACGGCTAGACATAATAGGCTAAGTTTCTTGGATGCGTACCGCGGCTACCATCAGATCGCCATGCATGGGCCTAATCGAGAGATCACCTCCTTCACGACTCCAAGGGGTCTTTTCTGCTACCGAGTCATGCCTTTTGGTTTGAAGAACGCCGGGGCAACCTTTCAGAGGATGGTGACCAAGATGTTTCCTCCTTTGCTCGGCCGGACAATGGAGGCTTACATCGATGATATGGTGGTAAAAAGCCGACTTGAGGCAAACCATTTGTCCGACCTAGCCGAGATGTTTGCCATCCTAAAGAAGCACAAGCTGCGCTTGAATGCGTCAAAATGCGCCTTTGGCGTGGGGTCCGACAAATTTTTGGGATTTCTAGTCACGAACCGAGGCATCGAAGCAGACCCTGGTCAGATCAGAGCCGTGCAAGAGTTGAAGCCGCCCAGCTCGGCTAAGGACGTGCAACATCTGGCCGGGATGGCCGCCGCGCTTAATCGATTTATAAGCCGGTCATCAGATCGCTGTCGCCCTTTCTTTCAAGCATTGAAGTCCAAGTTCTCATGGGACGAAGAGTGTGACCAAGCTTTGGCTGAGCTCAAGGAATATCTGTCTTCTCCACCGCTGTTGGTTACTCCTGTGCCGGGTGAGGAACTCTACCTTTACCTTGCTGTCTCACAGCACGCAGTCAGTGCGGTGATCGTCCGAGCTGAAGGAATCAAGCACCTCCCAATCTTTTATATCAGTAAAACCTTGCTGCCGGCAGAAACGAGGTACTTGCCATTGGAAAAGCTTGCGTTGGCATTGATGATGGCTTCTAGGAAGTTGGCGCACTATTTTCACGCCCATACCATCATCGTACTGACCGAGTTTCCCCTTAAGGCCTTGTTTGAACGGGTGGACTTCTCTGGCCGAATCCTCAAGTGGGCGGTCGAATTGGGGCAGTATGATGTGAAGTTCCAGCCGCGCACAGCTATAAAGGCCCAGACTCTGGCCGATTTCGTGGCGGAATTCTCCCCAGGTACCCATCCGATATGCCCGGTCAATATTGCCGTGGCAGAAGATGAAGAGAATGCAAGCCTGACCAAGGTACAACAACTTGGTGGAGTTGGCGACGTAGAATTTGCGCGCCCCACCAAAGTGCCCTCAACTTGTCCGTTTCCACCAGCCGGTGACGCGATGACGGAGTCAGGTATTGTTGTCCCACCCACTCTGTCCGGTACCGCATCACCAGGGGGAAAGTAATGGAACTACTCAGCACAGAGCCCGCGGCCTGCATAATACTGCAGTCTGGTGATTCGCCTACGGACTTATGCATTCCAGACCGACTTGCTGAGTCCGGTGCCGAATCACCAAGGGGGGCTGGAGTAGAGCCAGTCGACGCAGGACTTGAAATCGGACAGTCGAGCGACCATGATCCCACCACCCTTCGCAACTCTCAGGACCCATCAGACTGTTGAAAGCTTTTCGTGGGGGAGATGTGGAAGCTTTTCATTGATGGAGCATCGAACTGTCACGGTGCCGGCTTAGGTATTGTTCTTATCTCCCCGGATGGCCTAACCATTGAACATTCTATCACGCTTGGCTTCCCAGCATCTAACAACGAGGCTGAGTACGAGGCCCTTTTGGCCGGGCTCAAGAGTGCTATTCAGATGAAGGCTACCGAGCTAATTGTGTACAGTGATTCTCAACTTGTGGTTAACCAAGTCTCTGGGATTTACGAAGCAAAGGATGAAAGAATGGCGAAGTACCAAGCTCTGGTCAGGGAACACATCAAACAGTTTCTGGCAATCAAAGTCTAACAGATTGGCCGTGAAGAAAACAGCCGGGCTGACGAACTGGCCGGCCTCGCTTCGATGGTAGATAGTGCGTCTCCAAACCCCCTGTTAATTGACTTTCTTCCCCGGCCAAGCATCGAAGATGCCGGGCAGACGGATGTACTCTACGCCGCACTAGGTCCTTCTTGGATGGACCCCATAGTCTTGTTTCTCAGAGACCGGACTCTACCAACCGACAAGAAGGAAGCGCACAAAGTCCGGATGAAGTCAGAGTGGTTTTGGCTCTCTCCATCTGGTGCGTTGTATAAAAAGTCCTTCACTGGTCCCTATCTAAAGTGCGTGCACCCGAGTAGTGTGGAGGCCTTCCTATTCGAAATTCACGAAGGCATTTGTGGCAGCCATATAGGGGGCAGGTCCTTGGCCTACCGAGCTATTTCGCAGGGATACTGGTGGCCGTGCATGCAGGCCGACGCACAAAAGTACGTCCGCAAATGCGAGAAATGCGAGAAATTCGCCCATCAGATCCATCAGCCTGCCAGGGAACTTCTTCCCCTCACCAGTCCTTGGCCCTTCGCCATGTGGGGGCTAGATATAGTGGGGCCACTGCCAACAGCACCGGGCAACCGGAAATTCTTCATTGCGGCCACAGATTACTTCACGAAATGGGTTGAAGCTGAGCCCTTGGCAACAATCAAAGAGAAAGACGTGAAGCGGTTTGTCTGGCAGAACGTGGTTACACGGTTTGGCGTCCCAAAATTTTTGATCTCTGACAATGGCACCCAGTTTGATGGTCGCCTATTCAGAGGATTTTGTGAAGATCTGAAGATAGAGTTCTACAACTCTATTCCGGCTTACCCGCAGTCCAATGATCAAGCCGAAGCATCGAACAAGACTATTCTAGATGGGTTGAAGAAACGACTGGAAAAGGCAAAGGGAAAATGGGCTGAGGAATTACCCAGCGTCCTTTGGGCATACCGAACAACCCCGCGGCGATCTACCGGGGAGACTCCATTTGCTTTGGCTTATGGCATGGAGGCGGTCATACCTTTGGAAGTTGGCATGCCCACCCTAAGAAGCGAGAGTTTTAAGCCAGAATTGAATGCCGAGGCAATTGCCTTGGAGCTGGATCTAGTGGAAGAGCGTTGGGAGAAGGCTCTCATCCACGTGGCCTTCTACCAACAAGAGCTCTCAAAGAAGTACAACAAGATGGTGCACCCCAGACTGTTCAAAGTTGGTGATTGGGTTTTGAGGAAAGTTATGGGCAACACCTTGGTGCCAAGTGAAGGCAAACTAGGGGCAAATTGGGAAGGACCCTACAAGATCACCGGTCTGGCGGGCAAGGGGGCTTACCACTTGGAGGATCTGGAGGGAAGAGCCATTCCCCGGCCATGGAATGCGGCCAACCTTAAACTGTATTATTTCTAGCTTTAGCTTTCTCTTCTTGTGCAAAGGAGTTTTTTGGCTTGCACTTCAGAATGTAAATTCTTTTTGTCAATATATAGAAGTGATTTTGCTTTAGATTGTTGTTCTTAAATGTAAAAACTGAGATGTTTTGCTCCGGTTGGAAGAGTTGATGTTTTGTTCAACTTAGATATTTCTTGCCGAGATGTTTTGCTCCGGTTGGAAGAGTTGGTGTTTTGTCCAACTTAGGATTCCCAACCGAGATGATTTGTTCCGGTTGGAAGAGTTGGTGTTTTGTCCAACTTAGGATTCCTAATCGAGATGTTTTGCTCCGGTTGGAAGAGTTGGTGTTTTGTCCAACTTAGGATTCCCGACCGAGATGATTTGTTCCGGTTGGAAGAGTTGGTGTTTTGTCCAACTTAGGATTCCTAACCGAGATGTTTTGCTCCGGTTGGAAGAGTTGGTGTTTTGTCCAACTTAGGATTCCCAACCGAGATGATTTGCTCCGGTTGGAGGAGTTGATGTTTCGTTCAACTTAGATATTTCTTGCCGAGATGTTTTGCTCCGGCTCGAAGAGTTGGTGTTTTGCCCAACTTAAGCCATACCAACCGAGATAATTTACTCCGGTTGAAGAAGGCGGTGATTTGTTAAACTTTGCTGTTTAAACCGAGATGGGTATTCCGGTTTACGAAGTTACTGTTTTGTTATGCTTTGTACTTCGACCGAGTTATGTATTCCGGTTGACAATGTGTTCAAATTTAGGATTTATACTAAGATGTTTGGCTGAAGATGGAATTGATGACAACCGTGCAAACACTTACCAAAAATATCAAGTTCTTCATTGATAGAAAGTCAATACAAAAGGTGGGGACTGAGCCCGGTTACATCAGAAGTGCAGAAAGCAAACACACAAAAAGGAAAGAACACTAAACTAAGGGAGAGAGATTGGTAAACTCGTCCTCGGCGGCCTCAAGGTTGATGGTTGGACTTTTATCTTGGGCACCAGGCTCATCATGGCCGGACTGCTCTTGCACCTCGGCGTCCTCCGCCTTTGTATCTATCTCGGCGTTTCCCTCTTCAAGCCCTTCCTCGGCCTCAGCTTGCAACGCGCTGAAGCCGTCGTTTGCATAAGGCACGAGGTAGACCGGTAGGGAAGCAGCAGGAGGATTGGCGAATACGTCGGTGCCAGAGCCCTGGCCGAGATGCTCACAGGCAGACTTCCAGCCGGCTTTGAAGTAGATGTCTTGTGTTGCAAAGACCTGTTTCTTGTAGCTCTCATCGGCTTCGTTGAAGCCGGCATTGTTAGCATCCCAGCAGTCTTTCTTCCGCGACTTCTTGAGCGCGTCTAGCTCGGCCTGGAGCTCATCTCGTTTTTTCTCGGCCGCTTCCAGCTGACCGAGCAGTCTGTTGTTGTCTGTATTGGCATTCTCGAGTGAAGTTTTTGCCCGGCCGAGCTCGGTTTGGAGGCTCTGGACTTGGCTGGCTGTGTCATTGGCCTTTTGCCAAAGTCTATGGATGCGCTCCATTACTAAGTGTTGTTTTTGGATGGCCTGCAAGAAGCAAAGTTCGTTAGAGAAGGAACCGGGCAAACACTTGTGGAAATTTCAAATTTCAGAGGAAGATTGACTTACCCTTGCCATGGACTTCACAGATGATTTTACCAACCGAGTGTCAGGGACGTGGTCGCTGCCGACCACGTCGCTCGGTAGTAGTAGTGCTTTGGAGAGATCGAAGGCTAGCAGGTGCTCTTTATCAGCCTTGATCGAAGCCGTTGCCGGGATGTCTTGACCCCGGTGTTTCAACAGCGGACGCCAGACCGGTATGGGGTTGACTGTGGCACTTGGTTGCTCGGTAGTGAGCTCGGCCTCCAGCTCGGTGGACGGATCCGCGCGAGCTCTTTTGCTAGCCTGGCGTTGAGTTGGTTGCTTGCTGGATTGCCCGGCTGCTGGGGAAGAAAGAGCGATCATGGCGTCGCTTGCTTGTCCAGTGGCCGGTGAGCGGGTGACAACACTCGGTATTTCGGCCGATGTGGCGGTGAGCAAGTTCTTGATTCTGCTTCTTTTTGCCATCTCTTGCTCCTCGGTCAGACAGATGAGTGGAACGTCTGGCAGGGTTGGATCTGGTGGAGGTGATGGAGCGCGAAGGAAGTCTGTGACTTTACTCCGGCAAGGAGCGGAGTATCTATATGTGGAGGTGTAGCCGAGCAATTGGTTGCAATCTCGGTTGCGATACCGGAGCGCGGTTCTGATTGCCTCGACGTTGGGGTAGTGCTAATTGGCTTGCAAGGCTTGGATTGCTGCAAAAGAAGCAAGGGAAAAAAAATGATTAAGTACAGAAACAAGAGAAAAGTGAATTAATCGAGCTAGTGTGCGCGGCTTACATGTGCTGCCAAAATTCTTGCTTATCATCCAGCCCGGTACTGCGGCTGTCTCGTAATTGCCTGACACCCAGAAGAAATCATCGTCGTGAAGATCCTTGTCTGGAGTGCCGGTTACGATTTTCTCCCTGCCCGGTCTAATTTTAAGATAATAGGCGAGGCTGTCGCCGGTGTGGCCTAAAGTGTATTGGCGTAGGATCTCGGCTAAACCTAGGCTTATGCTGAGCCGGTTGTTTAGCTCGTGCACGCCGTTTATTATTCGGTAGGTGTTGGTGGATACTTGTGTTGGCGCCAGCCCAGTCCGGCGCAGGAACTCGGTCATGAGGGGATTGACTGGGAAGCGGAGGCCACCTTCTACTATTGACAGTACGGTGAAGGGGCATTGGTCAAGTCTGCCCCAGGGAGTTGTCTTCTCTTCCGCCAGTTCGAGATGGACGTTGGTCGGGATGCCGTACTCCTCTCTGAACGCATCCAGCGCGGCCGGAGTGTCCACTAAGAAGCGGAATTTTCCCATGTGGCCGGCCTAGGATATCTCGGCTGAGGGGTTTGGCACTGTGCTAATTGAAAGTTGCTCGGTCTTGAGAGCCTCAGTAGTGGTCAATGGTCCCCTTGGACTCTGCAGGAAAAGGATGGCAAGTGTGAGCGTGAGCGCGGTCGCGCAAAGTGAGCTTGATTTTAGCTCGGTCATCAAGAGTGCCAAACCACCTCGGTTGTCTAAGCTTACCAAGGAGCCCGGTCGCCCAAGCGGACCAGATATTAGCCCGGTTGAATGACCAGCTCCTTTTTGCTAGCTCGGTTTTTGCTAGGTCTGGGACAAACATGTTCTTTGCTCGGTTATAGAGGTTTTTTGGATCAAATGAAGACCAGGAGCCCGGTCCGCCCCAGTTCTTCAGTGTTCTTCAGGGAAGATGAAGAACACCATGAACGTTTGGAGGTTTAGGATGGTTTTTGGTGCCCAAATCCTAAAAGCTACGTTTTTCTACCCTAATGTGTGAAATATCAAAGGAAATGATAATAAAAGGTTAGTTGGAGGACTTACCAAGCTGGGGCAGTGCGTTCTTCACCTTCGAGCTCGAATACAGGAATGGCAGAGGAAGGGCAAGAAGTTTGGAAAGCTGGGAATGGCAGAGGATCAATAAGAATGAGGGGAAGGTGGGAGATGCATATTTATAGGCGTCGCAATGCCGCCAAAAATTTGAATTTCTTTCGACGGCTGGTTGGCCGCTCGAGGACAAATGGGAGGGCGCCACCTGTCACCATTAATGGCGGCATCAGAGTTGAAGAGACGGGGGAACAGGTGAGGCGTCAGCCGAGCAAGCGAAGAGACAGCCAGATCAGAATGGGCGTTGACCGGGGAAGAGACCGGTCTCGTCTGAAAGCAGGCATGCCAGCTAGCCCGGTTGACACTAAATAAGCTATGGACCGAGGAGGTGTTACCCCGGTCAGAACAGGTAATCCCAGTTACGCTTCAGCGGATGGGATTAAGGGGCAATTGAGAGGGAGATTTATGATCTAGAATTGGGCCGAGGTAACAACCGAGCAGGTTGGAAGCCTAATGTGGCATTGGGCCGAGATAATCTGCGATCCGCCCAGAATTGGGCTACTAGGACTTGGGCCGGGCAGGTGTTGGGCCGAATATGCGCCGCCCAGTCCGGAAAGAATTTGCTCGGTTAAGGCAACGCAGCTAGTCAGGTTGACTGAACGGCGCCCGGAAAGGCTTCGTCAGCCGAGCTACCTGTCTGCTCGGCAGAAGGGCTGACCAATCAGTTAAATGACCGGCGCCCGGAAAGGCGCAGTCGGCCGAGATACTTGTTTGCTCGGCAGGAAGGCCGACCACTGGTGAGCACGAGATGTCCCGGGCACGACTTTACAGAGATGCTGCCTAGCCCGGTTCTCTTGAGCTTGGCCAGTGAAGTGCTTGGGCAGGCAGCACAGCCCCGCTACGGGTAGAGCAGCTCTGCTGCCGAGCTCCAGGAGAGAAGGCTGGCAGTTGAGATTAGGTGATGTTCAGCAAGGTTTATGCTGACAGATGGGATAGCAGAGCCACGTGTCAGGAGATGACTGGGAGTGGATATGGGGCGCAGAGGGTATATAGGCATGTCTGCGCCCCACATACGCGACAGACGAACACTTTGTAAGAAAATACTTACACCAAACACTCTCCCCTCTTTCTCTCTCTATCCCAAGGTGTGTGCTAACTTGATCGTCGGAGGGATTTTCCGGCCGCACACCGCCGGGTAGCTCACCGCCGTTGTGTTCGCAGGTGATCGGACAGAAACGGAGCTTGGAAGAAAGGAGTACGGGCTTGCCGAAATATTTGCTCCCCGTACAAAAGTGATTGAAACTAATATAGATAGTATATAAACATATGGATAAGCAAAAATAAAATATATATTTCAATATAAAAACATATCACAACATCATTTTACCTTATATATGGTTAACGAAACATTGATGAAAATGAGATAAAATGTTGTGTGAATTAAAATATTAAGAAAACTTAATACAATTAGATCAAAGGAAAAATTACTCATAAATCTCATTTTAATAAATGTTGCTCTAGTTAGTCCTAAGTGTTTTTTCTTAAACCATTCAGTCCTTTTTATTTTTAGTATGATATATGTTTTTGATATATTATATATAGAGTTTATATTTTTACCCAATCTCTCCAATTGAAGTTAAACAAAATTCAAAACCCACCATTGAACATCATCAACATCAACATCTGAACCCTTGATTCCAGATCGGAGAAGAAGGTGATCGGTGAAATTGAGGATCAACATCAACCTTAGAAACATCATCAACATCAACCTCAGAAATATCATCAACATCGTCAACATCAACCTCAGAAATCTCCTAATTGGTGAAATTGAGGATTGTGGAAGCGTCGTAGCTCGGATCGGAGGAGAATTGAGAGGGGAAAGAGTTAGGGAAGTCTTTGGAGTCAGAGGGGAGGTAGAGATCGTCGAAGGTGAAATCAAGGTCATCGAAATCGGCATCGAAGGGTAAGGCGAGATCGGAGAAGAAGGAGTCGGATAAAAAGGCGGAGTCAAGGGGTGGGATTGCGAGGGCATCGAAGTCGGTAGGGTTAGGGTTTGGAGGGATGAGATCGACGGCGGCCGATTGGTCCGCCATTGCTAGGGTTTCCAAAACACGTCAGAGTTGAGAGAGAGAGAGAGAGAGAGATAGAGAGAGAGAGGTGATTGCGGGGGGCTCAAATTCGAAGACGAAGGTGATTAAGAGAGGTTAGGGTTTGATCACTCACCCCTCACCATTTAAATCCTAACCATATATTCACATCCAGAGTCAATTTCATATACCTGTTTGTAGGTAAGCAAATATGGTGCCCAAACACATCATTCTCTTTACTTATCTAGTCGAAGGGGCTATCAATCCCTCACTCCAACTAGCCATATTTGATGATGTTGACAATGTTTTACTGATATTTGATGACGTTGATGATGTTTTGATGATGTAGTTGATGTTGCTAATGTTTGAAGATGTAGTTGATGTTGATGATGTTTACAATGTTGATGACGTTGTTGATGTTGATGATGTTCACAATGTTTGATGATGTTGTTCATGTTTGTTGATGTTTGATGATGTTTGAAGATGTGGTTGATGTTGATGATGTTCACAATGTTGATGATGTTTGATGATGTTTGTTGATATTTTGTTGATGTTTGAAGATGTAGTTGATGTTGATGATGTTCACAATGTTTGATGATGTTGATGATATAATTAATGTTGCTGATGTTCGAAAAAGGAGGAAAATCTAAAAAAGGCTTATAGTAAGCTTTTTGGATATTTTTGTCATTACAACATCAGTAAAAACTTAGATTTGTCTTCCATCAAAAAAAAAATTACGTGTTAAATAAATGGGTATATACGTAATTAACATTCAAATAGGACTTATTAGTCTACAAAATAAAAGGCAGGACCAAATGGTTTAACAAATTAAAATTTGTAATTTATTGGTGTTTTGCCCTAGATCAAACTTGTGATATGTAAGTTTCATCATTTGTGAGTTTGATTATCACAAATGACTTAACTCAATAGTGTGGAAGTCATAATTAAAAAAAAATAAATTAAGTTATAACCAAACATCACATTAAGTATAATCTAATAACTTTTGAATCATAATCAAAATAATGTCATAACAGATATCACAATATATCTTAATTAACAATATAATATCTCATAACCAAAAACATAAAGACCATAAAATTTCACATTCAATATATCTGACTCATATTTACAATTCATTAACCAATTAAAACCTTACTACATAGCATACTGTATAAATTAACATTAATCAATCAATAATCAATAAGTATAATCTCATAAACAAAATTTTATAAAATTGTATTTATTTCTATATATTTTATGTACATTTGTGTGATTAATTTCTGTATCATGTCTAATTATCACAGAGGTATATGCGGATTTGTTGTTTGATTCCCACTATAATTAGTTATTGGATTGTCTACTGAAGTGTAAGCTCTCATTTAGCAATTATATATTTTAGTTAAAAAAAAAATTACATTATTTTTTTATTTTTTATATACCTTTTTATAAAAAATTAAAAAATTATTAAAATAATTTATTTTCAACTGAGACTTTGATAATTACAGTTCAGCTCCCACTAATCCCCCAAAAGTGAGAAAGCACCTTTTTAAGATTTCCAAGATTTTCTCTCACCATTTTCAGTCAAAACACATTGATAACTTCTGCGATTAGACCTATAAAGAATCAAGACCTTTAAGTGATTGTTATTTGATAGAATTATTCAATTATGTAGGGATAAATAGCATATTCTTATATAAGCGATTCGAATTCACACATTTAACAATATTAAGCACGGTACATACGTACTTAAGCCTCGTTTGAGAAGTGTCTCTTCTAATTTAAAAGTCGAAAAGTTATTAAAATAATTAAAAAGTCAATAATTTTTATTAAAAAGTTAAAAATTTTCTTTTTTCTCTACTTTTTGTACATCTTTTCGTAAAAAGTCAAAAAATCACCCCAAACATACTAGTTTTTTTTACATCATATTTTAGCTAAAAAAATCAAAAAATTACTAAAATAACATATTTCCAAACGAGGCCTTAATTTATCCTACCAACATATATATGTTGTTAGAAATGGCAATGGGCCAGGATAGGGTCAGACATTATACTTTCTGTTCCTGATCTTTGAAGGTATAAAACTTTTCGTTCCTACTTCGAGCCCCAGCGGAGAATCCATCACACCCATCTCTTAACAGGGATCGAGTTTCCCCGATCCTTTTTGTTTTTTTTAAAAAAATTTGTATATCCCATTTTTTTTAAGACAAGTAAAAATAATATATATAAAAGCATAATTCCGCAATGTCCGAATATAAACATCCAAACAACAACAACATGACAAACAAGGGGTTCTCCTGGTTACCCTTTCATAAGAGACTCTTGACCAACCATCATAGGAAAACTAGAGGCAAGACCATGGATGATAGTTGTGTTGGAACAATCTTCTGTGCAAATAAAATAAATTGAAACTAAATCAAACAAAATAAAATAAATAACTTACATAATTTATTTTATCGAACCGAATGAAAAATAAAAGACCAAGTCAAGTGGGTGACACTCTATCCTTAAGACAGATTTGACCCGCTATGGTGATTACGGTTATGTGGCGTCTATCTCCCAGGATACAGTAATCTTCACAAATTTGCAGTAGCACTCCAAACAAATTTGTCCGGCGAACTAGAACCTTGTGTTCTATACTCTCTTTATTTTCCTAAAAATTAATATGAAGAATTTATGCAAACAAAGCAAAGTTGGATAGCAAGAAAATCAATTTTTTGGTCTATTTTTTGAATGCAAAAGACTGCAAAAATGGCCTCTATTTATAGACAAAAGAACAGACCCGAACAAGTAGATATTTGAATCGAACAGGTACAAATTTTGAATGAACAGATGCAAAGCAAAACTGAACAGATACAGCACTGTTTCAGACAGATAACTGCTAGTAACTGCTGCAGTTATATATCTGTTTAGAAACTGCCTAACAACCGAATCTGTTATGGTCTTTTTGAACTTGTTGGACATAGACCGAATGAGGAAAGAAATTAGGACAAAAATTAAATTCAAATTTTGAATTTAATTAAATTTTCCCGCAAGTAATTTTGAAAAAATTAATATAAGAATCGACCCGACCTACACCCGTGCTCGGCACCACTCGGCTCGGCCGGACAGCTGTGCCGCGCGCGCGTTTGTGGTGGTTTGGGCTAAGGTTCACTTTGTCAATAACTCCTCCTTTCTACAAACTTGGGGTGCCCCTTGGGGCCCAACCCAAGTTAATACACTAAGAGCTTATATACACACAAAAACTCTTTTAAAATTTCAATGTGGGACAACCCAATTCAAGGAAACCCATATTTACTTCTTTAATTGTCCATTCCACGAACCCGAAAACGATGTCAAGTTCTCATTCACTCATAAATGGTTTTGACGAACCGTCTTCACTGTGTGACTTGCCATGCGGCAAGGAACACGTCACCTCTTCGGACCCAACCCAAAAGACGTTTGGGGCCCACTCAATTTTGGGCTCAAAGTTGGCCCAAAATAAGCCTTATAACTACCAATTTCCAACAATCCCCCACATGAATAGAATTTGACGGAGAGAAAATGCAGCAACATGATTTAATTACAGAGAGTACATAAATTGGAAATATTCTGCAAAGAATAGGTAGCTTTTGGCTTTCCCTTGTGAGACACTATTGGATTTACTAGCTAACTAGTGAACATGATGTCTTGAACTGTTCATCCGTTTGTGTAAACCAAGACAATAGAACTCACACAATATATTACCAGACACAGTTTAGTTCTCACTATTGTGTTCATTTTGGCCCTGCACAACCTGGTCTTTCATGAGTGCTTTAGAGAATTGTAGCCCTTCACAAATCTTATAGAACCGGCCCAGTTCACACTCACATAGATGATTCTTATGAAAAGTATCTTACCATACTCCACTAGGTTTACTTAGATATAAGAATCATTAAAAGTATTACTTAACCTAAAACGCTACAGACATCACTATTTCATCATAGAAATGGGTAGAAATTTGACTCCCCAGTGATCCTTCTGAGTCATACACAACTCGGTTGTCCCTTTGAACCTAAATCTTGGGATCTCCAGTCAACTAGGTTGGGTTGCCGTTGTGGTAACTCTTATTTAATAGGCTTAAGTCCCATTCCCCTTGATAAATTCTCAACTAACTCTCTTGCTAACTCTTTGGTTAGTAGATCCGCTATGTTGTCTTTAGACTTCGCATATTTAATGGAAATAATTTCATTAGAGAGTAGTTGTCTCACGGTGTTATGTCAACAACGAATGTGTCGCGACTTACCATTATACATATGACTATGTGCTCTACCTATTGCTGATTGACTATCACAATGTATGCAAATAGCAGGCACCGATTTTGGCCACATTGAAATATCTTCAAGGAAGTGGCGAAGCCATTCTATCTCTTTCCCTACTTTGTCTAAAGCTATGAATTCTGATTCCATAGAAGACCTAGCAATGCAAGTCTGTTTGGAAGATTTCCAAGATACAGCCGCCCCACTAAGAGTAAAGACATACCCACTGGTGGACTTTGCGTCTCTAGTATCCGATATCCAATTTGCATCACAGTATCCTTCAAGTACTGCTGGATATCTAGTATAATTCAGCCCAATGTTATAAGTAAATCAGAGATATCTTAGAACCTTTATAATTGCTTTCCAGTGTTCTACTCCTGGATTACTCGTATATCTACTTAATTTACTTACTGCATAAGTTATATCCGGGCGAGTACAGTTCATCAAGTACATTAAGCTTCCAATAATTTGGGCATACTATAATTGAGAAATACTTTCCTGTACATTCTTAGATAGAAACAAATTAACATCTACAGGTGTTCTAGAAAGATGATCATCATCTTTGTTGAATTTGTCAAGTATTTTCTCAATGTAATGACATTGTGACGAAGCATATCCTTCTGATGTTTTGGTAATTTTCATACCAAGAATTACATTAGCAATGCCCATGTCCTTTATGTCAAAATGTTTATTCAACATTTTCTTGATAGTTTTAATCATATCATTATTACTACCTATGATAAGCATATCATCTACATAAAGACATACAATAACATAACCTTTGTCTGTGTTTTTAATATAAACACATTTGTCACACTCATTAATTTTAAATCCATTTGACATCATTGCCTTGTCAAATTTCTCATGCCATTGCTTTGGTGCTTGTTTTAAACCATATAATGATTTAACAAATTTATACACTTTCTTTTCTTTTCCTAGAACTGAATACATTCTAGTTGTTCCATATAAATTTTTTCATCTAACTCACCATTTAAGAAAGCGGTTTTCACATCTATTTGATGAATTTCTAGATTGTATAGAAATGCAATGGCAATTAGCATTCTAATGGATGTTATTTTAGTAACCGATGAGTATGTGTCAAAGTAATCAAGACCTTCTTTTTGTCTAAAACCTTTGACCACAAGTCTTGCCTTGTATTTGTCAATTGATCCATCCGCTTTCATTTTTCTTTTAAAAATCCACTTGTACCTAACAGGTTTACAACTTGGTGGCAAATCCACCAATTCCCAAGTGTGATTTTGCAAGATGGATTCAACTTCACTATTGACAGCTTCTTTCCATAAAGGGAGCTTCAGGACTGGACATAGCCTCTTTAGAAGTTAAAGGCTCATTTTCTAACAAATATATTAGAAAATCTGGACCAAAAGATTTTGAGATTCTAGCACGTTTACTACGCCTAGGTTCCTCTTTCTCATTTTGATCTAACTCTTGCTCTTGATCATATTCTTGATCATTACTAGTAGTAGCATCAAAAGATCTTTTATTAGTACTAGTCTCTTGTCCAGTCTTATTTGGAAATATATGTTCAAAGAATGATGCATTCCGAGACTCAATAATAGTATTTACATGCATTTCGGTATGTTCTGATTTATATATCAAAAACCGATATGCACTACTATTCTTGGCATAACCAATGAAAATGCAGTCAATGGTCTTAGGACCTATCTTAGTCTTTTTAGGATTAGGAATAGCCACTTTAGCCAAACACCCCCACACTTTTAAGTATTTGTAGGATGGTACTCTTCCATGCCACAATTCATAAGGTGTTTGATTCACTTTTTTTCGGAACACTTTATTTAAAATATAATTTACAGAAAGTATTATTTCTCCCCACAAGTTCTGAGGTAATCTAGAACTTATTAAAATGACATTTATCATTTCTTTTAAAGTCCTATTTTTCCTAAACTACACACACCAAAAATAAATACTAAACTACACCAAATTCTTTTAGAATAATGGCAAGTCCAGGTATCGATCCATAAAGACAATTGTGAAATTAAACTAATTTAATTGTTAAATTCCTAAATTAATTTTGATGAAAAGATTGATTGTTCATAACCTAAATTAATAACAAATAAATTAAACTAAGTAATTAAATTATCAATAATAAATGAAATTGAATTTACTGATTTGGGGAAAAACCTAGGGCAAAGAGTCCACCACTAGTCACGTAAATAGGGTTTCCAATTGAAAACAATTATGTTATGGTTCGAACGGATTAATACTTCGCAACTACAAGTTCAAAGCATTTAGCAAGAAAATCATCACGTTCAATGTACGAGCATGAACCATCTCAAGTAGTACGAATCGTTCACTCTAAATTAGGGTAGTGACATGACTCGTCCCTCGTAGTATGATTCGTCTCATACCTTGAATGTGAAAGAATAGAAAATTCTTGTATGGAAAACATTCAACAATCACAGAAAGCTGAATACTTGAAGAAATAATGGAAAGTGTATATATAAAACTTCTAAAACACCATACAATTGTTCAAACCTTTACATAATTGAAAATCAAAAATAAAAACTAATTACATGGCTAGGGTTTCATCAAAACCCTAGAAAAAGAGACTAGCCACTCATGGAGGAGATGAAGGAGGTAGATGGAAAAGAAGCCACCGTGGGAGACATGCTTGAAGCTTAAAGTTCCTTTCTTTCCAAACCCTAGCCTCTCTCCCTTTGCCAGAAATAATTTCAGAACCCTAATACAGCCTTTTTCTTGCCTCTTTATACTTCTGATGTCTTCTAAACAGGTTTAAAACATCGGGCACGTTTTCCCAGAAGAAGTCAACGCACGTGCGGACAAAGTCAACGCACGTCCGGGAAAGTTAACTCTCTCCAAATTCTATCTTTTTGTCCATTTTATGCTCCGACTATGTACAACCTGATTGACATTCAACACATATAAAGTATACAGTTTGGCAGGCAAGTGAAGTTAAGAGATCCTAATTAATGGCCTCAATGATTTACAATTCGGCCTTAATCACATCCCCCAACTTACAACTTGCTAGTCCTCAAGCAAGTAATAAAAATTAAACAAAATCTAACTATTTCCTCTTTCGTGGGAAAACGGTTGCATTTAGCATATGCAACAAGCCTTTAAACCACAAAGTTACCCCAAGTGGACGAGTAAAGTCTCGTGAGGGTTTCCAGAAATGATACGCACAAACATTAACATATTCATATGTACTCAACAACAATTGACCATACTACTCCACCTAACAATCAACTTATGTGCCACTATAGTGTGATATTGAGACATAATGAGTCATTAAAGGCACAGTGGACAAGCATGAAGGAACCTATTGAGTCAAAACCACAATTCAATTAATACAAAAGTAAAATCCCATGTACTTGTGCATGCTAGTAGACAAATCATGAGTACCCTCGGTGTAAAGTGCAATCTCCATATTAGTTAATTGTCCACTATAATAGCCCAGTGTAACTCATAATAACACCCAAAATATACAGAAAAACTAAACTATTGCAGCCAAGATTCTCAAATTTTTTTTTGTTAATGGCTGTGCAATGTCCTGATCCATTAAACTTTCTAAACAACCCATGTAGCAAGTATTAGGCCAATGACTCCCAAACCAGACGGTTTTAGGGCACTAGGTGTAAAGACACCCCTACAGGTTTAATAACTCTAGTTGAAAAGGCTACGAATCCGAACAAGTCATTCTCCTTATTTTTCCTTAACTGTGCAATGTCTAAGTCCCTTAAGCTTTCTAATTAACCCATGTAGCAAGTATTAACCAGACGATTTTAGGGCACTAGGTGTAGAGACACCCCTACGGGTTTAATAACTCGAGTTAAAAAGATTACGAACCCAAACAAGTCAAGTGTGCTTTTTTTTTTTCAAAGAATCTTGGCTCCTCATTTATTCTTTTCTGCAATTATAGCTATTATCAATGATGTATGCCATGGATTATAATAAAAAGATCACTGCTATGATAGTGTGTTCATGTGAATTAAGGCATACTCATGACAAGTGTACTAATACCACAAACACAGACAACTCTTCTCGTGTAAGCATCGCATGCAAGTATCTACCCAATAAACCATTTTCATACAAGTCTACTATACTCTCCAATTAACATATGCAAATATCATCACCCTACTAGCAAAAAGTCACATCAAGTGAAGTAATGCAATCAAGTGAGACAGGTATAAGCATGAATTATGAGTCAAATAGAAATGCACAAAAGAAAATATAACCCTTATCCCCCCAACTTGAATATGACAAAAATAAAAAGAAATGAGAGAATATTTCCAGAAATTGTAGGTGCACATCCAGGTAGGCAGAGAGGAACAGATACACACTTCACACATTTTTTTTTTTTTGAAAAGAAAAATAAAAAGAACTAAAAGAAAAATAAATAAATAAAAATAAAAGAGACAAAGCAATATACAGGTGGGTACTACGGAGAATCCGATGACGGTGGTGGCTGGAAACACTGGGCAAACAAGGCGTGCATCAAAGATCGCGTCTCAAAGGCTTCATCCTGAACCCGTTGCTGGATATCGAGCTGACGGGCGTGTAGCTGGTCGAAAGCTGCCTGAGAATAGTCTCAATGCGCCTGAAAATCCGTGCGTAACTCCAAGAGACTCTGGTGGTGATCACGAAGAGTACTGTGGACCTGATCCACAGAGTGTTGAAGCTGTAAGTACTCCTCGCGAGTCATGTAGAGTAGGTCCCCTTGGGGAGGCACGGGGGGAACAGGATGAGGTGGATGGTCGTGGATGAGGTCTTAGGCCTCATCAACTGGGGCACCAACCTGCATCGGAAAACGAGATATGCTATGCTGCTATTCCCGCTGTCCGAAAGTCGAATAAGCCCGATCAACCTCCTCAGTCGAAGTAAGGGGGAGGCCGTTAAGCTCGAAGACAAGTATGAGCATGTTGGCAAATGGCAGGGGCCAAGTCAGGTTCTGCATAGGTTGAGGTCGAACTGCCTCTTGTAGACATTTGCGCATATGCATCCAGATGAGGTGCACAAACGGGACCTGATAGCCATGCTGATACCCATGTAAGACCCGAACAAACTCCAAACGGCGCTCAGCCTTATGTCCCAGTGGAAGGGCATTCTTATGGATCACAGAATCAATGAATAGCAAGCGACCAGGCAGCTTGCTCCGGCGCAAGCATGTATAACTCGCGTCACCGTGGGCTCCCGGGAAGTGTTCTCGGATGAGGCAGTAGATGGGTTGTTGGTCCTCAACTTCCGGGAAGGGCTGGTATTCTGGCTTGGAAAAGAACCCTAACACGGTGATAATTATGGATTCGGTGACGCAAACGAGATGACCATCAATAATAGACAGCAGTCCCTCCTCGGTGAGTGACTCATACAGGTTCTGGTAAAATAGTCGTACCAGACGAGGATAAGTAGGCGCTGTAACCGTGCAAAGGCCTAACTGCTGCCGGAGTTGGAGCTGCTCCACGGCCCAAGAAGTGGCCGGGTCATGCTGAAAATATGAAATGTTGAACTGCGTGAGCTTGTGAAGCGGGCGTAAAGCCCACTCCGGCCGTGGCAAGTCATCCGGTGGTGGTGGCGAGGATGATGGTGACGGTGGCGGTGGCGGCGCCGAAGAGATAGAACCTCTGGCATTTTTGGAAGCCCGAGCAGATACACGTCGACTCATATCCTACACACACCAAAAGCAAATAGACACAAACCCGTGGAACCAATCATGAGAATAAAGTAAAATATGAAAGCACAAGTTTGCCCACCAATAATTCTCAGTTGTAGGGGTTTTTTTTTTTATAAATATATATAAACTAATAGAAATAAATTAAATAATGACTAAATAACTAATGACTAAATAATTAAACTAACAGAACTAAACTATTTAAACAACCTAAACTATCAAGTAGAAAATGAATGAAGAAAATAAAATAACATAAACTAAAATAAAATAAACTATATATAAAACTATAGAATAAAATAAACTAAGCTACACATTTTTTTTAAAAAACTCTTTTTTTTTTTTTAGTAGAAGAGAAGAAAATAAAATAAAATAAAATAAAAATTTAGAAAATAAAATAAAATAAAAATAAAAATAAAAACTAAACTACTTAACAATTAAATGAATAATTACATCATAAAATAAAAATAAAAATAAAATCACTAACTAAACAAGTAAAATAAAAGTAAAAATAAAAAAAACAATCCACTAACTAATGAAATTAACGAGAATCACTACTAAACAATTTAAACTAAACAAATATAGTAAATAAAAATAAGTTAAATTATTATTATTATTAGTACCTTTATTTCTGAAGTTTTTTTTTTTTTTTTAGGACCGCACATGCGCCGGAGAGGGCCGCACGTGCGGCTCTCATCTTCTTCCTACGCAGATTTTTTTTTTTTTTTTTTTTTTTGAAAAACGACGCTCCGCACGTGTGGGGGTCAAGCCGCACATGCGGCTTGGTTTACGCAAGCCCTCCTCCGCACCTGCTTTTAAAGCAGTGTGCAATTGTTGGATTTGGAATTGCGCCGCACGTGCGTGGGTTGTGCCGCACGCGCGGGAATTTTTTGTTTTTTTAAAGAGAACTCTATGTATATGTATATGTATATTTTTAAAAGATTAAAGATAAGAAATTAAAAACCGAGTACCACCCAAGGCATGCTAAGCTATTTCTACCTTCATTTGACATCTGAAATAAATATAGCACATAAGAAAATAACGGAATGCCCATTAGAGGGATAATCTTCACGCGAAAACTACGGGTACTACTTTTCTCCCTAACTGTGTTTGTAACTTTCCCTATCTATTCTCCAACAGGGTGACAGACTAGGTTGATTTGGTGTTTAGAATCGAGGCGCATAAAGCTGCCTCAACCTATGGGGCTGCCATACAGAGTTCAAGCCGGGGTAGTTTTGAAGCAATCTCCACACCCCTGGGTATTTAAACCAGACTTTAATCTCGGAAATTCCAAACCTTTGTGTTCTAGGCTTTGCCATTCGAACTCTAGTTTCTACCGTCTCAGTTGGTCTCCTAGGAACTCACTACAAACACAGTTAGGTGGCTATACCAGACCGTCAAATGCCGTTCGGGCATGGCTAACATCAAAGGAATTACATCTTTAGAGGATATAAAGTCTTCTAGACGTAAATAAAGCACCACAAGAATAAAGAAAAACAAAATAGCATAGAAAGGAAAGAAAAAAGAACAAGAAATCAATCTATCAATCATAGTAAAAAGGGTCCATCAAAGCAATGGATTCAATCATATCCCCATTCCCAATCCCCTCTATATATGGTTTCAGTCTTTGGCCATTCACTTTGAAAGTGTGGCCATTATTTGGATCTTGCACCTCAACGGCACCATGAATAAATGCCTCAACAACCACAAAGGGGCCATCCTATCTTGATCTTAGCTTACCCGGAAAGAGTCTCAATTTTGAATTAAAAAGCCACACTTTTTGGCCGAGTTCAAAGTGTTTTTTATTAATGTGCTTGTCATGGAATTCTTTAGTCCGAGTTTTAAAAACTCTCGAACTCTCATAAGTATCATTCCGGATCTCCTCCAACTCATTGAGTTGCAATTTCCGGTTGAGCCCAACCACAGCCATATCAAAGTTAAACTTCTTTATGGCCCACAATGCTCGATGCTCAAGTTCAACCCGGAGATGGCAAGCTTTGCCAAACACCGCCCTATATGGTGACATCCCAATGAGTGTCTTATAAGCAGTGCGGTAGGCCCATAATGCATCAATCAACCGTTGTGACCAATCTTTCCTATCTGGCCTCACCGTTTTCTCTATTATGTGCTTTACCTCTCTATTTGAGACTTCTACTTGGCCATTAGTTTGAGGATAGTAACTTTATGAGTAATAGAGTATTTCTTGACTACCGACTCAAAGAACTGGTTATAAAAATGCGTACCCTGATCACTTATTATGGCTTTAGGAAACCCAAAACGACTAAAGATGTTTTCATGCAAGAATTTGATTACAACTCTATGATCGTTTGTTCGGGTAGCTATCGCCTCTACCCACTTAGACACATAATCGACTGCCAAGAGAATATACTCAAACCCAAATGACGACGAGAAAGGTCCTATAAAATCAATCCCCCAAACATCAAATATCTCTACCACAAGAATAGGGGACATTGGCATCATGTCACGTCGAGATATCGAACCCATTTGCTGACAGCGTAAACAAGTTCTACAAAATTGATGGGCATTTTTAAAAATTGTGGACCAATAAAACCCGCTTTGTAGAATCTTAGCGGCCATTTTATGCCCACTAAAATGACCGCCACATGTAGAAGAATGACAAAATGTAAGAATGCTACACACCTCACTCTCCGGTACACACCGTCGGATCACTTAGTTGGAGCAATATTTAAACAAATCCGGATCCTCCAAAAAGTAATACCTGACCTGCGAAAAGAATCGGTCTTTGTCTTGCTTAGACCAATTCTGTGGAATTTGCCCAATGGCCAAGTAATTCACAATATGTGCAAACCACGGGGGGCTCACTTGTGACAGCTCAAAGAGTTGTTCGTCCGGAAACGAATCATGCAAAATAAGGTCACTAGTATACTCAACGAGGATTCGGGAAAGGTGATCCGTCACCACATTCTTAGATTTTTTCTTATCTCGGATCTGTAGGTCAAATTCCTGAAGCAACAAAATCCATCTAATTAACCTAGGTTTGGTCTCTTTCTTTGATAGTAAATACCGCAAAGCGGCATGATCAGTGAAGACTATGACCTTGGAACCTAGGAGATAGGACCGGAATTTATCTAAGGCAAAGACCACAGCTAGCAACTCTTTCTCGGTGGTAGTATAGTTCAATTGTGCATCCGAGAGAGTGCGACTAGCATAGTATATAGCAAATGGTGCCTTATTGACCCTTTGGCCCAACACAGCCCCGATAGCATAATCGGAGGCATCACACATGATTTCAAAGGGGAGTGACCAATTTGGTGATTTCATGATTGAGGCGGTGGTCAGGGCCATTCTTAGTGTTTCAAATGCCTTCAAGTATGCCTCATCAAAGATAAAAGATGCATCCTTAACCAGTAAACTACACAAAGGACGTGATATTTTACTAAAGTCTTTGATGAACCTACGATTAAAACCTGCATGTCCTAAGAAAGACCTAACTTGACACACAGAATTGAGTGGAGGAAGGCCTGCAATGAGGTCAACCTTAGCCTTGTCTACCTCTATACCTCGAGGGGACACAATGTGTCCCAACACTATACCCTCTCGAACTACAAAATGGCTCTTTTCCTAACTCAAGATTAGGTTTGCCTCAGTACATCGTTCCAACACTCTAGTCAAGTTCTTAAGGCATTCCTCAAAAGACGGTCCAAACACCGAAAAATCATCCATGAAAACCTCTATGAATTTCTCCACCATATCGGAGAAAATGGCCATCATACACCGTTGAAAAGTCGCCGGTGCATTACATAGCCCAAAGGGCATGCGTCTGTAAGCAAAAGTGCCAAAAGGGTATGTGAATGTAGTCTTTTCCTGGTCAGTGGGGTACACCGGGACTTGATTATACCTCGAATAGCCATCAAGAAAACAGTAGAAACCTTGTCCCGCTAACCGTTCTAGGATCTGGTCAATGAAAGGTAAGAGAAAATGATCATTCCTAGTCGAGGAATTCAGTCTCCTATAATCAATGCACACTCGCCACCTAGTAGTGGTTCGTGTAGGGACTAACTCTCCTCTCTCATTCTCAACAACAGTGATGCCCGATTTCTTGGGCACTACTTGTGTGGGACTCACCTACTTGCTATCTAAGATGGGGTATATAATACCCTCATCCAACAATTTCAATATCTCCTTTTTCACCACCTCTTTCATATTAGTATTAAGTCTCCGTTGCATTTCACGAGAAGGTTTGTTGTCCTCCTCTAGGTGTATATAATGCATACACACGGAGGGATCTATCCTTTTCAAATTAGCCATTAACCACCCTATAGCACTCCAATGTGCCACGAGAACACTCATTAACTGACTCTTCTGCTCTGCAGTCAAGTCAGATGCAATGATGACTGGTAAGGTATCCTGGGACCCTAAAAATGCATACTTGAGTGTGGTTGGGAGAGGCTTCAACTAAAGTGTAGGTAGTGTGACCAAAGATGGTATGGCGGGCTCTCTTGACAGAGGCGGAAGCGTATCAAACCGGGCTTTCCACGGAGGAAAATCTGGTGTAGAAAAAGCATTAAGTAAGGCATTTACCGCCTCAACCGAGCCGTCAATATCAAAATTTTCAAACCCAAAATGAGCTAGACAAGTCTCTAGAGGGTCCTTTACAAGAATGGAGGGCAAAGCCTCCTCCACAATCTCATCCACAACATTCACTAATAAGCACTCCTCTCTCTCATGAGGTTGTTGGGATGCTTGGAAAACATTATGTTTCACTTGAATGTTATTAAATGAAACTTCTATAACCCCAGTCCGACAATTAATGCATGCATTAGCCGTAGCTAAGAAAGGTCGACCTAAGATCACCGGGATTTGTTTCCTAGAACTGGCTACCGGTTCCATATCTAAAACCAAAAAATCAACAGGAAAGTAAAACCTATCAACCTTCACTAACACATCCTCAATCATGCCACGTGGCACTTTGAGGGACCGGTCAACCAACTAAAGAGTGACAGTAGTGGGCTTCAACTCGCCAAGCCCAAATTCCTCATACACAGAGTACGACAACAAATTGACACTAACCCCTAAATCTAATAAGCCTTATCAATGAAATGGTCCCCTATAATGCATGCAATGGTTGGGGCACCCGGGTCCTTAAGCCTAGGAGGTGTGTCATTCAACAAGATGGAGCTTATTTGCTCCGTGAGTAGGACCTTTTGGGACACGTGTGTCCTAGATTTACGCTTTTGCGTACAAAGGTCCTTCAGAAATTTGGCATAGAAGGGTACTTGCTTAATCACCTCCAACAGGGGGAGGTTGATTTTTACCTGTTTAAAGACCTCCATCATTGCTTCCATATATGCCGCCTTCTTATTAAAAGGGGACGGTGTATCAAGGCATTGGGGAAATGGTGCCTTAGGCACATATGGTGCCTTGGGCTCAAGTGAAGTGCTAGGGACTAAGTCATCCCTCTTAAGTGTTTCCCCCTTACCCTTGCTCCTTACCCTTGCTCTCATTGGGTGTACCACCGTGGTCACCCTTCTTAGCTCTAGTTGCATCAGACACAACTGACTGAGGCTCTAACTCCCTCCCACTTCTCAAAGTAATCACCGATTGCACCTGCTCATGGTGCTTTCCATTCCCACCCGTACTCTCTGCCCCGTATTGTCCCTTAGGGTTGGCCACAGTTTGACTTGGTAATTTTCCCTCCTCTCTCCGATTCATGTTGTTAGCCATTTGACCCAATTGGGCCTCTAGCTTGGCAATAGAGTGAGTATGGGAGTGAATTATCGGTGCTAACCCCTTAAGTTCTGTGAGAACTTCCAACACCGGAGTCTCAAAGGTAGAGTTGCCCTGAGGAACAGGTGGGGGTTGTGGTTGCCGGTACGGTTATGGGGGTCTATAAGGTTGCGGTGGTCGGTAAAATGATTGGTTGGCAAAATTATTAAAATTTTGCTTTGGTGGTGGAGGATTGTAAGAAGTGCCTTGTGAATGGGGTCTCCATGAAAAATTAGGGTGATTTCTCCATCCCGGATTATATGTATTAGATTATGGGTCATTACTCGGGTTGGAGAATCCTTGAGCCGCATTCACATGCTCTTAGACTAACTCTGGAAATTGTGATGCCGAAGGGCACTCATTTAAGTCATGAGCAGGGCACGCACAAATAACACATGCCTCGTGAAATTGAGGCTGATCTTGCTGGGTAGGGGCATGTCCCGCAGCTAATAATTGGTCCATTTTGTGGGACAGTGCCTTTACTTGTTAGGCTAACTCTAGGTTTTGCCCAACCTCATAAATGCCCCCTCTTTTCGGGGCTCCAACTATAGGCTGCCGGACTTGCCAAGCTGCGGAGGCATGGTGAAGGGAATTATCACTTAGGTTCTCAAACAATTGCCATGCCTCAGCATCATTTTTGGACATGAATGTCCCACCACAGGATGAATCCACCATTTGGCGGTGCGGCTCAGTTAAGCCATAATAAAATGTTTGAACAAGTTGCCAATCAGGCACTTGGTGGTGGGGACACTGTTGGAAAAGGTCTCGAAGTCTTTCCCACGTCTCATGGAATTGCTCGCCATCCATTTGAGCAAAGTTTGTGATGGCTCGCCTAAGTTGGTTGGTTTTACCTATGGGAAAGTACTTCTCCAAGAACCGTTATTGTAATTGGTCCCAAGTTGTGATTGAATTGGCAGGTAAGGAATTCAGCTAGTGTTTGCCTTTATCCTTTAATGAGAATGGAAACAATAGCAACATTAAGGCCTTATTTGTGAAATTCTGGATCCTCACTGTCGAGCAAATTTCCAGAAATTCATTCAAATATTTGTAAGGATCATCATGAGTTAGTCCATGGAATGATGGGAGCATTTGTATGGTGTTGGACTTAATCTCATAATGAGCAGCAGTGGTGTTGGGTAATTTAATACATGATGGTGATGTATATGCAGCGGGTGTGAAATAATCCTTAAGGGTCCGGTTAGGCACATTAGGGACATCTGGATCTGTCATCTCTAATGGATCAATGTATGAATATGAATACTCAAGCCTAGGAACACGGGCAGAGGCCCTAAGTCTCCTAAGAGTCCTTTCTAGTTCAAGGTCCAAACTCCACAATTCAGGGCGACAAGAACGGCGCCCGTGCATACACTACCCACACATACACACACAAAGTTCCAACTCTGTGCACTAAGTTCTGAAAGCAAAATACCAAAAGGAAAAATACTCACAGCGGTTTAACGAAAATGCTTTACTCGTCTTGCGGGTGCTTGACGTGTAGACGTTGTCTCCAACCTCTAATTGAGCTTCGTCTTTTTTTTTAGCACTTTGGTGCTTTGCTTGTGAGTGTTTGCTTCTGTTTACGCACTTTAGTGCTGCGATTTTTTTTTTTTTTTTTTTTTTAAAGCTCGGTTGCACTCCGCTTGTACTTCTGTGATAGCTCCAATTTCAAACGCTCTGCACACTTAACAACACGAAAGTATAAAATTGTAAACTAAAAATTAAAATAAGAATGTAACTTTAAATTAACTAATTTCGCCAGAAGTCCCCAACAACGGCGCCAAAATTTGGTAGGTCATTACACACACCAAAAAATAAATACTAAACTACACCAAATTCTTTTAGAATAATGGCAAGTCCAAGTATCGATCCACAGGGAAAATTGTGAAATTAAACTAATTTAATTGTTAAATTCCTAAATTAATTTGGATGAAAAGATTGATTGTTCATAACCTAAATTAATAACAAATAAATTAAACTAAGTAATTAAATTATCAATAATAAATGAAATTGAATTTACTGATTTGAGGAAAAACCTAGGGCAAAGAGTCCACCACTAATCACGTAAATAGGGTTTCCAATTGAAAACAATTATGTTATGGTTTGAACGGATTAATGTTTCGCAATTACAAGTTCAAAGCATTTAGCAAGAAAATCATCACGTTCAATGTACGAGCACGAACCATCTCAAGTAGTACGAATCATTCACTCTAAACTAGGGTAGTGACACGACTCGTCCCTCGTAGTATGATTCATCTCATACCTTGAATGTGAAAGAATAGAAAACTCTTGTATGGAAAACATTCAACAATCACAGAAAGCTGAATACTTGAAGAAATAATGGAAAGTGTATATATAAAACTTCTAAAACACCATACAATTGTTCAAACCTTTACATAATTAAAAATCAAAAAGAAAAACTAATTACATGGCTAGGGTTTCATCAAAACCTTAGAAAAAGAGACTAGCCACTCATGGAGGAGTGGAAGGAGGTAGATGGAGAAGAAGCCACCATGGGAGACATGCTTGAAGCTTAAAGTTCCTTTCTTTCCAAACCTTAGCCTCTCTTCCTTTGCTAGAAATAATTTCAGAACCCTAATACAGCCTTTTTCTTGCCTCTTTATACTTCTGATGTCTTCCAAACAGGTTTAAAACATCGGGCACGTTTTTCCAGAAAAAGTCAACGCACGTGCGGACAAAGTCAACGCACGTACGGGAAAGTCAACTCACTCCAAATTCTGTCTTTTTGCCCATTTTATGCTCCGACTGTGTACAACCTGATTGACATTCAACACACATGAAGTATACAGTTTGACAAACAAATGAAGTTAAGTGATCCTAATTAACCGCCTCAATGATGTACAATTCGGCCTTTATCATTAATGAACACTCATAAATTATTTAAGAAAACCAAAATTAATTTCTTACAAACTTCACAAATAAATATTCTGAATTGTTAATGACATCAGTATATTACTACTAATTATCAAAGAAAATAGACAGTATATTACTACTATCTGTCAAATAGTATATTATTACTATTTGTTTTCCAACCAGAATATGATTTTGTAAAATCACAGAAAATAATTTCTGTAAGAAGAAGAAAGAAGAAATAAAATAAACGAAAAATTCTATAAACAGAATAATTCGAATCTGTCTTAAGATTGTTAGAACAATCTTCTGTGCAAATAAAATAAATTGAAACTAAATCAAACAAAATAAAATAAATAACTTACATAATTTATTTTGTCGAACCGAATGAAAAATAAAAGACCAAGTTGAGTGTATGACACTGTCCTTAAGACAGATTCGCCCTGCTACGGTGCTTACGGTTATGTGGCGTCTATCTCCCAGGATATAATGATCTTCACAAATTTGTAGTAGCACTCTAAACAAATTTGTTCGGTGAACTAGAACCTTGTGTTTTATGCTCTCTTTATTTTCCTAAAAATTAATATGAAGAATTTATGCAAACAAAGCAAAGTTTGACAGCAAGAAAATCAATTTTTCTGTCTATTTTCTGGATGCAAAAGACTGCAGAAATGGCCTCTATTTATAGGCAAAAGAACAGACCCGAACAGGTAGATATTTGAACCGAACAGGTACAAATTTTGAATGAACAGATGCAAAGCAAAACTGAATAGATACCACACTGTTTCAGACAGATAACTGCTGCAGTTATATATCTGTTCAGAAACTACCCAACAACCGAATCTGTTATGGTCTTTTTGAACTTGTTGGACATGGACCGAATGAGAAAAGAAATTAGGACAAAAATTAAATTAAAATTTTGAATTTAATTAAATTTTCTCACAAGTAATTTTGAAAAAATTTAAATGAATTTTGTCCAAAAAATTAATATAAGAACTGACTCGACCCCACACTCGCGCCCGGTCGGACGGCGGCGGCGAGAGTGTGTAGTGGTTTGGGTTAAGGTTCACTTTGTCTATAACTCCCCCCTTCTACAAACTTGGGGCCCAACCTAAGTTAGTACACTAAGAGCTTATATACACACACAAAAGCTCTCTTAAAATTTCAATGTGGGACAATCCAATTCAAAGAAACCCACATTTACTTCTTTAATTGTCCGTTCCATGAACCCGAAAACGACGTCAAGTTCCCATTCACTCATAAATGGTTTTGACGAACCGTCTTCACCGTGTGACTTGCCATGCGGCAAGGAACACGTCACCTCTTCCGACCCAACCCAAAAGACGTTTGGCGCCCACTCAATTTTGGGCTTAAAGTTGGCCCAAAAATAAGCCTTATAAATACCAATTTCCAACAAGTTGTCCCAGATGTAATTCAGTGCAAGAAGACTTATGCCACCTCTTTAAAGATTGCCCTAAAGCCAAGGATGTATGGCTAGCTATCAGAAGCCATAGATGGCTTCAGATCTGTGAACATCAATCTTGGAATCAATGGCTCCAAGTCAACCTAAAATGCAAGGAGAAAAAAATTTACCAAATCCCTTGGGGCATTGTATTTTTATTCACTGTATGGAAAATCTGGAAAGATAGAAACAACTTTGTCTTTAGGAATGAAGATTGCAATGTGTATGAAGCCACAAGTTACCTGAAACTTATGAAGCATTCAAATCTGATCATCTTACTGGCCAATTCCTATACCTTAATTCTAAATGGGTTTTTGTAATAACCCCGACCCTGATTAGTGCTAATTGGGACTTAATTATACCCAATAATAATTAAGAGGAAATCCGGAATTAAATTGCATGTCAATTGCATGTCAATTGCATGAATTTTGTGTTTTTATCTGTTTGAGTTTTAATCTTTAATTCGCAAATTGGAGGCCTTATCGGCGACCGAATTCAAAATCGTTTAGTGTTCCATAATCGTCCTAATTTATGTAATTTTGTGGTATATTTATCCAAAATGTGTTTAGGTATGATTAAATTAGATTAAAATAAGCTAAACACATAAGTTGCCGTAATTACCGAAATGCCATTGTGAGAGGGCCTTGTAGGCAATGTGTATTGAGCCTATTACACTTAGCAAACATTCTCTTCAGCCTCTTTTGCTCATCAAATTCGACTAGAGAGAGAGAGTGTGAGGGGAGTTTGATTTCAACAAGAATTGCTAGAAGAATTGGTAGGAGAGTTGCAAGTTTGAGTTTCCACACTTGAATTTGAAGGTTTAAGGTAGGAATCCACCCTCTCACCATCCTCTCATTCTTGTATCTGAGCTGGTTTTCGTAGGATTCTTGGTTAGATTGGAGTTTGAAGTTGGAAATGGGTTTAGGAGGTTGAATTGAAGTCCATAGCATACATGCATGTGCATATTCATGGAAATTGAGTTGTTGGGTGTCAAATTTCTACATGCATGTGCATATTTTTGCTAAAGTTTATGAATTCATCAAAATTCTGGGTTTAATGTTGCCTTGAATCATGATTTGAAGCTTTAAAATGCATTTGAATTCATGCATGTGTGTTTAAGCTTGATTCTTGAAAATGGGTTTGTAATGGTGCTCAAATTGACTCACTCTTGGGCAATGATTTTATAATTTGGCTTTTGAAACTTGATATACTATGAGTTCAAAGTGTTTTCCCAGATTTTGGGCCCACGAGGTTGGGTTTTGGATGGTTGAATGCTTGGTTCGAACTTAGAAGACAAATCTGGAAATTCCAGATTTTGCTTCCTCGCTCGAGCGAAGGATTCCTCGCTCGAGCGACCATTGTTTGTTCTAAGCTCCGCTCGAGCGAATAAATGGTGGCTCGAGCGTAAATTGCAAGCTTTCAGGTTTTTGGTGCACGCAGACGCACGCTCGAGCGAGAGAACCTACGCTCGAGCGAGGACTGCGTCTTACGCTCGAGCGAGTGTCGAGCGAGCATCGAGCGAAGATTTCCAGCAACCAGTACTTTTGCATTTTTACAGACCGCTCGAGCGAAGGATTGCTCGCTCGAGCGAATCCTTTGATTTTGGAAGATCGCTCGAGCGAAGGAAGGCTCGCTCGAGCGAGACCCCTATTTTCAGCAACTTTTGAAAAATATTTTCTAAGGCATTTTTACCCTCTCATTCCATCCTAGGCATTCCTAGGCCATGTTTAAGACTCTATACTAAGGGTAAGGGACTAGGTACACACTTAGAACCTTGGGTGCAAGTTTTGTACAATTTGAGTGCATATTTCAAAGTGTGTATCTGTGATGTGTTATGTAGGTCACGTGCCGCAATCTATTTGACCCTCTTGACTCCGTCTACTTGTATCAACGCCCACTGTGAGTAATAACTTTGTAAAGTTATGTTCAATGTTATGTATTTTCAGTATACTATGATACGAAATGACTGATTCTTGGAAAAGCTATGATATGTTGGAAATGAATGAATGTCCAGTTTTCTGAAAAGTATTTGTGGCACCCTTAGTCCGGATGGCCCTCGCCCGGGGGTAACAATACCGAGGCCTATGGCCCTCGCCCGGGGGTAACAATACCGTGGCTGTTGGTACCAACTTTAGTTGTGGTCTTCGGGCCTACCTGTTGTGGTCTTTGGACCTACCTGCTGTGGTCTTCGGGCTTACCTGTTGTGGTCTTTGGACCTACCTGCTGTGGTCTTCGGACCTACCTGTTGTGGTCTTTGGACCTACCTGCTGTGGTCTTCGGACCTACCTGTTGTGGTCTTCGAGACATACCTGATCTGTTAGCTAAGGGGTGTACCACTTATGATCTTATGCAAAATCTGAACACGAAAATGAATTTGAATATGAGCATGCAATTGAATCTGTTTCTGATTGGGAATCTGAAAGGTGCATAAGACTCTATTTCTGATAAGATTATGTTTCTGATATAAACTTTGATTTCTAACTCTGCGATGGGCATCATTCATTAAAACCTTTACTCTGTTTATTATTCACTGGGCTTTCGCTCACAGTTTATTACATATATGTAGGTGAGCCGGCACAAGACCCTGGCCAGAGTTGATGGCCTCCTGTTTCCCTTTTTGGTCAGCCAGCTGTTGCGCCTCCCGAGGAGGTTCCAGTCAAAGCCTACCCCGAGGCAGTTTTGTTTCATGCTAGTCATGGTTGTGTTTTGTAAAGTTGGATCTTGGGACATACTTATGTATATATTTTGTACATATGGGTGTTTGTGGCTAGCATGTATATATATAAATAAGTTTTAAATTTTCTGTCCCATGTATGTCATCACAGCTCATTGGACCTTGGTTATTTTACTTTATTGCTTCCGCAGCCCCTTAATATTTGTTAATCTGTTTGGAGGCCGTAGGTAATCCACGGATTACTGGCCGGTTACGACACTAAACCTATAGGGGCGGGTTTGGGTCGTGACAGAGTGGTATCAGAGCACGAGTTATACCGCACACACAGGTCCTTATGAGCTTAGGATGTCCTAGTAAGAATTAGGGGCATTCCATTTGCATGTGTGGGTGTGTGGCAATACAACTGAACATTAAAACTGAATGTGCACCTGAATATACCTATACTTAATATCTTTCAATGCTTGTATAGTAAGATGGAGAACCCGGGGGGAAGTGGTGAAAGTGAAACCTCTGAGGCTCGTATGAGCCGAATGGAACAAATGCTAGCAACCTTGACCGAGGTGGTAACGCAACAGCAGAGACAACAACCCGTACCCCCTCCACCACCGCCAGTACAGGCTGAAGCCGATAACAGTGAAATTATTAACCTGACACAGAAATTCCTGAAAATGAAACCACCAATGTTCTATGGTAGGATTGAGCCCTTGAAAGCTGAAACATGGTTGCTTGAGATGGAAAAGTTGTATGAAGTGTTCCCTTGTTCCGAAACTCAGAAAGTCTTGTTGGCTACTTACACACTGAAAGATGAAGCCCGCAGGTGGTGGTTACTGATTCGAAATGGCCACGAAAATATGACCTAGACCCAGTTTAATGCAATCTTTTATGACAAGTATTTTCCTCAGTGCTTCCGAAACAGGAAAGTCTCGGAATTTCAAGAACTTAAGCAGGGCAAGATGTCTGTGGCACAGTATGAGGCCAAGTTCACTGAGCTAGCTAGGTTTGCTCCCCACATGGTGGACACAGAGGATAAAAAGGCCCGCAAGTTTGAGGACGGATTGGATCTGGACATACTAGACAGGGTGGGAGTTCTGAATCTACCCACATATGTGAGCGTTCTGGACAGGGCATTAATGGCAGAATCCATTCTAGCAGCAAAGAAACAAACTTCCGCCCCACGGACTGATTTGGCAGGGAAAAGATCTGGGAATAGTTTTAAAAAGGGCCATTCATTTTCTGGGAACAAGAAGCGCAACATAGGGTCTTACAACAATTCAAGCCAAGGTAGTGGCTATGCGCCAAATTGCCCCACCTGTGGGAACAAGCACAGAGGTACTTGTCACCGAACATCAGGTGCGTGTTTCAGTTGCGGCAAGACAGGTCATATGATGAGAGATTGCCCACTTAGATCTGAGACTACTAGCCGTCCCGCAGTGAGTTCAGTGGGATCCGCTTCTGTGGCCAAAACCAACGCCAAAGCCAATGCAGGAAAAGAACCGTTGAAACAGGGCCGAGTGTTTGCTTTGGTACCTGGTGACGTACCGAACACCTATACCGTGGTGTCAGGTACACTTTCTGTATGTTCTCAATATGCATATGTGTTGATAGATTCTGGTTCTACGCATTCCTCTGTGTCGCATGCTTTTTCTCGGAAATTAACTAGGCCATTAGAGCATATGACATGTGTATTATCTGTATCTACACCTTCCGGGGATTCTATGATGTGCACTCATGTTTATCCGGCTTGTGACGTCGTGGTTGGTGATATGATATTGTATGTGGATTTATTTCCTTTGGACATTCATCATTTTGACTGCATTTTGGGGATGGATTGGTTGACTAAATACTGCGCCACTATTGAGTGTGCAAATAAAACTGTGGTGTTTAGACCGCCGGGTATGCCTGAATTTACCTTTAGAGGGAATGGGTAGTTCCTCCCCCATACTTAATCTCGGCTATGAAAGCTGTAAAACTACTTAGGAAGGGTTGTAGGGGTTATTTGTGCTGCATACTGACTACACCATCTGACAGTCCTACTGTAGGAACAATCCCTGTTGTTTGTGACTTTCCTGATGTGTTTCCAACTGATTTACCGGGGGATCTAGTTGTCAGAGAAATTGAATTTACGGTTGAGGTGATTCCAGGGACACAACCTATTTCCAAGACTCCCTATAGAATGTCTATCTCTGAATTGAAAGAGCTGAAAACCCAACTTCAAGAATTGTTAGACAAGAATTTTATCCGCCCGAGTACTTCACCTTGGAGTGCTCCAGTGTTATTTGTTAAAAAGAAGGATGGGTCTTTGAGATTGTGTATAGATTACCGAGAATTAAACAAAGTGACTATTAAGAATAAATACCCTCTGCCCCGAATAGATGACTTGTTTGACCAACTTCAGGGTGCCCAAGTGTTTTCTAAAATTGACCTCAGGTCTGGGTATCATCAGTTAAAGGTTAGAGTCGAAGACATAGAGAAAACTGCATTCCGAACTAGATATGGACATTATGAATTTTTGGTAATGCCGTTTGGGATGACAAATGCACCTGCTGCTTTCATGGATCTTATGAATAGAGTGTTTAAATCATATCTGGATGACTTTATTGTTGTATTTATTGATGATATTCTGATATATTCTAAAGACAGGGAAGAACATGAAAAGCATTTGAGAACCGCCTTGCAGATATTGAGAGAAAAGAAGTTGTATGCTAAATTGTCCAAGTGCGAATTCTGGCTTGACAGTGTGGCATTTTTGGGCCATGTGATTGACAAAAATGGTGTTTCTGTAGACCCTCAGAAAATTGAAGCTGTTGTGGATTGGCCGAGGCCTACAAATGTGACAGAAGTACGAAGTTTTCTGGGACTTGCAGGCTATTACAGGAGATTTGTGAAAGACTTCTCAAAGCTTGCCTTGCCATTGACTCAATTAACTCAGAAAAACATGCCATTTGACTGGAATGAATAAAGAGAGGCAGCTTTTCAAGAGTTGAAAACCAGGTTAGTGACTGCACCAATTTTAACTTTGCCGAATGGTACTGATGGGTTTCAAGTGTACAGTGATGCTTCATATAAAGGCTTGGGGTGTGTACTAATGCAAAATGGGAAGGTGATTGCCTATGCTTCTAGACAATTCCGACCACATGAAAGGAATTACCCGACACATGATCTTGAATTGGCAGCCGTGGTGTTTGCTTTGAAAATATGGCGTCATTACTTGTATGGGGTAACCTGCGAAGTGTACACTGACCATAAAAGCTTGAAATATTTCTTCACCCAAAAGGAATTAAATATGAGGCAGAGACGTTGGTTAGAATTAATCAAGGATTATGACTTGCAAATCTTGTACCATCCGGGGAAGGCTAATACTGTGGCGGATGCCTTGAGCCGAAAATCTGGTGCAACTGTCTCGTGTTTGTTATCTAGCCGAAAAGACTTGTCAACTGACTTGGAACAAGATGGACTAACATTTGCTATCTCTGCCCAACCTGCTATTCTTGACGAGATTAAACAGAAACAATGTGAAGATGAACACTTGAAAAAGATTATAGAGGAGCTTGATTCGAAACTGAGGCCTGAATTTATGTTTGAAAATGGTGTGCTGAAATTTCAGAACCGTCTTTGTGTGCCTGATTGTTATGACTTGAGAAAACGTGTTATGACCGAAGCTCACAGTAGTAAATTTGCTATGCTTCCGGGGAACACGAAGATGTACCACAATTTGAAACAGAATTTTTGGTGGCCTGGTATGAAGAAGAGTATTGCAGACTTTGTGGCTAGATGTCTACACTGCCAACAGGTTAAAGCTGAACATCAACGACCTGCCGGTTTACTACAACCACTCCCAATACCGAAATGGAAGTGGGAGCACATCACCATGGACTTCATTGTGGGATTGCCTCGTTCTTCCCGAGGTATGGACTCTATCTGGGTTATAGTTGATCGTTTAACTAAATCTGCACATTTTCTGCCTGTCAAAACCATTTATAACGCTGATAGACTGGCTAACATTTATATGACTGAGATTGTGAGACTACATGGAGTGCCAGTGTCTATTGTGTCTGACAGGGACTCGAAGTTTGTGTCTAGATTTTGGCAAAGTTTGTAACAGGCTTTGGGAACAGAATTGAGATTGAGCAGTGCTTACCACCCACAGACCGATGGCCAAACTGAACGAACAAACCAAACTTTGGAGGATATGCTCAGAATGTGTGTATTAGACTTTCAGGGAAATTGGGAAACTTATTTGCCATTAGCTGAGTTTGTGTATAACAACAGTTACCACTCAAGTATTGGAATGGCTCCTTACGAAGCATTGTATGGAAGGAAGTGTCGATCCCAGTATGTTGGGCTGAAGTAGGCGACAGGCCTTTGTTGGGACCGGAACTTGTGCAAGAAACAACTGAGAAAGTGAAACTGATACAGCAACGTTTGAAAACCGCACAAAGTAGGCAGAAAAGCTATGCCGACGTTCGAAGAAGAGAAAGGGAGTATGAAGTGGGGGACCATGTGTTTATTAAGGTGACCCCGATGAAGGGTCAAACCCGATTTGGTGTTAAAGGGAAATTGGCTCCGAGGTATGTTGGACCTTATGAAGTTCTCGAAAAGATCAATCCGGTGTCCTACCGAATAGCTTTACCTCCAGTGATGGAGCATATGCACAATGTTTTTCATGTATCGATGCTTCGGGAATATTTGAGAGATCCACTCCACGTCATCGAATCGACGCATGTACTTTTGAAAGATGACTACACCTATGAAGAGAGGCCTATTCAGATTGTGAATCGAAGGATTAAAAGGCTGAGAAACAAAGAAATACCATTGGTGAAAGTTGATTGGCAGAACCACGGGGGAACCTATGCAACTTGGGAAACCGAGGAAGACATGAAGAAGAGATATCCGGATTTGTTTCCACTAGACCCGACATTGGCTTCAAGTGAAGGTAACTTGAGTTTGGGGACCAAACTCTTTTAAGGGGGGAAGACTGTAATAACCCCGACCCTGATTAGTGCTAATTGGGACTTAATTATACCTAATAATAATTAAGAGGAAATTCGGAATTAAATTGCATGTCAATTGCATGAATTTTGTGTTTTTATCTGTTTGAGTTTTAATCTTTAATTCGCAAATTGGAGGCCTTATCGGCGACCGAATTCAAAATCGTTTAGTGTTCCATAATCGTCCTAATTTATGTAATTTTGTGGTACATTTATCCAAAATGTGTTTAGGTATGATTAAATTAGATTAAAATAAGCTAAACACATAAGTTGCCGTAATTACCGAAATGCCATTGTGAGAGGGCCTTGTAGGCAATGTGTGTTGAGCCTATTACACTTAGCAAACATTCTCTTCAGCCTCTTTTGCTCATCAAATTCGACTAGAGAGAGAGAGTGTGAGGGGAGTTTGATTTCAACAAGAATTGCTAGAAGAATTGGTAGGAGAGTTGCAAGTTTGAGTTTCCACACTTGAATTTGAAGGTTTAAGGTAGGAATCCACCCTCTCACCATCCTCTCATTCTTGTATCTGAGCTGGTTTTCGTAGGATTCTTGGTTAGATTGAAGTTTGAAGTTGGAAATAGGTTTAGGAGGTTGAATTGAAGTCCATAGCATACATGCATGTGCATATTCATGGAAATTGAGTTGTTGGGTGTCAAATTTCTACATGCATGTGCATATTTTTGCTAAAGTTTATGAATTCATCAAAATTCTGGGTTTAATGTTGCCTTGGATCATGATTTGAAGCTTTAAAATGCATTTGAATTCATGCATGTGTGTTTAAGCTTGATTCTTGAAAATGGGTTTGTAATGGTGCTCAAATTGACTCACTCTTGGGCAATGATTTTATAATTTGGCTTTTGAAACTTGATATACTATGAGTTCAAAGTGTTTTCCCAGATTTTGGGCCCAAGAGGTTGGGTTTTGGATGGTTGAATGCTTGGTTCGAACTTGGAAGACAAATCTGGAAATTCCAGATTTTGCTTCCTCGCTCGAGCGACCATTGTTTGTTCTAAGCTCCGCTCGAGCGAAGAAATGGTGGCTCGAGCATAAATTGCAAGCTTTCAGGTTTTTGGTGCACGCAGACGCACGCTCGAGCGAGAGAACCTACGCTCGAGCGAGGACTGTGTCTTACGCTCGAGCGAGCGTCGAGCGAGCATCGAGCGAAGATTTCCAGCAACCAGTACTTTTGCATTTTTACAGACCGCTCGAGCGAAGGATTGCTCGCTCGAGCGAATCCTTTGATTTTGGAAGCTCGCTCGAGCGAAGGAAGGCTCGCTCGAGCGAGACCCCTATTTTCAGCAACTTTTGAAAAATATTTTCTAAGGCATTTTTTTTTACCCTCTCATTCCATCCTAGGCATTCCTAGGCCATGTTTAAGACTCTATACTAAGGGTAAGGGACTAGGTACACACTTAGAACCTTGGGTGCAAGTTTTGTACAATTTGAGTGCATATTTCAAAGTGTGTATCTGTGATGTGTTATGTAGGTCACGTGCCGCAATCTATTTGACCCTCTTGACTTCGTCTACTTGTATCAACGCCCACTGTGAGTAATAACTTTGTAAAGTTATGTTCAATGTTATGTATTTTCAGTATATTATGATACGAAATGACTGATTCTTGGAAAAGCTATGATATGTTGGAAATGAATGAATGAATGTCCCGTTTTTCTAAAAAGTATTTGTGGCACCCTTAGTCCGGATGGCCCTCGCCCGGGGGTAACAATACCGTGGCTGTTGGTACCAACTTTAGTTGTGGTCTTCGGGCCTACCTGTTGTGGTCTTTGGACCTACCTGCTGTGGTCTTCGGGCCTACCTGTTGTGGTCTTTGGACCTACCTGATGTGGTCTTCTGACCTACCTGTTGTGGTCTTTGGACCTACCTGCTGTGGTCTTCGGACCTACCTGTTGTGGTCTTTGAGACATACCTGATCTGTTAGCTAATGGGTGTACCACTTATGATCTTATGCAGAATCTGAACACGAAAATGAATTTGAATATGAGCATGCAATTGAATCTGTTTCTGATTGGGAATCTGAAAGGTGCATAAGACTCTATTTCTGATAAGATTATGTTTCTGATATAAACTTTGATTTCTAACTCTGCGATGGGCATCATTCATTAAAACCTTTACTCTATTTATTATTCACTGGGCTTTCGCTCACAGTTTATTACATATATGTAGGTGAGCCGGCACAAGACCCTGGCCAGAGTTGATGGCCTCCTGTTTCCCTTTTTGGTCAGCCAGCTGTTGCGCCTCCCGAGGAGGTTCCAGTCAAAGCCTACCCTGAGGCAGTTTTGTTTCATGCTAGTCATTGGTTGTGTTTTGTAAAGTTGGATCTTGGGACATACTTATGTAAATATTTTGTACATATGGGTGTTTGTGGCTAGCATGTATATATATAAATAAGTTTTAAATTTTCTGTCCCATGTATGTCATCACAGCTCATTGGACCTTGGTTATTTTACTTTATTGCTTCCGCAGCCCCTTAATATTTGTTAATCTGTTTGGAGGCCGTAGGTAATCCACGGATTACTGGCCGGTTACGTCACTAAACCTATAGGGGCGGGTTTGGGTCTTGACACCATCCGTCATGGTTGACGTTGACAAACGTACATGTTCCTATTTCAAGTGGCAAATCAATGGATTTCTATGCTCTCACGCAGTTGTTGCTATCCGAAACAGCTGGCTCTACCTGTACAATTTAGTGGCTGAATGTTACCACGTCACTGCTTACCGAAACTCATACCAACAAAACATACAACCCATTCCAACTATTGAGAAACCATCATTCAATCCTGAGGATTTTGTCATACAACCACCGTCGGTCAAACGACCACCAGGCCGACCCAAAAAAAAAAAAAAATTCTTTCCCAAGGTGAAGAAGTGCAACAAATTCGATGCGGCCGGTGTCAACGCATGGGTCACCACAACCGCACAAGGTGCAAGGAACCAATTTAGCTTCACACACATAGTCACAGATATCCAAATTCCATTCTTTAGTTTTATTGCAATTGCTTTCAATCTAAATAATTGGGTATGCCACACCCAAAACCTAGTCTTGTATGATAGACAAGTTTACTGCAAACAATTTACAGCTTCCAGTTTGTAAGTACCGAGTGAACAATTTATACCCTGTTACCATGAATAACTTTTCAACTTATTACAATTTCTTTGTTCCAAAAGTATTGTCATTTTTTATCAAACTTATTGTGTGGATGCTGTTAACATGTTCAAATAGTTAACATGTCATACGTAAACATTCCAGCGGCACGACTTCAACGACGACCGCGTATGTTGTCAACATTATACGGTTTCCGTCACATTACTCACACACCCACAGCATACAAACCTACTTTTACCTTACATTCACCTCCCACACCAAAGCAATACATTAGACATTACCATTGCCATACAGTCACCTGCCACTATGTCCTAATCAACAGCATGCATAACATGCACCACCACACAAAAACAAGCTGAAAAATTACCATTCGAAAACAAAACATTTTCACGTGTCACGTTTCCAACAAAAAAAAAATTATTGCATCACCATTTTAATTACATTTCCAAAACCCACACTTCAACATTTACCATAATGAAGTCAGCCAAAAAAACCCAATGACCCAAAAAATAGTGTATCATGGAACTGTCTTCGTAGCTAGCTAATTAATCATCATGCTTCTGTTCCAACGATGTCAAAAACAATAAAAAAAAAAACCTACATTCTAATTACCATGCTTCTAGTCTTTCAAACCACGTGCTAGATCGTTTACAAACGCCTTAACCATATTTGCACGTAGTATGATGCAATTAGTTCCTTGCAGCGAACGGTCCACGTCACACCGATGCACATACTGTCGCATAATAGCACACACAATGACCCCACAATCGAGCCT